>JAFFSR010000015.1:0-600000 GCA_017163975.1 Anastatus disparis | reverse complement strand
CAAGCGGGTTAATTCCAACATCACCACGTTTAAGACGATCAGCCAGTTTTGTTCCGGGTCCGCAAAATTTGTATCCTGGTACGTGCATCTCAAAAGGCATTAAATCAATTATAGAATCTAGAACAGACTTTTTCCCTTCATCGTCTTTCTCTAATTTCAGAATTTCGTGCCCAGACGACTCCATGTTTCCCCTGATTTCGGTGATCTGGCGACTTTCTTTCTTCTCTTTCTCTTTCTACACCCTTGTTCTTCCTCGCTGAGTTTGTTACTACCACCGCAATTTTGATTTGCTACTACCAGACTCTGGAGAAGCGAAAGGAGAAGCCTCATCGATTATCTGTAACACACGATCGTTCCCAATAAAAAGCCGAGGCGTCACGACACGTCGAAGTGCCAGAGCAAACTGATGAGCACCTGCCGGATTCACGTGTTGTCTTTTCCTCATAGCGTCGTTAACCAAGTCGATAATATTTGCGCCACGGATAGGAATGCCATCTATACATGTTGCACCATTACCATCCCAAGTGACGATACCTGTGCCATGTAAATGTTGTAAACGACCCGCTGCATTGGACCGGTATTTTAAAGGTACACTTTCCACAATTCGTGCATCCACACGATCTTCTAATTCTTTGACGACTCGTTTTGACTCTGCCTCAGCATCATCATTATTATCATCGTTGATAATATCAGCATCTTGCACATCATCGTTTTTCTTTGTAGTTTCTGTCTTCTTGTTACTAATATCTTTAAAATGTAGATAACGTTGTAATGCTTGAGAATATCGTTGCCATTTATCCCGCTCGCTCATATCGTCCGTAGAATTCAAGATATCACTCATCTCTGCATCCAGCCTGCTAACAGCAGTTCCTGGTGTTTGCACCGACTTTAACCCAGCGTTGGTGAAAAGTTTTTGTTGTAAGCGTTCCACACTCTCTTATGGTAACAAAATCATTTTTTTGGTGTGTTCCATTTTTTTAAATTTTTTTATTTTGATATAAGACTTGACAATACTGTACCAATGAGTGGTGCCAACAATATTGGCAAGAATCCGCCGTGCTGTACGATAATTTTCTTTTTCGTAGCTAGATTCTTTTGAGGACTTGCCAATCGTCTAAGAATGCCTGCGTGTTTACGTAATCGAGTTTTGTGCGTTCTGTTGAGAGAAACGTTACCGCGCAACACGTTGAGAGCACACTCACAAATGTATCTGACCAATTTGGGATCGGCCTTACGGAGCACGGTAGCGCGTTGTTCCCTGTTAAAATGGTAAAGCGCTCTTAAAATATCTGTATGCTTTTGCCCGATAGGACCTCTAGTTTTCCGCTCCATCACAAATATACGACTGGAAGGTGATTACTCAAATCAACGCCTTTAAACTGCTTTCGAGGTACGTAAACGTACTGATATTCGTCATCGGGGAAGATGCAAGCACGAAAACGACAATTATCTGGAGTATTTTGTTTTAAATCTAGAAAAAGGTATCCAAATGGCCGTGAGGTGGCGTCCCAGTACGCCTCTTGTAAGAATCGTGGATCTTCAGGACAGAGCTGGCGCGAAAGATGTTGTATTTGTGTACGATCGCGTAAATTTCTAAACACGATCATGTATTGTGCGTTGAGCGAAATGTCTCGTTGGCCTTTTCCTTGATGAAATATATTCTGTGTAATAAATATGACGCTTAGGTTATTGTGATGACTCCCCTTTGTGAATAAGTTGACAATGGCGTTACTTGAGGATGATTCACGCATCAGATCATCCAATATTAATAACTTTGGGCGTGAGTCACCAGCGTAGTCCGTACTTTGAGGAAGTCCCTCGCGAAATTCTTTATGTCTCCCAAGCTCTTTGTAACCTGCCTGCCATTCAGCATAGTAAACGATCACGCGGTCAAAACGTGTGTCACTCATACAATCGATGTATTTTAGAAATTTTTTTACAAACACTGTTTTGCCACAACCGGTAGGTCCGCAAAGCATAGATGTCCACGGGTGTTTCCATCTAATATCCATGACTTACTGCTATACCAACTACTATTTTTCTTTGAAACTGTTAGCACACTAGACGTTCCAACAAAAAAAACTGATAGTTATAGTTTATGACTTTGTAAAATCCATGTACTTTTTCACCAACACAGCTTCAATAATTTTACCAATTCTCTCGATCCTCCATCTAAACTGTACCCGATCTCGTGCCGCTTGTTCCCACTCGCCACGCCGTGCAGCACGACTGGCGTAATTCCACACGTGTAATATACGAATACTTGGTGAGTTGGGATCAAATCTCACACTTTTTTTCTCCATATTACCAGAGCTGTCTGCTGACAGAGCTAAAGTTTTTCTGGAGTCTACGACAATCTTGTGATCGCGGTGGGGCCCCCGCGCGGTCACTCGCGTATCCGCGAGAGCGTTGAAGAAGAGCTCGTCCTCCCACTGTCGTAATATTAACGCACGCCGCTTGCGAGCGCTACAGAACAGCTAGCTTTTTAGTGCATGCGCGATTGGCTCCCACAACCGTGAGCGCGTTAGAGACGAGCTCGTCCCCCCCCACCACTGCAATATTACCTCTCTCCCCCTACCACTCACGGTCTCACGAGCGTTTAGGATTGGAAATTGTTCTGCGCATGCGTTCTTATCATTGTATACCTGCTCAGACGATGTAGAGTTCAGTCGTTAACTGTGTCTGTATCCGTACGGGTAGCTTTTTTTCAACCCGACAAATCTTCTTTTACCATATACGGTTTTACAAGTTTTCGTCTCTGTAAGTGATAATACTCCGTGAAAATCTGTCCTTCTTATTGCCGATGAAGATATAATAATTTCGTCTGTGTTACCCGATATTAACTCGCGTATACTTTCATAATTAATTTTTTGACTATTTGAATGATTTAGTCTTATACCTTTAATTTTACATACTGTTTGTTCAGAATCATCTGGAAGTTTACACTTGTACGCGTAAAATTTCGGCCCACCAGAGGCAAAAGATGATATGTATGTACCAACACCTTTCTCCGCTAATTCATCAGTAAGTTCACCAAGCAGTGTACCGGTCGGCAAATCGTGTTCGTCGTTCTTACTGACATAGAAAACGGAGTCGTAGTACAGTGCACGCGATCCTAGTTTGTTCAAATAATCAAAAAGTTTAAGCCGGGCTTGTGCTGTTGTGAAAGCTGCAATTACAACACTTGTCGTGCGTGACTGCAAGAGAGCTTCATCCTGATACTGCCAGTTCACGTACAATACCTGATCATTGACTGGGATGATACTGTTTACAACCACTTCAGCATTGGTAAGTAGTTCTGTCAATCTTGCTGGCTCTGTAACAACCTCTGTTTTAGCCATATTCTCTCGTTGCGCGAGCTTCCCCCATAACGAGTTTAAACATAGTTTAGCAACCGATCTCAAACCCGCATTAAAATTTATATCAGTTTTACTTAGACGAATACCCTCTTCACGTTCAAAGTTCTCTATATATCGGTCCTTATGATCTTCGGTAATACACTCTGACGGGTAACCAGAAGCCTCGGTTTTTTGTTTGAAGAATTCATCGATGTACTCGGTAAAAATACCACCTGTTCGCGTGACAGGATTATATTGTACCATCTTATATTGCCATATTTCGTAAACGTTTTGAATCACGTATCCTGTTTCTACAGCTTTTTTAAGCTCTTCCGACACCCATGTTCCGTTTAATACCCGATCTATCGTATTATCGTGCATACAATCCATTTGAATCATTTGTTCACAGCACGTACGGCAAAAAGAAAAAATTAATTTTCCATGCATTTTAACTGGTAAAACAGGGTGATACAAATTTCTGGGCGGGAGTATATCACACATGATAAGACCTTCAACGTTACTGATGTCGTTGTTAACCCCTATGAGAGTTTGAGTTTCATTACCCACATATAACGTTGGATGACCCACAGGATATTTACCTCGTTTACAAATGTATGGATATAATGAACATACATCAACGTATTTAATTTTTTCATCACCCTCACACTCGTATAATTTTATCGTGTTACCAGTTCTACCACCGAAAAATACATCACGGGGGTCCAGCGGTTTACGATAAACAATATCGATATTCGCATCTATATATTCTCTCAATTCCTGGTTACGTGAAATTTCCCGCTCAAATTCGCAACCCCATATTTCAATGAGTGTATAATTGCCTGTTTTAATTTTTAAGGATATAGCACATGTTCTTTCATATCTGTCGTCAAGCGATTCGCCTGATGATAATGTTTCATTTCTATTTATTCTGTAACATCGTGGACATCCATGCCAGTAGCACCCGTAAAATTGAAGAACTGTACCATTATGATCCTCATCTGTCCGTGGTAGAGCGTATCCATCAACAAGAATACCTTCAATAAGTCTCCTCTCGCGTCCATGCCCTGCATGCTCGATTCGACACTGTAGAACCTTTTGTTCCATCCAATAAAGCCATTGCATAGCTTAAATGGATTGATTATCAGCCATTCTGTACCCTCTCACAGGCATAACACCTATTTGATTTTTTTTTAAAAACTTTTTCCTGTAAACACGCATACACGATGAAGCCATGGTTGTGCACTCTTCGAATGGGTCTACATTAAACTTCATGAAATTTTTTCGAAATTCTAAACAGGCCTCTCTCAGTATTTTAACATCTTGTTTACAATATTTTACGATTTCTTCTTGGAAATTAAATATGTATCCTGTATCTGTCTGTCGAGTATACCATTCTATAAATTTTTCTCTTTCTTTACTGTTCATACCATCGACACCGTACATATCTAGGCTCGGTAAAGGACCGATATATAATTGGTTTTCTTCTGTGTTAAATAAATGTGGAAAAGTTCCTTTTTCTATATCTGACAACCCGTAAGCTTTCGGTAAATTACATAGTGGCATATGAAAATAATTTAGACTATCGATAAATTTAACGCTTGAAATTTGCATCAGAATTATTTTGGAACCGTTTAAAATCACCGCTGGTTTCTCCCGTGAACAATGGTTTTCTACGATATACTTGAATACAAATTGACAATCAAACCCTTGCGAATTGTGTGCTATACAAATAACTTTTTTAAACTTTTCACGTCGTGATAGAGCTAACCCGACAAATTGTTTTACTGGATCGTTTTGAAATACAAATTCACGAATACCACACTCTTCACACATATTTGATATATTAGTATCCTCTAGACAAAAACTACAAACTTGTTGTACAACACACAGGTTAGGTACATGTATTTGTTTATTTTCATCACCTAACACAGGAAGAGTTTGTTGTGTTTCAAAATCATAAAATAAATATAATATTTTAGATCTTTCCTTACCTTGCTCTATAGGTTGAATATAGCAAAAGTGGTTGGTCGGTAGCCGTTTGTTACAAATGTCACAAAATACAACTCTGCATTCATGTTTTTCACCGCGGTTTTTTACACGGATAGTTTTACAACAAATTTGACAAATTTTCACCGCTTTACAAACACTTACGTTTCTTTTAAACGATCCTGATTTCAAATGGTTCTCGAAACATGTATTACCAAAAAACTCTCTAAAGCAATTTAAGCACTTTTTTATATCCGCACTGTTGTCACAAACTGGTGATTACATGCACTTAAAACATCTATTAGAACATCTATGATCCATAGCGAACTTGTAACTTTTATTACATGGTATGCAATATCCTCTACTACCGGCTGCACCAGTCAAGTTTAGAATAGGTTGATAATGTCCTTGGTTTTCATAATACATTATACGTAGTGTATAAGATACGTTTTGGTATGCATCAATTACAACTTTTGTACCATCATAAAGAGGTATATCCCCACGCCCAAAATTCCGGAAAGAGTAAACCACAATAGCTGTGCTTTTTGTGGCAAGAAAAATTTAAAACTGATGAATTTCTTGTAAACCACACCCTGTTGATGGTATAGTAACCTGTGCTTGATCAATGAGATCAAGAGCTGCTCTTTTTTGCTCCCTACTATTGTGCTGTCTAATACTATTCCAGTAATCGTGTAGTGTACCAGCGCGAATTTGTCCTCTTACAGCATAGGCGAGTGCCGTAACTACTGATCTCGGAAAGCAAAGATTATCGTCGTTGCGTATAGTGAAAATTGATTTTTTGTACACGTGATCATCACTTAATCGAACACGGCCGTTTCCCCTCATGTCCGGCACTATAACACACTTGATCACAAAGTTTTCATCTATGTCAAAGTCTTGAGAACTCTGTGCGACACTAAATATCATTTCCCACAAATCTTGAGTAGTGAAATTTCTAATAGGTCTGAAAGATAGCCATAATGGTCCATGAACAAAATGATCAGATAGTATCGTTACACCTATAAAATCGGAAGGACTACGCCCATTCACTAATTGATTACGCAGATCATCTAAAGATCCATTTAACCACTCAAAAATGTTTGCTCCTGCTGGTGGTGATGATATTCTTCCCGAAATCTCTACACCTTCTGCATTAAACCTTTGGTAAAATCGGGAAGTTTGGTTTTCAATTAAGAATATTGGTCTTTCTTGTGGTTCCTCCACTTCTCGCTCCATACCTTCACGGCTCTGTAACAGATCAACTATATTTTTCTTTTAATCTTAATATATATCTATATGTATTACTAAAAACATAGAAGTAATAATATATATCGATTATACTTACGCTCCATTTCAACATCATTGGAAGACGATAAAGAGTTATCAGTAGATGATGATGACGATGGAGATGAAGATGATGACGATGATGATGATGATAACCTTCTGGATGACACTCTTCTTGATGATGATGATGGAATGACGGGGTTATCATCATCTTCTTCTTCCACAACACTTGCACTTGTAGGTTCTAGAAATACGAGAAAAATAAATTATAAAAAGTTAAAAAATATTCTTCTGTAAAAACTTCTAGCTTTTAAAAATCTCTCTCACTCACCAAACACGTATTCACAACCAGCGATAACCTCGTCACCTTCAATATCGTCTGCCATCCGTCTTAGTGCTAAAATGATTAATATATTAATTATGTGTAGATATAGATTAAAGCATTTAAATTAATTAATTACCATTTTGTCGCAGCACCTCGTTCGAATCTGGGTCTGAAAGATTTCTTTGTCGTATGACACTGTCCACCATATCAAGTATAAATCTATTGGAAAATAATCCTCGTCGATGTAAATAAATTATTGTTCGTACGGTACAATGTAATAGAATAAAACGTAATCTACTTAATAACGCTTCTGTCGGTAAATTTCTTCAATTGCCACGCTGTATATTTTGACAAATTGTGCGTATCATCGGTTCGTGTGCAATAGCGAAACGTAGCACACAATTGAGCACACTAAAAGCGTGAAATCTAGATACGTTTTCCATGATTATCTATCAAGCCTTCAAGTACAATTATGGAGGAAGCACTGTTTCGAGCGCATTTTATAGCTGTCAGAATAAAAGAAATAAGGAGCAGCTGTGGCGCAAATAAAGAGACAATACAATTTTAAATACCAAGAAACAATGAGATACCAATAGTGAGCATTCTAAAAATTGCAAGCACACGTGTGATGATGATATGTAGCGAACACGAGTTATACTAAGAAACTATAAAATACCAATAGTAAGCATTCTAAAAAATATAGCCACACGTGTGATGATGAACACGTGTTATACCAAGAAATAATAAAATAGCAATAGTAAGCATTCTGAGAAATGCAAGCACACGTGTGATGATGATATGTGATGAACACGTGTTATACTAAGAAACAATGAAAGAATAATAGTAAGCATTCTGAGAATTGCAAGCACACGTGTTATACCAAGAAACTATAAAATATCAATAGTAAGAATTCTGAAAATTGCAAGCTACACATGGTACTTCCATTTAAATCATTTTCTAATTAAGCAGTATTAAAATAAAAAATAAAATCTTTAAGAGTGAATGATGCGGGTAATATAACTAACCTGTAATTACAATTTTAATGATGCAATTGCATTTCTTATATTAAAATTAGTATAATTTCTAAAAATCAGCTTTCTAGGATCAATAGATCAAGAATCGATACATGATCGATTATCTATTGATCTAATAAAGATATCAAGGTGGTTTTTGGTAGATATGTTATTTGAACAGCAAAAAATCGAATGGTACCATAAAATTTTTTAATTTTCCAAAATTCGTGAATTTTAAAATTTGTAATTTGTGTATGAATCATCAGATAAGATAAGGATGTTCGTATGCTTTTAGTACAGTGTATGATGACTAATACCGTAATTACAATTTTTAAAATCGATCAATTTTTAATATGAATGGTTTCTTATGATGCCATTTGATTTATTATGTTCAGATTAGTATATGTTCAAAAAATCAGCTTTCTAGGATCAATAGATCAAGAATCGATACATGATCGATTATCTATTGATCTAATAAAGATATCAAGATGATTTTTGGTACATATGTTATTTAAATAGCAAAAAATCGAATGGCGTCATAAAATTTTTTATTTTTCCAAAATTCGTGAATTTTATAATTTGTAATTTGTGTATGAATTATCAGATAAGATAAGGATGTTCGTATGTTTTTAGTACAGTGTATGATGACTAATACCGTAATTACAATTTTTAAAATCGATCAATTTTTAATATAATTGATTTCTTATGATGCTATTTGATTTTTTATGTTCAGATTAGTATTTGTTCAAAAAATCAGCTTTCTAGGATCAATAAATTAATAATCGATACATGATCGATTATCTATTGATCTAATAAAAATATCAAGGTGATTTTTGGTACATATGTTATTTGAATAGGAAAAAATCGAATGGCATCGTAAAATTTTTTATTTTTCCAAAATTCGTGAATTTTAAAATTTGTAATTTGTGTATGATTCATCAGATAAGATAAGGATGTTCGTGTGCTTTCAGTAGCATGTATGATGACTTATACCGTAATTACAATTTTTAAAATCAATCAATTTTTAATATAATTGATTTATTAGGATGCCATTTGATTTCTTATGTTCAGATTATTATATGTTCAAAAAAATCAGCTTTCTAGGATCAATAGATCAAGAATCGATACATGATCGATTATCTATTGATCTAATAAAAATATCAAGGTGATTTTTGATACATATTCCTATCCTTGAAGATGATACCAAAATGCAGACTTATCTTTTATCCACATGCGGATTTTAACTCTGCAATTTTTACGAGAATTTTAAATGTATTTTTTTAATTTCCCATAGACTAACCACAGCTGCATTGTAACAATATTGTCTTAAAAGTGCTGATGTAGATGTTTTATAGAATCATGACGGCCTATTGCAGCTGTGTATTTTTGTTTTGATTTTTAGCAGAAAACTACACGTGTGAAAGAAACTTTCTTTCACACGTCAAATTTTGATGTTATTAGATCATCGGTATATGATTAAGATAGGAGAATGACACTAAGATCAAGACAATGATTTTAGTGTTCAAGATGTTGCCGGACGATAAAGAGCCTCGCGAGGTTGATGGAGAGGACCCTAATCCTCTCCCCGCGCTAGAGCCGGCAACTGTACCGCGGGAACCGATCAGATACATTCATCTTGTGATGATCCGACGGATGCGGATGTACCCGCAATTCCGCAATTTTGACTTCTCCGGTTTCGGCGATAATACGCTGGTGGTCCTCCTATTATGGGCGGACCACTGGCGTTTTTATTCCTATGAACACCCGGTGGTGTTGGACGATTTTTGTCGGCGGCGAAGCCGTGAGCCAAGCTCACTGGAGTGGCGTCCACGACCATTTATTAACGTCACGCTAAACACCGCCGTTACCTCGGACCCGGTGTATCAAGAAATATTCTTGACAGCAACACACTGGGCGAGGATGTTTTGTTGTCGGTATGAAGTGGCCGTGCGACTACGCCGTCGACGGTTTGAATATTAAATTTGTGTGTCAGTGTAAAAAACTGTGTTGTGTAAAGTGAAAAACTGTGAAACTCAAAAAAAAAAAAAAAAACAGTGGTTAAAAATAAAAAAGTGTTTTAAAAAACTAATAGAGTGCAAAAACTCATGGAAGTGCAAGGCGTCCAAAAAAACTATTGATGCTGATTAAAAAAAAGCGGTAAGTACCTTTTTTTTAATTTATAAATTTTTAAAATATGTGTGTGTGTGTGTGTGTGTTTTAAAATCAGGGTACAACTACGGAGTGTCATAACAAACTCCTCCGACCCTTCCGCACATGACATCATAATAATATATATATATGTATATTACGGTGTCATAGTGGGTCATCCCGCTCCTGATGTCGCTCGGAGGTCATTCACCTCTGCGGGGGGTCAGGAGTGGGGGTTTGTTGTGACGCGCCATAGTGGTACCTATACTACTGAAGATGATATCTCCCATCCCTAGTAAAAATATAAAATGTGCATTACTGTTTGAAATAGTTTGAAATTATTCAAAACTTAATAATGTTTAAAACTGTTTAAAACTGTTCAAAATAGTTTATAAGTGTAAAATTTCTGACATTTGAAACAGTTATAAAAAGTTTTTAACATTTTTAAACAGTTTTAAAAAATACAGAATAATTTGAAATTAAAGCGAACATTTTCTCGTATATATTACATAAATTTTAATATATATAAGAACATTTTTACAAACACAAAATTATGAAACACTGTTTGAAATCATTTTGAAATTTTTTAAACTTTCTAAAACTGTTTAAAACTGTTTAAAGGTGTTGAAAACATTTTAAAACCGTTCAAAACTGTTCAAGTTAATAAAAAAAAATTCATATTGATTTGAAATTGTTTTGAAATATTTTGAATATTTAAAATATTCTATAACTTTTAAACATAAAAAATTAAAAACTATTAAACACCGTTTGAAATCATTTCGAAATTTTCAAAACTTTTTGAAAGTGTTTAAAAATGTTTAAAACTGTTCGTAACTGTTTTAAATTTTCTAAATTTTGCCCTCATAAACAGTTTTAAACAGTTTTGAACAGTTTTAAACATTTTTAAACATTTTATATTCCCGCTAGGAATTACAAACAATTCTGATATTTATACATATGAAAAAAAAAAAATTTATTACTATATTTGATCGATAAAGTACAGGTCCAAAGCAAACCCTTAAAAATTTTGTTTTATGATAGGTCATTTATTTTTGTCCTTTTCTAATCTAAATCTCAACTTCATTATATATTGTGTCATGAAACGAATTTTTAAATTAGTGTTATTCAAAAACCAAATAGTAATAAACAGATATAATTTTTTTATAAATTATTCATTTTTCAATAATATAGCATAAAAGGAAAAAATAATTTAACATTAGTGAGTAACAAAATAATCAATGATTGTTAATCAAAAACATGTATTATTTGTAAGATATTAAAAGAAAACAGGCACGTTTGTTCTAAATTTATCCTGGAGCAGGTCGCTCATCTTTGTCCTTTCATATTAAGGAAATGAAATTTTATTTTTAGCTGCAGAATGTTTTAAAAAAAAGAAAGCCTTATTCTTCACCATAAAAACAGTTATTATACATTGTTTTGAAATGATATTAAGTTAGTATGTGAGAATGTTCCTTTTGTCACGGAATATCACGCAAAATTTGTGACTACACAGCATAAAAAGTTTTTTTAACTTTAAAGAAGCTGTTTTTGAATAGAAGAAATGCGGTGCAGAGAAATGAATTTCTTTGAGTCGAAGAAAAATCATTTTTAAATTAATATAATAATTTTTAAATTAAAAAAAAACCTTAATAAATTATTATATTAAAAAAAAAAAAATTTCGAATTTAGAAAAATATCTTATTAACTTTAAAAAATTAGATACTTCCAAAATAAGGTTGAAAGTCAGTAAAACTTTCTTAAAAACAATGCTATATTTTTTTATTGAAAAAATGTAATATTTATTTAGAATAATTTTTATATAAAAATAAAAAAAATATCTTACATCAAATAATTTTTTAATCCAAAGACATAATATTTAAATTAAACAAATTAGTTTATGACTTCGATAAACTTATCTCTTTTCAACAATAGAATGTTCGTTGTTGCAAAAAAGCGGTGTAATTTATTACATTTCTTTACATTAAAAAGAGGATTTTGAATTGAAAAAAAAAATAATTGTCAAAATAAAGAAAATATAACTAAAAAATTAAAAAAATTTTCTCATTTAAATAAAGTAATTATTATTTTGATTAAAAACGTACATTTCAGTGAAAAAAAATTTCACAATTATTATAAACATAATTACAAAGAGCAAATATTAATTAAAATCAACACTGACTGTTTTAAAGAAATATTTCTTTGATTAAAAAAATAATTCTTTGAATCAAGAGAGTTTCAGTAATTAAAAAAAATTGAAATTTATATTGCAGAAAAAGAACTTAAATTTGTTAAAACATTTATTTGAACTAATATTTTAAATTTACTTGTAACAAATTATTTATATGCTTAAAAGTGATGTTTCATGTTTTCAAAATAATATATTCTTCTACAAAAAATTATTTTTTAGGCTTGAAAAATTCAGACATATTTTTAAAGAAAGATAATATTTATTCAATGAATAGTTACTTTTATTTGGTACGCAGAAATTAATAAGCAATATTTTTTATATGCATAAAAATATTTTATTGAAGGAAAAAAATTTTATTTTAATTATTTAATTTACTTTTTATTTTGACATTACGAGATATAAATTTAAAATAAAATTAATAATTTCCAGTATGAGATATTGTTAAGTACAAGAAATATCTTATTTATGTTGAGAAACATTTTATTGATATTTAAAAATTTTATTTTCACTGACGGAATAAATGATATTGATAAAAAAAATATTTCACCGTTTGCCCGAAAGAATATATTTGATACAATCAAATTTTTTTCGTAACTAATAATTTTTTTTTCCTTTGTAGCTATTAGATCAAGTAACGGTTGTATCATCTGTCTTTTATTCTTATCATGGAGAGACAAAGACAGAATTAGGTTCAAGTAACAACCGGTACTTGAGTTAGTCTATGAATACGAGCCTAAGATCGTCTATGATAATAAAAATTTATATGGTTGGAATATATATTCAGAACAGATTAAATTACAAATACTATTTTCTTCATTAAGAAATAATAAGTTGATTAAAAAAATTTTTTTTTTATTTATTTTTTAATCTATTTGCAATCATAAAAAATTTTATTAAAAACGAAGCAATTTATTTCAACATATTTTAACCATGAAGATAATACTTTTAATTTATTTAGAAATAATACTTCTAATCATATTTAAATAATGAAAATAATTTCAATTTATAACGCGCTTTTTGAAGTTGCGCACTAGTAATGCTTAGTATATTGCTGTGTCCAAAAATCTACTGCACATACTGGGGGTTTCTTTATAGATAAGCTGTATCAACCAATCAGAAAGCTTCTTCAGAGCTATTTAACGCGTGATTAATTTTGCGAATACGGCGTGCGCAGCCCTGCGAAGCATTTAGAACAAAGCCGATTTACAAGAAGAGTACGAAAAAAAGATACTCTTATGTCTTTTGTGTCAGAAGATTGTAAGGACTGTGATAATAAAAGATTTCACTTCGTTAAAAATAACCACTGTCAACTTCACTGTAATCCTTCGAGTCACAAAGGCGAATTTTCGAAAGCCAAGATTTTATTTCTTGCAAGTAAGATAAACACATTTAATCCTCTACTATGAATTTTATAAATAGAAATTATTTTCATTATTTAAATAAGATTACAAGTATTATGTTCATCGTTAAAATATGTTAAAATAAATAGCTTCGTTTTTAATAAAATTTATTATAATTGAAAATAGACTAAAAAATAAATAAGAAAAAATTTTTTTCCAATCAACTTATTTCTTAATGAGGAGAATAGTATTTGTTATTTAATTTATTTTGAATATATATTCCAATTATATTAATTTTCATTATCATAGACGATCTAAGACTTCTATTCATAGACCTAACTCATGTAGTGGTTGTTACTTGAACCTAATTCTGTCTTTGTCGCTCATGATAAGAATAAATGATAGATGATAAAACCGTTACTTGATCTAATAGCTATACTGGAAAAAAAATTTCTTTGTAACCAAAAAACTTTTATTGTGTCGAATAGATTCTTTCTGGCAATCAGGGAAATATTTTTTGCATCAATATTATCTATTTCGTCAGTTAAAATAACATTTTTAAATATCAATGAAATGTTGCTCAACATACATAAGATATTTCTGAAACTTAAAAATACCTCATACTGAGAATTATTTATTTTATTTTAAATTAATATTTCGTAATATTAAAATGAAAATTAAGTTGAATATTGGAAATAAAAAAAATTTTTCCTTCAATAAAATATTTTTATGCGTCTAAAAAATATTTCGAATTAATTAATTTCTTCATAACAAATATTGACCAGGGAGAATTTTTAATTGGTTTTCCCTGGTCTTCTAGTTCTATTTCACAGAGGAAAATTCAGAAAAATTTTTCCAAAATTTTCCTGGGGATTAAACTCCGGTCTACTACAGCATGAGCCAAGAGCCTTAGCCCCTGCGCTACCACCGATTCTACTTATGGGTATGAACTTATTTTAAATAAATGAGGAGCGAAAGAGTGTTAATATGTTTAAATTTAAAGAACAAGCCGAGAAAAATCATCCGTACTGAAAATATTGTATGAACTCTCGTGTGAGATCTCATATGAAATCGCCTATGAAATCTCATATATATTCGTTGAAATTTGAAAATAAAATAAATATATGTGAGATCTCATGTCAGATCGCACATATATTGATTTTATTTTAAAAATTTAACGAATATACATTTGATTTCATATGCGATCTCATAGGCGATTTCATGTGACATCTCATATGTGATCTCACATGGGATCTCTTATATATTTTATTCAATTTAAAAAATTTGAAAAAGATATTTATTACTTTAAATTTTTTTCGTCTTGTTCTTTAAATTTTGACAAATTTTGACATTAGCTACATTAGTACAATCATTTCAGTTAAAATAAAAAATCCTTTGGGGCTGTTATTTTTTATGAACTTACACAGTAAAATATTTTGTGTAATTCGTCAATTTTTTTTTTTACAAAAATTTTGGTGTTAAAATATTACAAACATTTTTGTAAGATCAACATAAAATTTTTTGTAATTTAAAAATTTCTGTGTATTTTTAAAATCGACTCATAAATTTTTGTAGAATTAACACACGGAGTTTGTTATTTTGACAAACATGTGTGTACTAAGTTATTCAAATAATCTCATACTTATAATAATTAAATATTAGCATTATTATTATTATATGCAATAAAAATGCTATAAATGCAAGGTAAAATTTAGTTTGCAAATATTAATTTCTGCTAAGTTCAAAAATTTGTTTACTTTCTTTTCCTTCTTGAACATCGCTATATTTATGCTCTTTATGATGCTAATTAGCGACGGAGCTCGTAAGTGTGTTTGTGAACAAAGCATATATAACTTACAGTGGTGCTTCTATTAATCGGTTGCTGAGAGCGGGATTCCAACTCAGAATTCCGAGATTACGAATTCAGCGCTCTACCGACTGAGCCACTAACCGGCTCTATTTCTATACTTATAAATGAAATATTCTTATTAAAAAATGATCGGCTCTTTTCGTAATTATTCGTTTACGTTCGCCTTTAACGACAATGTAATATTGTCAAATAAGTTTAGTTTAGTATGATTTTATTGATCCACTCCAACATCCATCATTTTATCTTTTTTCTTATATTTCTTTATTTCTTTCTTATTTTAAATATATTAACAAAAAGAATTACGAGAAAGTCATTATTTATTATTCAATCATTTTAATCATTATATTTTAACAAAAATAAATTTGTAAAATTTACAAATTTTATCATTCAATATTTTGTATTATTCATGAATTTTTATATTAAAATTTAAACTTAAAAAATTACACAAAAAAAAATTTGTTAATTTTAACACACAAAAATTTGTGTTTCATTTGTAACGCTTATGTGTGTTGAAATTACAAATTTTTTTTACTGTGTGGATCGCAAATTAGTTGACAAACCTAATCTCAAAATACTATTAATTGAAAACTTGTTTATAACTTGTCAAGTATAAGATTTCGGTGGATTTCTTTAGTTGTTCGCACTAAAGTTGAATCCTACGACTTTTTTTCTTGAAGTGACAAAACCCGATTATATTCTCTATTTACTCATAAACTTGGATCAGAAATATTATCAAAAAGGGAAGCTTCATCATGCCCTTAATGTATTTAATTACACTAATATTATAAATACGTATTTGAACACTAGAACATCATAATCGATAAATTTAGTGGAGCCATAAGACCCCATGCATCTTGCCCGGGGTCAGTAGTTCTTATTTTGGCTACTTTATTTAATTTGCGTTATATTTCATGGCGTCACTTTCTAATTGAGGATCAGCTTTTGACTAACTTTACCGTTCGAAAATAGCTAAAAAAGATATTTAGTTTTTATTTATTTTTTTTGGCTTGTTCTTTGAATTTTAACAAACTTACTCGCTTCCGTTTCTCATTTGTTAAAATGAATAGATATTTACAAGTGAAAGCAATTCTGATATATATTTTTATTAAAAATAAACGAAATTGCTTCTTTCACAACTTTTGATCAGTAAAAAATGTCTAAAACCTCGTCTAAAACTGACCTTTAACATGCCGAATAGTATAATAATAAAATATGTGTATTACCTTACTTTTAACGTTTAGACTTACATTGCATAAAAATATAATTCTTATTATAAAAACTATGTGAATAGTCCATATGAATATAATTATATAGCATGGTTTGAAATTGTATTGAAGCATGATTTTAAAATTTTTCAAATAACGTTAGATTCACGACTGAATCAGGAAAACAAGCAATGAGATTGCGGTAATACTCTAAAATAGAAGTGAAATCAATAATTCTTAAGTTATAAAAACCTATATTATTTAAATCTATATGATGCAATTGTAAACGATGTGTGAAAATAATTCATCAGTATGATGAAAAAAAGATATTAAGTACCCTGGTAGCACAATCTGACGCAAGTATCGGTGCGCAGATCTTATATAACATGCTTTCCAAATCAACAAGAGTTCTGCAGTCAGAGCATGGCATCAGATACTTGCAGCAGATTAGCATCATACTTACAGCAGATAAAGTGCACCCTAAGAGTCTCATGTACTGCACAGATCTTCGCAGCAGACTTGCATCATACTTGTGAAAGTCACGTGCAGCAGACACTTTGCAGCAGATGTGCACCATACTTACAGCAGATAAAGTGCAACTTAGGAACCTCACGTAATGCACGGATTCCTACAGCAGAATTGCAATATATTTGGGAAGGTCCCGTGCAGCAGATATTTTGCAGCAGATGTGCGCCAACTTACAGCAGATAAAGTGCACCCTAAGAGTCTCGTGTAATGCACGGATTCTTACAGCAGAATTTTATCGCAATACTGCTGAAAACCCAAGTGCACTCAGTAAGCCTTTTCTGAGTGCACTAGAGCTGCTGTAAGTCTAACGCAATTATGCTGCAATTAATCTGCTGCAGATAGCATGCACAAGGCTGCTGCAATTATTCTGCTGCAGATAGCATGCACAAGGCTGCTGCAATTCTGACGCCCGAGCTCGTGAGCAAATCATTCAGATTCAGCACGCTTAATTGCACAAGACAATCTAATTCTGTTGCTCAGTGTCCAACGTACGAGCTTCAATGCAATTTCGTCGCAATTCTGCTGAGAGTTCTTGTGCAATTGGAAATCCTCTTGTAAGTGCACTAAAGCTTGCGCAAGTCTATCGTAATTTATGATGCTTAGAGCCTGATGCAATCATCTAAGCGCAGAAATACAGTTGAAATGGGAAGTATGGTAGATAAGATCTGCTGTAGTTTGGCTGACAGGGAGAGAAATTGCAGCAGAATTGCACAATAATTGAATAAGTTGTGCTACCAGGGTACTAAGTCATTGTCAGTTCATTGACGGTAGTTTGTCATAATGTTCCGAGACATAAATAAAGCTGCAACTGTTTTTACGGCGACATGCAAATTGTGTAGCAATTTGTAAGACGTGTTATGCCGTAAATCCAAACCAGATGTAGCGTGCGTTATAGAACGACACTATCTATTGATTAGAAAAACTGTCATTAATCAGTGGACTGACCCCGAGCCTCGTATACATGATTTCGTCTGTGATATGAAATAAGTAACTTAATTTGTAAATACACAAATTCTGTACAAACATTTGTATACGAACGGCATCGCTCCAGACCTCACTGAAAAGTGATGGCCTTCTCGAGTGTAAAATACTATATGCATGATTGTAGTGACTAGTTTCTTAAGGTATTTCTATCGAGATGAGAGAGAACGCTAAATTTGTGCAAGTGAGATAGAAGATGAGAATTTGTATCAATAAAAACGTGGCAACAGCGTAGCACTCGATAATAAACAATTAAATGTCATATTGTTTTGAATTGTTGGTTATGATTGGAATTGACGGTTATAAATGTATTTCCTTAATTCATGAACTTATGAATTATTAAAGTTTTGCCGCTTTGTTATGTAGTAAAATTATTAAAATATTTGAATGTGTTTATATAAAATAATCATAGAAATATATTAATTTATTTTTAATTTTACTTCTTATTAGTTTCTTTCAATATTTATATAAATTCACTATAAGATTTCTAAATTTTATGCAGTACTTATTGTTTGTCAGTAGTTTATTTTTAAATGCTGTGGAAAATGACTACAGAAAATTGACATATAGAGAAAAAAAGAGAGCGCGCGAGTTGTAACGTTGTCAATACAAGACGAATCGAAACCATTCGCAAAAAATACGTATCTTTTCACGCACTTCTTTCATGAACTAAACACAACAACAACAAATTTTAAAGTATCAAAATTTTCGTCAGATAATCTTCTTTTAATAAATGAAAAATTAAATAATTCTAACATACGGTTATAAAATAGTCGTTATAAACAACTTCAGAAAGATCGCATAACAAATGGTGCCCTATCTCTTCCATGTTAAAAACCGAAACTTTAAAGTGCGATAAAAATCAAACCACACACAATAAATGACTGAAATTTTCACAGAAGATGAATAAAGGCATTAAAAAACCCTAGGCCAAATTTGAAACAAAACTAACATAAACTGTTTGCGCGATAAAAATACCTTAACTTGTGACGTCCTACTAGCTTATGGCTAGTAAGCCGCACTTTAATATATTTCTCCGAGTCTTATCTATGCCGTTAACCAGACAAGTCGCTATGCCGTCTGGCACGGGCTCGAGTGTGTCAGTGTGTAATGTGAGTGTAATTATTTTGATTGTGTTAATAAAGGATTATTTATGTTATAGGCAATGCCCGTTAATACTGAAGACCAAGTGCCTCAGTATGCGGGGCTTTACCTTTTAGGATGCAATGAGGTAATGTGTTGCTCGCCGCAACTCTTTATTGAAATTCCATTGAATAAAATTACAGAATAAAGTTAACGAACGCGCGAGCATAGGAGAATCATCAATGATATTGGTGATTCTTCGATGCTTGGCGTGAATAGCAAGACAAGTTAAGTTAAGCAGAGCTGAGGCGAGGCAGAAGAGAGCATTTCTCTCTGCTATGCCGCTTTTATAGACGCTGGAATCCAGGCCCCTCTTCTCTAATAGCTTGGCACCGCTAGCGTTTGCGTGCGTGGTCCTGCTTTTCTCATGTACGCTTAGCCAATATGATGCTTAAGCACGCTTTCGATATGTGATGTATACGCATGTATGTCTTTGATTGTGTGTGAATTTTAGGAGCGTATTAACTTTTCGCGCTTATGCTTACATTTCTTTAAATTCTTTTAGATTAAATACTTAAATACTTAATTATTAACTATATTAATTTCTATTCATATATTATTTCCAAATTACGTTAATTATCGCATGTAAATATATTATGTTTGCTAAATATAGCAATTAAAAGTCTACAATACAACTGGTCGCTCACAAACTATTACTTGAAAATATCATCTGAAACTTCGTAAAAAATTTGTTTGTTTTTATTATTATTAAATCGCCAAGTATAATTATGCTCGAATATAGTTTCAAACCATAATCCATAATAACATGCTTTAAATAACGATTGTTTTGTAGATGTAGAGTAGAATCATTAATCGTAATGTTAGAATATATAAAAATTAATTGAATTATAGACTAAATTTCATATTTGATGTCGTTGACATTGATTGCAGCTATAAGTGTAGGAGAAAATAAAATTTTTTTGCACATGAGATCTCACCTGAGATTTCATGTGAGATCGGGTATCAGGAAAAATCGAATTTCGTGGTACATGAGATCTCACATGAGATCTCATGTGAGTACTCATTTGAGATTGCGTTTCATTTTCAATCGTGAGAGCTCATGTGAGATCTTGTGTGAGATCTTATGTAATTTTTTTCAGTAAGGATGTATACTAATAAAAATTTATAGGTGTTATTGGAATGATTAAAAGGATAAAAATTTTATCATGGTAACATAGTAATTATTTTAAGATTGTTTTGTAATGGTTCTAAAATGTCCTCCTGGTAAAAAAAAACATCTATATATGTATAGCTAAAAATATAGGTAAAGAAAATACAGGCATGTTGATGTGTATTATAGCTATATTTCGGTGTTTTTTTAGCTGTATATCTATGATAAATATAGCTAGATTTTTAGCTCTATTTCTAGCTAAAAAAATATGATGTATTACACGTACATTAACGTACAAACACGGTCAAACACGTACATACACGTACAAACACGTACATTAACGTAAAAACACGTACAAATACGCACACACACGTACAAACACGAACAAACACGTGCACACATATACATACACTTTCATACACGTACATTAACATATAAACACGTACAAACACGTACAAACACGTACAAACACGTACAAAGTTGTACATACACGTACAAACACGTACATTCACAAGCAAACACGTACAAACACGTACAAACATGTACACACACATGCACACACGGACTCTACAACATGTCATATATATATATATATATATATATATATATATATATATATATATCTTCTGATATTCATATAAAATAATGTTATATTAAGAGCAGAGTTGTGAATGAGGAAATGGTTTTTCATTTGAAATGGTCAAGTAATTGAAAATACTTGCACCATTTACCATTTACAGAGCAAGTAAATGATAAATGGTTTGACCAGTTCCCAGTTACAGACCAAGTAACTGGTAAATGGTCGGACCATTTACTAGTTACTATCAAAGAACTGGTAAATGGTCGAACCGTTTGCCAGTTACTGGGTCAGGATTTAGAAATAGTTGGACTAGTTCGCAGTTACTGGGTGAGTAACTAGCCAAATCAATTAGTTAGCAGTTACCGGGTGGGTAACTGGTAAATGGTTGGACCATTAACCAGTTACTGAGTAAGTAAATGGTAAATGGTCGGACCATTTACCAGTTACTGGTTGAGTAGATGGTAAATAGTCGAACCAGTTAATAGTTACTAGGTGAGTAACTGGAAATGGTTAGATCATTTACTAGTTACTGGGTGAGTAAATGGTAAATGGTCGGACTATTTACCAGTTGCTGGGTGCGTAAATGGTAAATGGTCGGACTATTTACCAGTTATTGGGTGATCTACTAATGTTATCTTGATAAATGTTTTAAATGTATTTGATTATTTTTATATTAGTAGGAAATAAGATTCGGTTGCGGGCATGGTTTGGTTGTAGACACCCCTTCGTTTCTACTGACAGAAAACAGATGAGGTTTTTCTGACAAATGTCATTTATGTATTATGGCAGCACGTTTTTTATGCCAAATATCGAAGTGAACAAACGCGTCTGCTTCGTGCTGTAAGCAAATTAATTTTTCTGTGCTTGAAAAAAAATCACAGAAATTTATTTATACTTATGTATAATTTTTCAAAAGAATAACAAATTAAAGTGAATCAATGAAGCTGAGTGTAATGCGTATTTATTTAGTAGGAATTTATTCCTACTTTGTGATGCAATATGGATTGCAACCAATGTCTTAACACCAACAATTTTGCATGATTGTCCACAACTGAACCAAAATATTTTCTGGTTCGGTTGTGGACATTACACAAAATTAACAAGAAAAAAATATTCTATTTGACGAAATCGATTTTGTTTCTTCGTTGGTAGTTAACTAAGGTCTTTATCTTTCTATAAACACCTATAAGTCCAAAAAATATACAATTGGTGAAAAGTTATCAGCCAAAAACAAAAGGGTGCCCACAACCGAATCCTTTTTCATAATGAACATTATAATTCTATGGAAATTGGTTATCGTAATTTAAACATTCTGAAAATTTGTCATTAAATCTAATGATGTGACAGCAATAACTATATGTAATTATGTATAAAAACTTAGAATTAATTACAACAAATAATTACGTCAACATATAATAGAGATTGATATATATCAATATTCAATTTACTTTCTCTTATAGTCACCCAGGTGAAAAAAATCAGGTAATTTATCATCTGATTATTTTTATCATGGCAGTGATATATAACTGAACTCATGTCTCTTTGTATCTCAGTACGTCAAAAATCAGTATAAGGCAATTTGTGAATCAATATCCTAGTGGATAAAATCAGTTGAACTTAAAATGAATAATAATTAACAATATTCTTATAAATTTACGCAAAAAGTTCTAACATATAAGTAGAAGTGCATTTTTAGTTTTGCATCTAGTAACTAATGCATCTAAGAAAAAAGTATAGGCATATAAATTTTGTATTCAGTGTATAAGAAATTGAATTTAAATATTGGTTAGTTATAAATTTAAGTTACTTTTACCGTGAAAATGCAATAACAAATGTGATGAGTTGCTAATACCCTAACCAGGGGGATGCAACTATAAAATTTTAACAAAAAAAAAAAAATGTGATGAATTATCAGTACAAAGTAGATCGTGTCTTATTATCTCTTGGACTGTTAACATTATTCAATATGTAAAATCATTTCTTGACTAAAAACTAAACCAATTATTCTTTGAAGTGTTATTGTATCTTGAGATGGATTCTGTTTAAATTATGAAAAAAATAAAGCAAAAATAATTTTCCAAATCTTTTCAGTCAAATAAACAAAGGATATTGTAGTTACCAATCATAATTTTCAAGAAATTCAATGACATTCAATTTTTTTCTAATAAAAAAATCCATTCTGAATCTTATAAGAACAGAATTTTACATATAGCTACCTGTCACCATGTGTTATTGGAAATACTAGCAGTATTATATAACCTTGAACTATGAAATGAACAAAATTTTTTTTTAATTCAGTGCTTAAGACCAGATCGTATATCTCTGTCCTTTTCTAATCAAAGAATTAATTTTTATGCAAAAATTAATAATTGTAGCAAAAAATGAGGAGATAGCCCCATCTCGTATAATAAAAAGCAAGATTTTCTTTGATGAGGAAAAATTATTTTTATCGATTTGTTTTGAAGAAAACCTTGAAAAACTTAGAAAATAGAGGTTAGGGTGGACAATTCAGTTATTCAAGATTTTCTTAAAAACGAAGCGATAAAAATAATTTTTCCTTATAAAAGAAAATCTTGCTTTTTATTATACGAGATGGGGCTTTCTTCTTATTTTTTGCTAAAATTATTAATTTTTGTGAATAAATCAATTTTTTGATTAGAAAAGGACAGATATACTCGACCTCCTCTTAAGTATATTTTTCATGTGCTACGGTGGCAAATAATTAGTTAAAAAAATCTCAAGGTTTGGTTTACTCTAAATTTTTCAGAAGATATTTTATAATATATTTTAATATTTGTAAAGTATACAACTATTTCTATGAATGCTTGCGAAGGGACATCTGCCACCGATGAGTACAAGTTAACATTAAAATGAGTAAGAGTAGCTAAAAATTACATTTTTCATTATTTTTAATTACATTTCAATTTCTTAAAAGGGATCGCTGTTTTGCTCCACTCTGAAATTTATAGGCCATATTTATACATATGGCTGATTCCATTTCAAATCGAACAGTCAATATACACTCAAGTCACCAATTACTGCGCTAATGGAGTATGTTATTCTACCCTAAAAATAAGGGTATACGTATTTTTTTATTTTGCTGAAATATCAAAATTGCATCAGATATGCACTTTTGAAAATTGCATACAAAAACTAAATGTTAAAACTGAAAATGTTGAGAATAACTTTAGAGAGCTATCGTTTTACCAATTTCCAATGAATTTTGATAAACCTTTTTTTATTTTATTTCGTTTTGAGCCCTCTTCAACTCCGTGCAAGAAATTAAAAAAAAACTAAAAAATGACTGAGATATATGCATTTTACCAAAAAATGCACTTTTTATGCACATGCATTTTTCTCGAAAAGGCCATTTTTTTTTTTGCTGAAATTTTTTTTGCTGATAGAGGACCAAAATACCTATCTAATAGTACTTGTTTGATCCCGGCTTTTTTGGTTTGGAGCGAGAAAAAAATTCACAAATTTTGTTGGTGAAAAATGCTTGTATATACGTTCGGAAGTCTTAAGCAGTCGACATTTAAATATTATCCTTCGTTTAGCATTATCCAGGAACAACGACGTGGACGTAGAAGGATTCTGTTCCCTTCGGGGTGCTTTTTTAGAGTGAGTTCCCCTTGCCTCTCACTGTTGGGATGCGTCAAAAAAATAATTATAGATAATTATTTTTTTTTTATTTTTGCGCTTATTATTTTTAGTTTTAAATGTAGTCTCACGACGCTTGGCTTTTTTTTTCTTGTTTTTCACTTCATTTAGTGCATGTATAGCTGTCCTGCCAATAAATATATGTGATTTTAATTCCCCAAGTTTTTTTAACCACATATGACTTTTTTGAATTTCATTATATTTAGAAACCCCACTCCATTCAATATTTTTCTTTTTTCTAAATCTTTCAATCTCATTTATTGGTAGTAAAATGATTTTTATTGCATTGGTGTAACTTTGAACCCAATTTATAAAATCGTCAGCATTTTGTATCGATTCTTCATGAAAATATTCCATAACGATATTTTTTGTGCTTTCATCAATAGGATGACCAGTATATAAATCTGGCTCCGAATAAACTCCTTTATTTTTCACGAGATTTCTTGATTTATTTATCATATACTCGCTTATATTCGGGAATAGTGAGCAAACTTTTATTTTGCTTAATTTTGAAGGTAGTAGAGTTAGAAGTTTTATTTTCTCCGAAATAGAAGAGCATTTTTCTAAAGCCAATTTAAAATTTTCTAAAAATTCATTCCAATAGTTTTCAGTGGAATTTCCGTCCGATTCTATTGATTCAACTGAAATGCCATACGCATCTTCTAATTTACTTCCAACAGTAGCAGAAAAAGCTGAAATTAAGGATTTTTTCTTTTTAGATACGTAATTTCCTCTAAAATTTTCAGGTATTGCAGTTTTTCTTTTTAGGGGTGAGATGCATTCAGGTAAAACTGAATTAATACTCTCTTTTAATTCCTCTATTCGTTCGGGTGTCTTCGAAATAAAATCATCATCTCTTCCGCTAAAAATTTCAGTGATTTCATTTTCAGATATAGACTCAAGATCACTTAAAATCATTTTTGATATGCGTTTATGGCAATTTTTACATACATTAGTAGATGGCAATATATTTAAATCTGGATGAAGCTGTGCCAAATTAATGGCTAAATCTTCCAACGGTCTAAAACGTGAATTACTGCTCATATAAACTACCTTTTTATGCATTTGAAAAAAATCGGGACATGAAATTCTTTTAGAAGAGTAAATTTCGGACATTGTTATTTCACAATTTTGTTGAATTTTTCACAAGCTCGAGAAGCACCTTTCAAAGCAGCCGTAAAAATAACTAGCTTCTATATAACAGTTCTAATATGCTGTTTTGGTTACGCGATGTATTTGTCCGCGAGTTAGCCTCCTATTGTTTGTACATCGAAACATACATAATATAGATATACACGAATAGAATTCTTTTTTTTCATGTTTAAATATTTATTTTTATATTACGAATTTACACACACACACACACACACATATATATCACTATTGATGCTATATACATGCATACAAATGTAAACAAATGATGAGCCAAGCATACGACAGTGTTTGAATGCAGACTGCTTAAGACTTCCGAACGTATATACAAGCATTTTTCACCAACAAAATTTGTGAATTTTTTTCTCGCTCCAAACCAAAAAAGCCGGGATCAAACAAGTACTATTAGATAGGTATTTTGGTCCTCTATCAGCAAAAAAAATTTCAGCAAAAAAAAAAATGGCCTTTTCGAGAAAAATGCATGTGCATAAAAAGTGCATTTTTTGGTAAAATGCATATATCTCAGTCATTTTTTAGTTTTTTTTTTAATTTCTTGCACGGAGTTGAAGAGGGCTCAAAACGAAATAAAATAAAAAAAGGTTTATCAAAATTCATTGGAAATTGGTAAAACAATAGCTCTCTAAAGTTATTCTCAACATTTTCAGTTTTAACATTTAGTTTTTGTATGCAATTTTCAAAAGTGCATATCTGATGCAATTTTGATATTTCAGCAAAATAAAAAAATACGTATACCCTTATTTTTAGGGTAGAATAACATACTCCATTAGCGCAGTAATTGGTGACTTGAGTGTATACTGACTGTTCGATTTGAAATGGAATCAGCCATATATTACTTACTTCGATGATTTTCTTGGACATGGGATCATGTTTGAAAACCTTGAAAAGCGGTATTTCAATGCTTTAAATGACTTTAGATCAGCGAATGGCTACATTAGCATTTAAATATAAAATGAATATTTAGGAGCCATGATAGCTCAGGGGCTAGAACATCTGACTCTTATCCAGAGTCGGATGCAGGGTTCGAGTCCCGGTGAGAGCGGGATTTTTCCCAATTTTAATTAAAAGTGGAGGATGTCCCAAACTCATTGACACCGTGGTGGAACACCCCTAAATGATTTTCCGTGGTTTTAACAAAAACCACAGATAATCATTGGAGGGTCGGTAAGGCAGAACGCGACTGCTATACTACTATAGTTGAACCTTAAGGTGGATCATCCGCTAGCTATAGTTTGTTGTTCATAAAAATTAAAAGTTAAAAGAATTCTTCAATATTTTGAAAATAATTAATTTACACCAAGAAAAAAATCCCCGTAAATTTTCAGCTCGCCTTAACGACTGATTTTATTATTTATTATTTCACTTAAAGTTTATCTTTTTACTACTATAAGATACAAAACACGTAAACTTTGAGTGAGCACATACAAAAAAATTAATCGTTAAGGCTACTTGAAAATTTACGGGGATTTTTTTCTTGCTATCAATTAATTATTTTCAAAATATTGAAGAATTTTTTTAACTTTTAATTTTTATGAACAACAAACTATAGCTAGCGGATGATCCACCTTAAAAAGGATGGGTAGAGCAAGTTTCCCCACCTGAGTAGGCCTGCACGATTAAGCACACACACTTTCTGGGATAAAAAGGTATAGGTTCGAACGCGAAAATACCGGAACACATAAGTGGTCGAGGTATCCCGTAAAAAGGTTGTAGAACCTGTACAGGTATAGTACTTGAAAGATAAGATAAGATATAAAATGAAAATTTTTTATTTTAGCTCGCTATATATTACTGCGAGATAGTAGTAGTAGTGAAGATGATGATGAAGTATCTAATCACTGGAGTGATAATAGTAGTAGTTCGGGATATGAATTAATAGATTCACCGTCAGACATTTCGAAAGCTGGTAATGATGACGATATTGATGACAATGATAACGAGAATGATAACGACGACGACAATGATGATGATGATGTTGCTGTTGATGATAACGATAATGATAATGAGAATAAAAATAGTAGTGATGATAACAATAATGAAAATAGTGATGTAGATAATAGCGATAATAGTAATTAAAATAGCAGTGACGATAACAGCGATAATGATAGTAATGAAAGTAGTAATAGCAGTGACAATGATGATAGTTCACCACAAAACATTCGAAATATTGAAAATGATGATGAGGCTGTTGCAGCGAATCGTGAGAGTGCTTTGGAGCGTAGATCTGACAATATATTGCGAAATTTTTTCGTCCCAAACTTCACCATAGCTAAATGAATTGATAAGACGATACAAGGACATTATGATAGGCGTAATAATCTGGATTCCGACTAGGGAGAGTTGAGAAAGAATATTGTGAGACATTTCGTTGGTCAGACGCAAACTGCAGATGAACGTATTTCAATTCCCCATTGGTCTTTTGATCAAACCAGTATCAGGGATATCTGCTTAAATAAATGTAAGTAGAAAGTTTTTAATCATGATATTTCCGAAAATATTTTCAGCTATTACATTTCGTTGTTTTTTTAAGTAATTCGTCGGAATAGTTAGGTCATAGACCGTCTACCACCACATATATTCTTGGAAGCATGTCAGGTCATGTATTCAAAGCGAGCCCAAGAAATAAGGTGGATCCATGACTTAGCTCGTGATTCACATTCTGCTATGTATCAAGATAGTATAGCGGAATTACTAGATTTATTAACACGTGTAGCTGAATGTTTTTCCGGACAACCCGAATTATAAATTTTCATCAATAAATCATAAAATAATTTTTATAATAAATTTACAGTCGGTAAAAATACTTGTGTAAATTATTCAAATCTAATTTCATCACCGACAACTTTACACTATACTGCGTCTTCCTCTTCTCCGCGCTCTATCAGGGCTAATGATTATGATGACGATGTGTCCACGTACTCATCAGGAACACATTCTGAAACGATTCTATTAGAAGGGGTTGCAGCGGATATTGGAAGTTGTGATTATGATGGCAATGTGTCCACGTACTCTTCCGAAAAAAATTCTTAAACGGTACGAACGGGAGGTGGCGCAACGGATATTAACGCCGAAAACGATGGTGAGAGGAATGAAGATAAGAGGTATAATGATGCAGAAGAATAAAATTTATCAGATAAAATCAATGTGCGACCTCCTGGCGAAATATGTATGATAAATCAAAGTACACATAATTATTTAGAAAAGTATAGAGCGTACGGTATAGAAATTTTGTTAAAAATACTCCCACCTCCTCCCGATATTAATTTAATTATTTAGCTAGAAAATGCAATGCGTGATATACATGCGTATATAATAGCAATGACTGGTGAAAATAATATGATAGGTATAAGTATTAGAAGCAACAATTTTGCTCGTAGTGCAGCAGGATTGTCGCTTCGCCCTGTAGATAATTTTTTTCATAACGATCTTTGGGCATTAATACGTAGTTTAGTTCGAAGTAATGAAAATTTTCAATTAGATGATGCTTTTATTTTAACTGTAACTATTGTAAATGTTCCACGGGGTGAAGGAGGTGGAAAAAGAAATAAAAATGTATGTATAGATGTTGATTCAAGATCGTTTATTTCAATAAAGAACGACGATAATAAATGTCTTCCAAGGGCTTTGGTAGTGGGTCAGGCGTATATTAAATTAAAAAATTCTGTAGAAAAAGAAGTTCAAGAAATTTGGAGGAAAATTCTAAATAGTAGAGGGGCTTTACAGAGAGCGCACGCGAATACTCTTATAACCAGCGCCGATGTTCAAATTCCCGATAACGGTTGCGGTATAAAGGAAATAGAGTTGTTTAAATTTCAAAGATACTATATGACACGTGAAATACCTATCGTTTTTTATGACAAGTCAACTTTTGGATGTGGGTAGTCACCATTTTTCGATGCTCGACCGTATGTAAAGCATAATAAAAATTCTAATATTAATCTTTTATACAATAGTCGTACTCGTCATTTCGATACAATTTTAAATTTAACAGAGGCTGCTAAAAGTAAATTTTTCTGCGAATACTGTAATATTAAATACTCCACAGTAAACATGTATAAATGATCGTTAATCTTTATCAGTTGCTTTGTATTATCATCTTGGGAAGTAGGAAAGGTAGAATTAATAAAATGTAATGATTGTAATAGAGATTTTTTCAGACAAATTTGTTTCAACAAACATTAACATCTGGTAGTTATAAAAAGAATAACAAAAAGTTATGCAACGTTGTTCAAGCGTGTCCTCGTTGCTGTAAAAGAAAATAAGATCAAAGATATACATGTATGCGGAGTTAAATGGTGCAGTATGTGTTGTCGAAAACATAACGCGAATGAACTATATTATATAGCGCCAATTTCATCTGATAAAGCGAAAGCAGATCAATCTACCAATACATCAGAAGAGAAAAAAAATTTGTTTATATTCTACGATTTCGATACCCGACAAGACACGTCATATAGGGATAGCACTAACGTTAAAATACACGTACCAAACCTTTGCCTTGTATATCAGGTTTGCGAAGATTGTATGGAGAAGGAGAATGTCAATACTTTTTGCTCTAAACGCGGTGTACGCGAATTGATTTTTTGGAATGACCTCGTTAAACGTTTACTTGAAATAGCCATTCGCGGGAAAACGAGTTCTGACCAAATAATATACATTGCACATAATTCTGGAGGCTTTAACGGTCAATTTATTTTGAAAGAAATAGTAGAAAATACATCTCTCGTACCAACTGTAATTTTAAATGGACAGAATATTATCATGTCTCAATGTGGTAGGACTAAGTTTATTGATAGCTTAAACTACTTTCATATGAGGCTGAGCGCGCTTCCAAAGGCTTTTGGTCTTCCACCATCCAGTAAAAAATGTTACTTCCTACACCTTTTGAATATGCAGGAAAATCAAAGTCACAGAGGTCCTTTACCAGATGTTAAATATTACAGTGTAGATATAATGTTTCTTTCCGAGAGAGGTGAATTCTTCACATGGTATGAGGAAAATGTAAATAATTAGCAATTATATTTTAAACGTGAAATTGTAGAATATTGGCGCATGGACGTAAAAATTTTGAGACGCTCGTGTATAGCCTTTCGAAAAATATTTTTGGAATGCGGGAAAACATGTTCCTTTACGGAAGCTGCAACGATAGCACCTGTGTATTCGACGGTGCATCGAAAAAATTATCTACGAAAAAATATCATAGCTGCTTTACCGCTAGGTGGTTATCGACGGCGTGACAAGTACTCTCAAAAATCGTTACAATGGCTGGTTCAGTTTGAACGTGAGCTTGGTACAGAAATAACTCACGCCGGTAGGGTGCGTGAAGTTATGTTACCAGAGAGATTTCGAGTTGACGGTTTCTTACCACCAGATGAAAATTCACAGCATGAAAAGGGTATTGTGTTTGAGTATCAGGATTGCTTCGTTCATGGTTGTCCTAAATGTTTCCCTAATAATCACGAGCAACGATTGACTTACGGCCGCACGTTTAACAAGGTCTTTGAAAATACTGTGCGAAAAATAAGAAAAATAAAATTATTTGGGTATCAAGTTCGCGAAATGTGAGAGTGCGAATTCGACCGCATTAAAAGTGAGAACCCTGATATTAAAAATTATGTAAATAATCATCCTGTAATGACACGTATAACTTTAGATTCACAGGTAGCCTTTTTCGGGGGTAGAACGCAAAATTTTGTAGCACAGTGTAAAGTTGGTCCAGAGGAAAAGATCAAATACACAGATATTTGCTCTCTCTACCCTCACGTATGGGGCATGCACGTATTTTCCTCAGTGAACAGAGTGAAAAGCTGACATTGGGTAATAATAACTATTTGTCAGGTGTCGAAGGTTTAATTAAATGCACAGTGCTACTACCGCGTAATTTATACATACCTTTGTTACCAATTAAAATGCACAATCGACTACTTTTTGCGCTATGTCATTCTTGCTGTGAGGAAATGCGTCAAGAAGATCGTGATCATGAAAATGTAGAAGCACGTGAGTTCACAGGTACATATGCTGTCGACGAGATGCGTAAAGCCATTGAACTTGGCTATCGTATAACAGAAATATACGTCATTTGGCAATACCAAATGAAACAGTTTAACCAAGTGACTGCAAGTGGCGGCCTCTTTGCCGAATACATAAACTCTTTTTTAAATATAAAGCAGGAGGCTAGTGGCCTTCATGGTGTGTCGACAATGCTACTAAAGATCGGTATATCGAGCAATACGAAATAGGAAGGGATTCGTATGGATAAGAAGAAAATTGAGAAAAATGCAGGGTTAAGAGCTGTTGCCAAACTCTGCCTCAATTCCTTTTGAGGTAAATTTAGACAGCGGAGTAATTTGAAGTAAGCGAAGATCATAAAACATTGAGAAGCTCTTTTGAAACTCCTTACAGCAGCCGATAAAGAAGTGCACGATATACTTCCTGTGAACAACGAGATTTTGTATGCCGATTGGCAATACAAAGAGGAAGCATTGCCTACTACAGTATATACAAATATAGTTATTGCGGCTTATACGACAGCTCAAGCTCGATTAAAACTTTACGAAGATTTAAGAAAATTGGGGAGACGCGTTTTACATTTTAAGATAATGAAATCGGGTAATATAACCCGGTCGAGGGTACAAAGCTCAGAGACATCACCGACGAGTTTATGGTCTATAGAGAGAGTGCATATATGAGGATATCTCTACAATTTTTAATTTTTCTGTGATATGTCATTTTACAGCTATTAAATACGTAAATTTTTATAGAAATATCTACTATACCGTTGGTGGCACATTCACTGGATACATGAAAAATAGAGTTTCCAGATTGTACAAAAAATATGAACCTAGTTTAAATAGTGTGCATCATTGGGCAACCCAGTAACGCCTGTAAAATGAATTTTCAAAAACATCATAAAAAGATTTAAAATTGTAGAGATATCCTCATATACAAGATTTTATTTCAGGGGATCCAAAATTTTACGCTTATCACGCTATAAACCTTAATGGCGAAATATTTGAATGTTGTAAGGTCAAGGGTATAACTTTAAATTTCTCTAATGGGTTCAAAATAAATTTTGAAAGCATCAATAAATTGATTATTGATGCATTTCGTAGTATATCAAATCCCGATAATGATTATAAAAATCAAATAGATGATGAAGTCGAGCGAGAAAATCAAGCATCCAAAGAAATTAAATTAAATCTTAAAAGTATATGGTGTACAAATATGCATGAGGTTGTTGCAGAATCTGAAACTTGTTGCATAGTTAGCCACAGCGAGTAGCTTTACTAATCAGGAGAGGCTATGAGCTTCGGGTCACAAGTCTTGATAAAACTGTGAGATATATTTTTAAGTACCAAAATATGAGTAAAGTCAGAGCAGTACGGTCTAACGCTTCATAAAACTGAAATTATATATGTTAGTTATTTTAAGAAAAATGTAAAAAAATTTCCTAATTAAAGTGTGAATAATTCATTCTAGAAATGTCTTCTAAATTTTGAAGAACAGTGATTTTTGGTACTTTCTTGGTGCACAACTTTGAACAAACATATCTCTGGTTCTAATTATTAATTCTTAATTCTAAAATAGGCAAATTAAAGCTTGCCTTCTGTACTTTTATTTTAGTTCCTGTTAATTTATTAAAGACATTTCTAGACTGAATTATTCACACTTTAATTAGAAAATTTTTTTTTGCATTTTTCTTAAAATAAGACGAGAAACGTGTATAATTTTAGTTTTACGAAGCGTTACACCGTACTGCTCTGACTTTACTCATATTTTGGTACCTAAAAACACATTCCAAAGTTTCATCAAGATCTGTGACCTGAAGCTCATAGCTTCTCCTGGTAAGATCAGCTGATAAAAATGTAATAAACTGTATATGCGAGTGTGTATTAAATGTGTTACACGAGACGGTAAAATTGAAACATTCTCAAAAAGAGCGACTGAAAAAGTACAAACAGATATTACCAAAATTGATATTAAGGAGAAATAGTATATTTATCTACGAGGGCAGAAATTAGATCTTTCTGCCGTGCGTAGAAATGTCTCTCGAGGCGAAGCCAGAGAGCAGGTTGATCTAATTTATGTCTGAGGGAATAATACTACTTTTCTTCATAGCTGGCCGGAAATTCGCCAAGCTAATTAATAATTAATCTAAAAAAATGTCACGCGTCTGGATATACCAGCTGACGACAGCGCGCAGCCATGATTTTCCTTTCTGATTTGCTCACGCGCCATCTGCGGGCCAGCTTTGAACAAAATTCAAAGGCGCGTGTCGCGCCTTGATTCAAATACACTTTGAAAATCACGAATGATAAATCTAAGAGTTTACCGAAACTGCAAATGATGAATCTAAAAAAAAAAGAAATGATAAATCTAAATATATATTAATGATAATTTTAAAAACAAATACAAATGATAAATCTAATAAAATATTAATGGCAAATCTAAAAAAATTTTAATGATAAATCTAAAAATAAATACAAATGATAAATCTAAACACAAATACAAATGATAAATCTAAAAACAAATACAAATGATAAATCTAAAAACAAATACAAATGATAAATAAAAAAAAAATACAAATTATGAATCATAAAAACAATTGTAAATCATAAATCTAAAAAAATACGAATTATGAATCAAAAAACAAATACAAATGATAAATCTAAAAAAAAATTAAAATGCTGCATATAAAAATTTATTATAAACTATAAATAATAAATTAAAAAATTAACACTATTTAAACATTGTTGTCAATATTTTATACTTAATGTATTTCATAACGATGTATTACGTATAAAAATTAACACATACAACATCAACATAAAAAACTGACAAGAAAATTATAAAAAAGATTAATGTGCATATATAAATACATTGCGTGTATTTAAATTTTAGAATTCATGTTTAAGAACTTCGAGTAAGGTTATAGTAACAACAACAGCTGTTGCTATTAGCCTACACGGCGCCAGTGTCTGGCGGCCACCGAAAGTTTTCTGCCTTAGGTCGTTAGTGCTACGTTAGTTACGATAAATGTCTTTCACCCAGCAGAAATTCTGAGTTTCTTTACCTGTTGATCTAGCAGAAACACGAATTTTCGACCAAGATATGAAGAAAAATAAATTTCAAATCTAAAAACACCAACTGGCACCAGAAAAAACGTGTACTTATCCAAAACGGTGGGGGGTTTTTACCTATACTTTTAGCACCAATTAAAGGCGCTTCAGTATAAAAAATTTTTGGTGGTAACAACTCTTAAAGAATGGAACGTACCCGTAAAATGGTCGTTATTCCGGAAGATGAATAAGGTAAAATAGTCTATTATGGAACGATTTTCGACAATTTTTTTTTCAACACAAAATATAAATAAATAAATTACATGAAATAGAATACCATCATAGCTCATTGGATGCGCTTTTTTCTGTAGAACAAGTACTTTTCTTAAAATTTTTAATTAATGCTATATTCAATAATTTATTTAAAAATTAGTGAAAAGGTTTCTGGAGCCTATTATTAAACGCAATTTTCTTGCTAGCACCCCTGTTTCATTTCCTATTATGAAACACTTTTCATTTTATAATTTACAAATCATTACACAGGCCCACAAAATGAAAAAAAAAATGTCTGAACTTTTGACCGGACATACATATTCCCATGTATTTTTCGACGCTGAATCCGAATCTGTAATAAAAATATAGGGTTTTCCTACCTTTTCTCAGAGTTTTATTGAAAAAACCTCATTTTTTACGGTTTTTTTGCGGTTTTTCGAGTCTAGAAAAAACAAATCATGAGATACGGTTAATTGGACTTCAAAATCGAATTCTACGAGAAAAAATACACGGGAAACCATACCTTCAAATTTTTTTAACGCGATTCTAGTCCTCTGTATGGGGCTGAAAAGATGAGGAAATCGGTAAAAGTCGAAATTTTGCCTAAAATGGATTTAAACAATATTAAAATTTAATCATGCGTCTTTTGAAGAGTCGATAAACATTGGAAATACTATCCTGGGGGTTTTTCAGATTGCTGATCATAAAGGACCCCGGAAGATTCTTATGGGTTTCTGGGTCCCGGTGAAATTTGATAATAGTATGACCAAATTGTAGCTTATTTTTTTCTAAACATAAGTCTCCATGGGCTCAAGTCCCGAAAATGCACAGATTTTAAGTAAATAATGATTAAAGTCGTTGATTTCTGGAAAGGTTAGAGTGACCGAAGGCGTAACTTCAATTGTTCGATATGCTCATTATATAGTTGTTATTTGAATAATTAATTAAAATAATTTTATGTTTAATAAAATTAGAATTATATAAAATATGATTATTTAAAATAATTTTAAAAAAACTTTGGAACATAGAATTATTACACTATTATTCTATACAATAAAATAATTATTTTTCAAATATTTTATAATGAGAAAAAATATCATTTGATGTGTTTATGGTTCATGGTTGATGGGTTTATGGTTTATGGGTTTATAGTTCATGGTTTATGGGTTTAGGGTTTATGGGTATATGGTTTCTGGGTTTATGGGTTTATGGGTTTATGGGTTTATGGCTTTATGAATTACGGGTTTATAAGTTTCCGGTTTATGGGTTCATAGTTTATGGGTTTATGGCTTTACAATTTATGGGTTTATTATTTATGGTTTTATTGTTTATGGGATTAGGGTTTATGGGTTTATCCATTTATAAGTTTACGATTTATTGGTTTATGGGTTTATGGGTTCATGGTTTATGATTTTAAGGTTAATGGGTTTATGGTTTATGGGTTTATGGTTTATGGGTTTATGGGTTTAAGGTTTATGGGTTTACGGCTTATGGGTTTATGGTTTGTGGGTTTATGGGTTTATGGGTTTATGCTTTAAGGGCCTATGGGTTTATGGTTTATGGGTTTATAGTTTACGGGTTTATGGTTTATGGGTTCATAATTTATGGGTTTATGGTTTATGCGTTTATGGTTTATGGGTTTACGGTTTATGGGTTTATAGTTTATGGGTTTATAGCTTTACAATTTATGGGTTTATTATTTATGGTTTTATTGTTTATGGGTTTATGGGTTTATCCATTAATGAAGTTACGATTTATTGGTTTATGGTTATATGGTATATGGGTTTATGGTTCATAGTTTATGGGTTTATGGTATATGGGTTCCTGGTTTATGGGTTTATGGTTTATGGGTTTACGGTTTATGGGTTCATAGTTTATGGGTTTATAGCTTTACAATTTATGGGTTTATTATTTATGGTTTTATTGTTTATGGGTTTAGGGTTTATAGGTTTATCCATTTATGAGTTTACGATTGATTGGTTTATGGTTTTATGGTATATGGGTTTATGGTTCATAGTTTATGGGTTTATAGTATATGGGTTTATGGTTCATGGTTTATGGGTTCATGGTTTATTGTTTTAAGGTTTATAAGTTTATGGTTTATGGGTTTATGGGTTTATGGTTTATGGGTTTATGGTTTATGGTTTATGGGTTTGAATCTATGGGTTTACGGTTTATGGGCTCATAGTTTATGGGTTTATGGCTTCACAATTTATGGGTTAATTATTTATGGTTTTATTGTTTGTGGGTTTAGGGTTTATGGGTTTAGGGTTTATGGGTTTATCCATTTATGAGTTGACGATTTATTGGTTTATGGTTTTATGGTATATGGGTTTATGGTTCATATTTTCTGGGTTTATGGGTTCATGGTTTATGATTTTAAGGTTTATGGGTTTATGGTTTATGGGTTTCTGGTTTATGGGTTTATGATTTATGGGTTCATAATTTATGGGCTTATGGCTTATGCGTTTATGGTTTATGGGTTTACAGTTTATGGGTTCATAGTTTATGGGTTTATAGCTTTACAATTTATGGGTTTATTATTTATGGTTTTATTGTTTATGGGATTAGGGTTTATGGGTTTATCCATTTATAAGTTTACGATTTATTGGTTTATGGGTTTATGGGTTCATGGTTTATGATTTTAAGGTTAATGGGTTTATGGTTTATGGGTTTATGGTTTATGGGTTTATGGGTTTAAGGTTTATGGGTTTACGGCTTATGGGTTTATGGTTTGTGGGTTTATGGGTTTATGGGTTTATGCTTTAAGGGCCTATGGGTTTATGGTTTATGGGTTTATAGTTTACGGGTTTATGGTTTATGGGTTCATAATTTATGGGTTTATGGTTTATGCGTTTATGGTTTATGGGTTTACGGTTTATGGGTTTATAGTTTATGGGTTTATAGCTTTACAATTTATGGGTTTATTATTTATGGTTTTATTGTTTATGGGTTTATGGGTTTATCCATTAATGAAGTTACGATTTATTGGTTTATGGTTATATGGTATATGGGTTTATGGTTCATAGTTTATGGGTTTATGGTATATGGGTTCCTGGTTTATGGGTTTATGGTTTATGGGTTTACGGTTTATGGGTTCATAGTTTATGGGTTTATAGCTTTACAATTTATGGGTTTATTATTTATGGTTTTATTGTTTATGGGTTTAGGGTTTATAGGTTTATCCATTTATGAGTTTACGATTGATTGGTTTATGGTTTTATGGTATATGGGTTTATGGTTCATAGTTTATGGGTTTATAGTATATGGGTTTATGGTTCATGGTTTATGGGTTCATGGTTTATTGTTTTAAGGTTTATAAGTTTATGGTTTATGGGTTTATGGGTTTATGGTTTATGGGTTTATGGTTTATGGTTTATGGGTTTGAATCTATGGGTTTACGGTTTATGGGCTCATAGTTTATGGGTTTATGGCTTCACAATTTATGGGTTAATTATTTATGGTTTTATTGTTTGTGGGTTTAGGGTTTATGGGTTTAGGGTTTATGGGTTTATCCATTTATGAGTTGACGATTTATTGGTTTATGGTTTTATGGTATATGGGTTTATGGTTCATATTTTCTGGGTTTATGGGTTCATGGTTTATGATTTTAAGGTTTATGGGTTTATGGTTTATGGGTTTCTGGTTTATGGGTTTATGATTTATGGGTTCATAATTTATGGGCTTATGGCTTATGCGTTTATGGTTTATGGGTTTACAGTTTATGGGTTCATAGTTTATGGGTTTATAGCTTTACAATTTATGGGTTTATTATTTATGGTTTTCTTGTTTATGGGTTAAGGGTTTATGGGTTTATCCATTTATGAGGTTACAATTTATTGGTTTACGGTTTTATGGTATATGGGTTTATGGTTCATAGTTTATCGGTTTATGGTATATGGGTTTCTGGTTTATGGGTTCATGCTTTAAGGTTTTAAGGTTTATGGGTTGATGGTTTATGGGTTTATGGTTTATGGGTTTATGGTTTATGGGGATATGGTTTATGGGTTTATGGTTTATGGGTTTATGGTTTATGGGTTTATGGGTTTATGGTTTATGGGTTTATGGTTTATAGCTTTACAAGTTATGGGTTTATTATTTATGGTTTTATTGTTTATGGGTTTAGGGTTTATGGGTTTATCCATTTATGAGTTTACGATTTATTGGTTTATGGTTTTATGGTATATGGGTTTATGGTTCATAGTTTATGGGTTTATAGTATATGGGTTTATGGTTCATAGTTTATGGGTTTATGGGTTCATGGTTTATGGTTTTAAGGTTTATGGGTTTATGGTTCATGGTTTATGGGTTTATGGGTTTAGAGCTTATGGGTTTATGGGTTTACGGTTTATGGGTTTACGATTTATGGGTTTACGGTTTATGGGTTTATGGGTTCATTATATATGGTTTTATTGTTTATGGGTTTAGGGTTAATAGGTTTATCCATTTATGAGTTTACGATTTATTGGTTTTTGGTTTTATGGTATATGGGTTTATGGTTCATAGTTTATGGGTTTATAGTATATGGTTTTATTGTTTATGGGTTTAGGGTTAATGGGTTTATCCATTTATGAGTTAACGATTTATGGGTTTATGGTATTATGGTATATGGGTGTATGGTTCATAGTTTATGGGTTTATGGGTTTATGGTTCATGGTTTTAAGGTTTATGCGTTTATGGTGTATGGGTTTATGGGTTTATGGTTTATGGGCTTATGGTTTATGGGTTTAGGGTTTATGTGTTCATCCATTTATGAGTTTACGATTTATTGGTTTATGGTTTTATGGTATATGGGTTTATGGTTCATAGTTTATGGGTTTATAGTATATGGGTTCATGGTTCATAGTTTATGGGTTTATAGTTTATGGGTTTATGCTTTAAAGGTCTATGGGTTTATAGTTTATGGGTTTATAGTATATGGTTTTATTGTTTATGGGTTTAGGGTTAATGGGTTTATCCATTTATGAGTTAACGATTTATGGGTTTATGGTATTATGGTATATGGGTGTATGGTTCATAGTTCATGGGTTTATGGGTTTATGGTTCATGGTTTTAAGGTTTATGGGTTTATGGTGTATGGGTTTATGGGTTTATGGTTTATGGGTTTATGGTTTATGGGTTTAGGGTTTATGGGTTCATCCATTTATGAGTTTACGATTTATTGGTTTATGGTTTATGGTATATGGGTTTATGGTTCATAGTTTATGGGTTTATAGTATATGGGTTCATGGTTCATAGTTTATGGGTTTATGGGTTTATGGTTTATGGGTTTATGCTTTAAAGGTCTATGGGTTTATGGTTTATGGGTTCATGGTTTATGGTTTATGGGTTTGAATTTATGGGTTTACGGTTTATGGGTTCATAGTTTATGGGTTTATGGCTTCACAATTTATGGGTTAATTATTTATGGTTTTATTGTTTGTGGGTTTAGGGTTTATGGGTTTAGGGTTTATGGGTCCATCCATTTATGAGTTGACGATTTTTTGGTTTATGGTTTTATGGTATATGGGTTTATGGTTCATAGTTTATGGGTTTATGGGTTCATGGTTTATGATTTTAAGGTTTACGGGTTTATGGTTTATGGGTTTCTGGTTTATGGGTTTATGATCTATGGGTTCATAATTTATGGGCTTATGGTTTATGCGTTTATGGTTTATGGGTTTACAGTTTATGGGTTCATAGTTTATGGGTTCATAGCTTTACAATTTATGGGTTTATTATTTATGGTTTTCTTGTTTATGGGTTAAGGGTTTTTGAGTTTATCCATTTATGAGGTTACGATTTATTGGTTTACGGTTTTATGGTATATGGGTTTATGGTTCATAGTTTATGGGTTTATGGTATATGGGTTTCTGGTTTATGGGTTCATGCTTTAAGGTTTTTAAGGTTTATGGGTTTATGATTTATGGGTTAATGGGTTAATGGGTTAATGGTTTATGGTTCTTGGATTTGGGTTTATGGTTTATCGGTTTATAGTTTATGGGTTTATGGTTTATAACTTTACGGGTTATGGGTTTATAAGTTTACGGTTTATGGGTTCATAGTTTATAGGTTCATTACTTTACGCTTTATGGTTTATTATTGATGGTTTTATTGTGTATGAGTTTAGGGTTTATGGGTTTATAATTCATGCGTATAATAAATGTAATAATTATGAGTGCGAGTATTCGATTTTATGAAAAACTCAAATAAATCACTTGACGCTAGGAGTTCGTGTCGGAAATTAATCGAGTTACTCGAAAAAAATATGAATAACTCGAATTGTTCGTAAAAATATGAGCTGCTCAGAGTACTCGAATGAATTGAATTATTCAAAGAAACATGAATTACTCTAATAACTCAAGTTACTCAAAAATATAGGTGCTTTTTTTATTAAAATTTTTTGTAGAAACTAGTTTATCCTTTATTTATTTATTGGAGCAGAGGCTTTCCCTTCCCGCCAACTCTAGTAGGTGCTTTGCCACATTTTTATTTTCATGTTATCATATATCAATGCCGCTACTTCACGTTTCACAACAAATGTATGCTTAATGCGGCTGAATATGACGCCCGTCGTGTATGAAACAGTAATAGCACACGCCAATTTTAGCAGAATCCAGCCTTAGCGCCCGCTGGATTCAGCGAACCCTAATTTCTGCAGACGCTGATTTCAGAAGATGCTATATTTAGCATTGGCTAATATTGCTAGTTATTGCTAGATTTAGCGCACGCTATTATTCTTATTTCATGCTGGATTCAGCGATCGTGAATTGAAGCGGACTCAAGCTTAGCGCACGTTATTTTCGCAAATGAATGCTAGTTTTAGCACACGCTAACATCGCAAGCTTTCGCTAGTTTTAGCGTGTGCATCTTTTAGCATACGCTATATTCAGCACACGCTAATTTTTCCATTTCACGCTAAATTTAGCACACGCTAATTTTGCTAATGTGTGCAAGATTCAGCGCACGCTAGTTCTAGCAGACTCTTGTTCTTGCGCACGCTAACATTGCAAGCCTAAGCTTGTTTTAGCGTGTGCTTCTTTAAGCATACGCTATATTCAGCACACGCTAATTTTTCCATTACATGTTAGATTTAGCACACGCTAATTTTAGCAGAATTCAGCCTTAACGCATGCTGGATTTAGCGAATGCTAATTTTAGCACACGCTAATTTTGCTAATGTGTGCTAGATTTAGCGCACGCTAGTTCTAACAGACTCCTGTTTTTGCGCACGCTAACATTGCAAGTCTACGCTGGTTTTAGCGTGCGCTTCTTTCAGCATACGCTATATTCAGTACGATATAATTTTTCCATTACATGCTAGATTCAGCACACGCTAATTTTAGCAGAATCCAGCCTTAGCGTCCGCTGGATTTAGCGAACATTAATTTCAGCAGACGCAAAATCTAGCACTAATTAGCAAAATTAGTGTGTGCTAAATCTAGCGTGAAATGAAATATTATCGTGTGCTCAATATAGCGTATGCAAAAATAAGCGCACGCTAAGACTAGCGTAAGCTTGCAATGTTAGCGTGTGCTTAAACTAGCATTCATTTGCGAAAATAACGTGCGCTAAGCTTAAGTCCGCTTCAATTCACGATCGCTGAATCTATCATGAAATAAGAATAATAGCGTGCGCTAAATCTAGCAATAACTAGCAATATTAGCCGATGCTAAATATAGCATCTTCTGAAATCAGCGTCTGCTGAAATTAGCATTCGCTAAATCCAGCGGGCGCTAAGGCTGGATTCTGCTAAAATTAGCGTATGCTTAATCTAGCATGTAATGGAAAAATTAGCGTGTGCTGAATATAGCGTATGCTAAAAGAAGCGCACGCTAAAACCAGCGTAGGCTTGCAATCTTAGCGTGCGCAAAAATAAGAGTCTGCTAGAACTAGCGTGCGCTAAATTTAGCAGACATTAGCAAAATTAGCGTGTGCTAAATCTAGCGCAAAATGGAAAAATTAGCATGTGCTGAATATAGCGTATGCTAAAAGAAGCACACGCTAAAACTAGCGTAAGCTTGCGATGTTAGCGTGTGCTAAAACTAGAAAAAATATAAATATAAATACTAGCGTGCGCTGAATTTAGATTTTTTCAGCAGAATTAGCGTGTGCTAATACTTGAGACTGCTAAAATTAGGGTGCGCTTAATCTAGCGATCACGAGCAATATTAGCTAGTGCTAAGTATAGCATTTTCTGAATAGATGATTAGCGTAAGCTAAAATTAACGTTCGCTAAATCCAGCGACAAATGGGAATATTAGCGTGCGCTAAATCTAGCAATAACTAGCAATATTAGCCGGTGCTAAATATAGCATCTTCCGAAATTAGCGTCTGCTTAAATGAGCATTTGCCAAATCCAGCATGCGCTAAGACTAGATTCTGCTCAAATAAGTGTGTGCTAAATCTAGCGCGAAATTGAAAAATTAACGTGTGCTGAATATAGCGTATGCTAAAAGAAGCGCACGAACTGTGGTGATGATTATTGGTGATTATAGTCAATACTATAGTTATGTAATAATAACTATGATTGATTATAAAACTGTAGTGATGATTATACGTGATTATAGTAATTACTATAGTTACGTAGCAATAACTAAAAATGAATGTAAGACTGTAGTGATGATTGTTGGTGATTATAGTCTTTACTATAATTTTGTGGTAATAACTATAATTGATTATAAAACTGTTGTAATGATTATAGGTAAATATAATCATTACTATAATTTTTTGGTAATAATAATAACTCTAATTGATTATATAATTGTAGTGATAATTATAGGTGATTATAGTCATTACTATAGTTTCGTGGTAATAACTACAATTGATTATAAAACTGTGGTGATGATAATTGTTGATTATTGATTATAGTCAACACTATAGTTACGTAGTAATAACTATGATTGATTATAAAACTGTATTGATGATCACACGTGATTATAGTCATTACTATAAATACGTAGCAATAACTAAAAATGAATGTATGACTGTAGTGATGATCGTAGGTGATTATAGTCTTAACTATAATTTTGTGGTAATAACTATAATTGATTATAAAACGGTTGTAATGATTATAGGTGAATATAATCATTAATTATAATCACTAATTGATTATATAATTGTAGTGATGATTATAGGTGACTATAGTCATTACTATAGTTTTGTGGTAATAACTACAATTAATTATAAAACTGTGGTGATGATTATTGGTGATTATAGTCAATACTATAGTAACGTATAATAACTATGATTGATTATAAAACTGTAATGATGATTATACGTGATTATAGTCATTACTATTGTTACGTAGTAATAACTATTATTAATGTAAAACTGTTGTGATGATTATATGTCATTACAGTCATATAGTTACGAAGTAATAATTATAATTGAATCGTTAAACTGTACAATCTTAAACAACTTAAATTAGCAAAATATTCTCCGAGTCAAAAGAAATGTCGATGTTAAGGAAAAAGGAGAATATTACATTGTTAACCAAGGGAGTAGAATAGGTGATTTATGCTCGAGACGCGACAATAAAGACGAGGTCAAATACACCTTCACTACGGTGGTTAATATATTACTGTTTCATACACGACGGGCGTCATATTCAGCCGCATTGAGTATACATTTGTTGATAATACGTAAAGTAGCGGCATTAATATATGATAACATAAAAATAAAAATGTGGCAAAGCACCTACCGGAGTTGGCGTAAAGGGAAAGCCTCCGCTCCGAAAAATAAATAAAAGATAAACGAGTTTCTACAAAAAATTTTAATAAAAAAAACACCTATATTTTTGAGTAACTTGAGTTATTAGAGTAATTCATATTTCTTTGAATAATTCATTCGAGAACTCTGAGCAGCTCATATTTTTACGAACTATTCGAGTTATTAATAAACCCATAGAGCGTAAAGTAATAAACTCTAAACCCATGAACCATAAACCTAAATCCAAGAACCATAAACCATTAACCCATTAACCCAAAAATCTTAAACCCGTAACCCATAAACCAATAAACCATAAACCCATAAACCATAAACCCGTAAACCCAAATCCAAGAACCATAAACCCATATACCCTTAGAGCATAAACCCATAAACCATTAACTCATAAACCATATTCCATAAACCCATAAACCATAAACCTTTAAACCCATCAACCATAAACTATGAACCCATATGCCATAAAACCATAAACCCATAAATCGTAAACCCATAAATGCATAAACCCATCAACCATATACACATAAACCCATAAAACCATAAACCATGAACCCATAAACCATAAACCCGTAAACCATAAACCTTTGAACCCATCAACCATAAACTATGAACCCATATGCAATAAAACCCTAAACCCATAAATCGTAGACCCATAAATGCATAAACCCATCAACCATAAACACATAAACCCATAAAACCATAAACCATGAACCCATAAACCATAAACCCATAAACTATAAACCCATAAACCATAAACCCAAATCCAAGAACCATAAACCATTAACCCATAAACCCATAAATCATAAACCCATAAACCCATAAACCATAAACCATAAACCCATAAACCCGTAAACCCGAATCCAAGAACCATAAACCCATATGCCCTTAAAGCATAAACCCATAAACCATTAACTCATAAACCATAAACCCATAAACCATAAACCTATAAACCCATAAACCATGAACTATAAACTCATATGCCATAAAACCATAAACCCATAAATCGTTAACCCATAAATGCATAAACCCATAAACCATAAACACATGAACCCATAAAACCATAAACTATGGACCCATAAACCATAAATCAATAAACTACAAACCCATAAACCATAAACCATAAACCCGTAAACCCAAATCCAAGAACCATAAACCCATATACCCTTAAAGCATAAACCCATAAACCATTAACTCATAAACCATAAACCATAAACCCATAAACCATAAACCAATAAACCCATAAACCATGAACTATAAACTCATATGCCATAAAACCATAAACCCATAAATCGTAAACCCATAAATGCATAAACCCATAAACCATAAACACATGAACCCATAAAACCATAAACCATGAACCCATAAACCCAAATCCAAAAACCATAAACCCATAAACCCATAAACCATAAACCCAAATCCAAGAACCATAAACCATTAATCCATAAACCCATAAATCATAAACCCATGAACCATAAACCCATAAACCCATAAACTATAAACCATAAACCATAAACTCGTAAACGCAAATCCAAGAACCATAACCCCGTAAACCACAACCCCATAAACCCTTAAAGCGTAAACCCATAAACCATAAACCCATAAACCCGTAAACCGAAATCCAAGAACCATAAACCCATAAACCCATAAACCCTTAAAGCATAAACCCATAAACCATAAACTCATAAACCATAAACTCATAAACCCATAAACAATAAAACCATAAATAATAAACCCATAAATTGTAAAGCCATAAACCCATAAACTATGAACCCATAAACCATAAACTTATAAACCCATAAATCGTAAAGCTATAAGCTCATAATTCCATAAACCATACACCCATAAACCCATAAACCATAAACCCATGAACCATAAACCCATAAACCATAAACCCATAAACCGTAAACCCATAAACCGTAAACCCATAAACTATAAACCCATAAACCATAAACCCATAAACCATAAACCCATAAACGATAAACCCATAAACCTTAAAACCATAAACCATAAACCAATAAACTATGAACCATAAACCCATATACCATAAAACCATAAACCAATAAATCGTAAACTCATAAATGGATAAACCTATAAACCCTAAACCCATAAACAATAAAACCATAAATAATAAACCCATAAATTGTAAAGCCATTAACCCATAAACTATGAACCCATAAATCGTAAAGCAATAAACCCATAATTCCATAAACCATAAACCCATCAACCCATAAACCATAAACCCATAATCCATAAACCCATAAACCCATAAACCCATAAACCATATACCCATAAACCCATAAACCCATAAACCATGAACCATAAACCCATAAACAAAAAAATTATAAACCCATGAACCATGAACATGTTACAAGTTTTTTTAAAATTATTTTAAAAAATTATATTTTATATAATTGTAAGTTTATTTAACATAAAATTAGTTTAATTAATTATTTAAATAACAACTATATAATGAGCATATCAAACAATTGAAGTTACGCCTTCGGTCACTCTAACCTTCCCAGAAATCAACGACTTCAATCATTATTTACTTAAAATCTGTGCATTTTCGGGACTTGAGCCCATGGAGACTTATGTTCAGAAAAAAATAAGCTACAATTTGGTCATAATATTATCAAATTTCACCGGGACCCAGAAACCCATAAGAATCTTCCGGGGTCCTTTGAAGTCAGATTGTGTAAAAACTACTTCTGGAGGGCGGTGACAAGAACTGTATTTGGTAAATCTTATCGATTTTTTAAAAATTTTACGTCTGAAATACTAATTTTAGAGTCTTTCACAGCATTGACTGTAAATTCAAGATATTAACTTAGCCTATTGTGTACGTTAAACTTAACATTTTGTCTATGTTTGTCTCTCTCTCTCTCTCTCTCTCTCTCTTCCGATGTTTTTTTTTTAAATTGGCTTACGCTTACGTACACGTTTCTCTTCGAATGACCGATGTAGTGGATTTCTGACACGTTTTCGTCCTTTTTTCGCAGCTGTTTCTCTTTTTATCATCCAGCAGTAATCTGCTGATACCCCAGTTTCCTTGAAATCTACGTTCAAACTCCTTTAAATCTTGGTGAAATCGTTCACCATGCTCTTCACTAAAGTCTCCGTTATTTTCAGGAAACTGATCAACGTGTGAATCAAGAAAATGAAGTTTTAAGTTCATTAGACAACCCAATTTTTCAAAATTACGTACCATTCTTTTCACAATAGCTTTATAATTCGTGTCTTTGGCATTACCCAAAAATTTCGTCGATTTAAATGAAGGTATTTTTGATGGTCCTGAAATCCGAACTTTATTTAGAGACGAAAACTTTGAACAAAGCATGACTGATGTTGAAAAGGCAGCATGGTTAAGTTTTAAAGAGGTATCGACGAAATTTTTGGGTAATGCCAAAGACACGAATTATAAAGCTATTGTGAAAAGAATGGTACGTAATTTTGAAAAATTGGGTTGTCTAATGAACTTAAAACTTCATTTTCTTGATTCACACGTTGATCAGTTTCCTGAAAATAACGGAGACTTTAGTGAAGAGCATGGTGAACGATTTCACCAAGATTTAAAGGAGTTTGAACGTAGATTTCAAGGAAACTGGGGTATCAGCAGATTACTGCTGGATGATAAAAAGAGAAACAGCTGCGAAAAAAGGACAAAAACGTGTCAGAAATCCACTACGTCGGTCATTCGAAGAGAAACGTGTACGTAAGCGTAAGCCAATTTAAAAAAAACATCGGAAGAGAGAGAGAGAGAGAGAGAGAGGAACAAACATAGACAAAATGTTAAGTTTAACGTACACAATAGGCTAAGTTAATATCTTGAATTTACAGTCAATGCTGTGAAAGACTCTAAAATTAGTATTTCAGACGTAAAATTTTTAAAAAATCGATAAATTTACCATATACAGTTCTTGTCACCGCCCTCTAGAAGTAGTTTTTACACAATCTGACTTCAAATTCATGATCAGCAATCTGAAAAACCCCCAGGATAGTATTTCCAATGTTTATCGACTCTTCAAAAGACGCATGATTAAATTTTAATATTGTTTAAATCCATTTTAGGCAAAAGTTTCGACTTTTACCGATTTCCTCATCTTTTCAGCCCCATACAGAGGACTAGAATCGCGTTAAAAAAATTTGAAGGTATGGTTTCCCGTGTATTTTTTCCCGTAGAATTCGATTTCGAAGTCCAATTAACCGTATCTCATGATTTGTTTTTTCTAGACTCGAAAAACCGCAAAAAAACCGTAAAAAATGAGGTTTTTTCAATAAAACTCTGAGAAAAGGTAGGAAAACCCTATATTTTTATTACAGATTCGGATTCAGCGTCGAAAAATACATGGGAATATGTATGTCCGGTCAAAAGTTCAGACATTTTTTTCATTTTGTGGGCCTGTGTTATTAATATTTAAATTAAAAATTGTTAAAAAACGTTAAAAATCGTTTAAAATTTATATTGGGAAGGTTTTTATGTCAGATTAAACCTATTTTAGCTATTTTTAAAATTTTAGATGATTGTAAAAAGTATTACTATTTTTAGGTTAGAATTTAGATTATGATTCCATGTTTTAAAATACATAGAATTTCCTATATACCATAAATAGGAGCCTATTTAAATTTTGAATCCTATTAAGAAACACACGTTTATTTTATGATTATTGTTTTAAAACCAATAATTGACGATATGAATCAATTCTATGGTCTTTTATCTACAAAACAAATAACTGTTTAGGTCAAATTATGATAAAATAGCAATAAAATTAATAAAATAGTTACGAGCTTTATTCGTCCATGATCAGTCAATCAGTCAGTATTATTTAGTGCTTATCTTAAACAGTCTCATTATATTAATTTTTTCAATTTGTATAGTTTATATATGACTTTAATTTTAATTGTATCAAAAAGAGGAGATGTAGACGAAAACGCGTATATTTTACTGTAGCTTTAAAAACATTCAAATTTTATATAAAATTACATATTACACGCGTGTTTCATAATCGGAGCCACTTTTCTTACTGTTCCATAATAGGCTACTTTACCTTATGAGCGAGGATTACATTCCTCTTCAAGATCTGAAAAAGACCAATCCATGAGTAAAGAAATAGATCAAACAGTTCAGACAAAAGAAGATAATTTATCACTTTGAGATGCTGAGATGCAGGACATTTTTTTTCCAAAAGTATTACCGATGAACGAGAGAAGTATCAAAAATACATGAAGATACTCCAAAAATATATTTATTTTAAAAATATTGAATGACGTGAAAATTCAATCAATAGAGAAAACAAAGTCGAGAAGGGCAAGGCTACACTAACAACGACACTCTCCGAAGATTAGATTCTCGATAATGTACCCAAAAACTATAAAAGAAACGCACGGTTATTAATGAATCATTGAAAAACAAGTGCTGATGGTAATCTTTTAAAGTGTGATAACACTGGTCGCATTACGATTGAAGGTAATGTTATACCACATTCTAATATTATAGGCCTAATCAGCGACGTTATAAGAAGAAAAAAATCTTTCGCAGTACCCACAGAGAGAGAACGAATGACAAGATTTTTATCGTTGTCGAAAATCCCATTTAAACTCGTCGGCAATACGGATGTGTTACAGCAGTATAAGACGCTAGATGCTGAAACATTTAATAAAAATACTCGGAAGTGAAAAAATTCAATAGATGTTGAAGATTTAGAGAAAGAGCTACACTCTCAATACGAATATATTAAACCCGAAGGAATAAATAAGAAAAAAATACTTAAGCAAAAATGGAAAAATTTCAGCATATAAAAATGTCTTTTGAAAAAATATATTACGGCACTTCACCTGAGGCGGGATCCGCTGGTGCCCGTAATTTATTGATAAAAATGGTCAGAGAAATAATAAAAAAGAAAAAGCTCGTGTTTACAAATGGTTAAGTAACCAGGATGCTTATACTCTTCACAAACCTATCCATCGAAGATTTAAGAGATTAAGGTACAACGTCACAAATATCGATGATTGTCGGAAGATAGACTTATGTGATATGCAATCTTTTAAAGAATATAACGATAGTTATTGTTACTTACTTGTCGTCATAGATATTCTCAGCAAATATGCTTGGATGGAGCCGGTTCGAGATAAAAGCGGTCTAGCGTCATCATAGCTTTCGAGAAAATTCTCAAGAGAGCAAATGGACGTATTCCTGTAACCATACAGTCGGACAAGGGTAAAGGGCTTATAAATTTTTCTTTTCAGGAGTACTTGGAAAAGCGAGATATGAATTTTTGCATAGCGCGCAATCCAGACATCAGAGCTACTGTTGATGATAGTTTAAATCGTGTACTTAAGGAGCGGATGTTTAGATATTTCACACACAAAAATACTTGCAGATACATTGATGTAATACAAAATATCGTCAATGCGTACAATCATACTTTGCATACGGGTATTGAAATGGTACCTGCAGATGTAACTATATATAAAGCATATACAGCGAGAAAAAATTTAGAAAAAACAGCCCTCAGCCAACAAAAATCGTCACATGCGCCTATATACTACAGGGTTTCTACATACGCATCAGTCGCTCGAAAGGCACGTTCGAGAAAGGATATGGAAAAAATTACAGCGAATAAATTTTCAAAATTTCATGAGTATCAAGACGACAACAGCTATACACATACAAATTGACGGATTTGAACGGTGAGAAGATTGATGGCTTTTTTTACCCAGAGGAGCTAGTCAAAGTTGGAGAGGAGCGCTTAACGAAAACAGAAAAATTTAAAATTGAACGTATAATACGTAGTAAAGGACGAGGACCCAACAAAAAAGTTCTCGTAAAGTGGTACGGATACCCAGAGAAATTCAATTCTTAGATTACAGCGAATGAATTGACTTTAATTCAAAATTAAAATGGATCAAGATGACTTTTACCTATTATTACCAAATAACAGCAGTATGAAATATTTTCCAGATAATACTACAACCTGTTATACCACACATTTATCACATGAAATTCGTGTACAATGTAACTGGAGTGTCGGTATGATAAAAATTCATATACTCTGTTCTATTTTACACATTCAAGAGTCTAGAGCAAGTATTTTACTTTATTCATCGGATGAAGAAGTAGTATCATAAAACCTTATGAATTTAGAAAATGAGTGTGCTATAGAATTTATCTTTCCATATGGTGTGTATGAGAACATTGCAGACCTATCACGTGCCATTAATCAAGCACATGAATTGAATAAGCACATAGTAATTGAACCAGCAAAAAGAAGAAGAGGGTTTTACATAATACAACGCGTATGTGATTGTACTGAAACACATTACATTCATTTCAATGAGAAAATCAAACGTATTTTTGGTTTTGAAAAAGAAATTTATCGTAAAACAGGCGTTATTCCTTTAAAAGCGATGAGAATCAAAGATGCTAAGAAACAATACTTAATTATTGGAGAGAGATCTGCGTCTTTAGCAAGAGCTATACCCGATCAACTTTATTTACTCTGCCATGTACAGGTCGGAGATACTCAAGCAGCTCTTTTACGTATAGTCACATTCAACAGCACAAAATATACGCTAGGACCAACTATAGCGAAGAATTTTTTCCCTGTAAATTATATCCCTTTACTCAATAATACACGGTGAACGTACACCATTTGAGTATGGGACGTTATTGCACTTTACTTCAAGCGTAATCACTAAAAAGAAAAAATGAGTCACTTTATAGCTTATTACAGTGAACGGATTCGTGGTGGGGGAGTTCATCATGTGTATAACGGCTCACACTATCGACGTGGGCATGGAATAGGAAGTTTTTTAGGTGGACTTTTCCGCAGAGTTTTACCTTATTTAACTAGTGAGGCAAAATCGGTTGGAAAAGAAGCTGTTCGAGCTGGTAAAGTATTTTTTTATCAAAAACTCATTTCTCCGCTAAACAATACATATCTATACAGAACTCATATTGAAACCTTGTTAAATTACTCAACTGCTGCAATGAACTCGCACCTGACTACATCGCTATGGTACCTGGATACTCCTGGGAAAATGGAAGGCTTAATGAATTTGAATCGCGATGCTCCAGAAGCTAACTTGGGATTTTTAAACCCTCAATACTATACGGGTGATGCAAGCACTGTTGATTTAATCGGTCATTTACATTAAGATATTTTTAACCACAATTAATTTTTATTAAACGGTATGTAGTATGCGTACGTCTTGTACGAAGCAAAGACACTTTTTGCCTAGTGGATGCTGCTGAAAACGACACTTTTACTGTCAGTATCAAAGAAGCATCATTGATTATTCGTTGCGTAAAAATTAGTTCTGGAATATTACTAGCTCATGCTAATGCTTTATCAAAGGCAACTGCAAAATATCCTATTACGCGTGTCAAAGTTAAATAATTTACTATGCATAGAGGCACTCTCAGAGATACACTCGACAATGTTATTCTAGGTCAGCTGCCCAGAATAATTGTTATTGATTTTGTTGACAACAGATCATTCAATGGTAATCGAAGATTAAATCCATTTAACTTCCAACATTCCTCCATTAATTATCTCTCCCTACACTGATGGGATACAGATACCGAGTAAACCTCTACAGCCTAAATTAACAGGTAATAACCATCAATATGTAGCGGCTTATCATACATTATTTTCCGGTACCGGGATACATTTCCTTAACGAGTTTCCTGCTCTTATTCAAATAGATTATTCTAGAGGTTATTGTCTGTTTGCATTTGATCCAACACCCGATCTTTCTACGAATTCAGCTCAGCACTGGAACCTCGTTGAGCGTGGTAGTGCAAAAATAGAAGTAAAATTTGATCACGCCTTGGCGTAGACAGTAAATTGTATTATTCACGCAGAATATGATAATGTTCTCGAAACAGACTCTAGCCGTCAGATCATGACAGATTTTAGCGCTTAAACTATTTTGTGATGGCGCTGGTGGTAGATGGTACAGTTATAAAAGCACATTGCAAATATCAAGAAAATGTCTCTTTCCTGCGTAAGTCAGTGCGTCAAGGAAAAGAATAAAAGCAGTGTCTGCGCGCTCAATCAGGCATACCTATTGCGAAAGTGATTGCATGCAATACTCATGGATTGTATGAGAGTCGGTTGTAAGGATGAACCTTTGAAATCAAGTGATGTGCTTTTAGAGCATATAAGATCACGCAAATTGTCAAGACTTTATCGTGGAGGGTGTAGAGATGAGATTGATTGCCGTGGTTCAACATCGTCCTAAACCAAGGCTAAATCCTAATTCGAAAATAAACGGTGATAACAACGACGACGACGAGGACGGAGACTACGAAGATCTTGAGAACGATAAAGTATGAATACGCACCAAATGAGCAAAGTAATTGCTTTACTGAAAGCTAGAATGATATGTGTGTATGCGGCAGATTGAATCCCGAATGTTCTAGAGCATCCAACAGCTATCGTGGTAAATATTGGTGATCATACGAAGCGAGGTTCTCATTGGATTGCTATATATATAGAAAATAGCGGATATGGAACGTACTTTGACAGCTATGGATATCCACCAGTCTCACCACATTATCTGAATAGACGCAAAAGAAACTATAGACAATATCAGTTAAATAAACAAAAAATGTAAAGCTATGACTCGCAAATATGTGGACAATATTGCGTTATGTTTCTTTACCATTTGTGCTATCTTCATAATTTACGTATGTTGTGTAGCAAATTTTCAAGAAATTCGACGAAAAACGATACATTAGTTGTAAAATTTTACAATACCCTTTTACGAAATAAGGTAAAACGTAAGAAACATGTAGAAACTTTTCATAATGAGCGTTCTTTAGGTTTTGGTTTTGGTAATCAATCGTGCACTTCAAGAATATTACACTAGAAAAATGTATTATTCTATAGCAAATTTATAGTTAATAAACAGAATTTGAATATACATTAGAGAGTTAAATTTTTCCTCATACAATCCAATCACCTCTTCCTATCTGCATTTCCCACATAGCATAAAATATTTATGAAATATTTGCAAGCAAGATTTGAAAATATCATAAATGTTTCATTGGAATGTTATAGATTTCTTGAAAGTTTGATAAAATATTTCATAAATATTTCTCTTTTAGATTTAGAAATCGCCGATGTGAAATCTTTAGTAAAGCTTTCAAAAACATTTCGTGAAATACTTCGATGAAATGTTTTTAACAATATTTTTCGTAGTTTTTTTTAATTAAGAATCTGGCACATTAATATTGTTAAAAATTTATGAAATATTTCGGGATTTTTTATTTGAAGCTTTGATGCAATATTTCAGTAAAAAGTTCCTTGAAAGCTTGATAAAATATTTTATAAATATTTCAGTAGTCGATTCAAAAGTAACTGATGTGAAATCTATAGTAAATTTTTAAAAACATTTCACGAAAGATTTTCATGAAATGTTTTAACGAATTTCGATAAATATTTCATGAAATGTTTTTTAAAGGTTTTATCGAAAGATTAAAAAATTGCACTAAATATCTTGCTTTGAAATATTTCAGAAATATTTATGAAATTATTTTTCAAAACATTTCACTAAAATGTTTTGAAATATTTTATTGAAATTTTCTTGCTATGTGGAATGTCAAATATTCCGCAAAGCTATATAGATTCTTTTATAAAAGATTTTAGTAAAAAGTTTTAACAAAATTTTGAGTGGGCTTTAGGATATAAATATAGTAAAATATTGTTGAAGAATTTATGAAATATTTCAGTAAGCCTTATTTCAAATTTCTCGACAGTATTTCATTGAAATATTTCTGAAAATTTTAATGAAATGTTTCATAAATATTTCAGATGCTGATCCGCTTATGGTCGATATAAAATATTCCACAAAACTTACATAAAAGATTTTAGTGAAATATTTAAACAATATTTCAAGTCGGCTTTGGGAGATTAAAAATCTTGCTGAGTAATATTGCTAAAATATTTATGAAATATTTTAGGAAGCATTATTGGAAGTTTTTAAAAATATTTTATTGAAACATTTCTGAAAAGTTTAATAAAATATTTCATAAATATTTCAAATTTTGATCCACTTATGACCGATATGATAATATTCCATAAAACTTTACAAAATCTTACATGAAAGATTTTAGTAAAATATTTAAACAATATTTCAAGTCGGCTTTGGGGAATCGAAAATCTTGCTGAGTAATATTGCTAAAATATTTATGAAATATTTCTGAAAGGTTTAATAAAATGATTTATAAATATTTCAGATTATGATCTATTTATGGCCAATGTGAAATATTACATAACATTTACGAAATATTTCAGAAAGCTTTATTTGAAAGTTTCCAAAAATATTTTATTGAAACATTTCTGAAAGGTTTAATAAAATGATTTATAAATATTTCAGATTATGATCTTCTTTTGGTCTATATTAAATATTACATAAACGTTACAAAATCTTTCATGAAAGATTTCAGTAAAATGTTTTAACAATATTGCAAGTCGGCTTTGGGATATCAAAAATCTTGCTGAGTAATATTGCTAAAATATTTATAAAATATTTTAGGAAGCCTTATTTGAAAGTTTCCAACAATATTTTATTGAAACATTTCTGAAAAGTTCGATAAAATATTTCATAAATATTTCAGATTTAGATCTACTTATGGCCGATGTGAAATATATAATAAAGCTTTACAAAATCTTTCATAAAAGATTTCAATGGAATCTTTCAACAATATTTTAATAAATATTATATGAAATGTTCGTGAAATATTTATGAAAATTTTCATTGAAAGAAATAAAAACTTCATTGTAAATCTTGCTTTGAAATGTTTATAAAATGTTTATGAAAGCTTGTACTGAAAATTTTTGATGAAATATTTCAAAATATTTCACCGAAATATTTCATGCTATGTGAGTCATCCCTTGCACACGCTCAAAATATGTCTTGATAATAAATAGGGTTATTAATAAAACTTTGAGAAAATTAATGCTCGTGAATTTATTGATGAAAATTAAATCAATACTAAAGGAATAACGAGTCAGATGTAACTTTTTACTTATTTTGAACAATGCAACGTTTCGAGTACTTCAATATACTGTTCTTCAAGCTATTAAAAATAACAAGACAATATGCCTAAAAGGCAAGTCAAAATTATAAAAATGCGTGGACAATATTACAAAAATCCCTAAAATTAAAACAGAAATTCTTAGGTTAACGAATAAAATGAATAAATTGAAATAAAAATAACGAAAAAGTTAAACAGAAAACCACGAACAGCGAAACACTTACACAAATCAAAAGATGCAAGCAAAAAAAACTCAACAGTTCAATTTTATCAGCCTTATATACTAAATTTCACAAAGGTATACAAATACAAAAAGTGCGCGGAAACATAAATTGTTTCGATGTGTACGCATCATTTAAATTCGATATAATTAACGGCATCCTTATAAGTTTTCTTAAGGAGATGCAAAACGAACACTACACCTGTACTTATAGATATTAGCTTCCTTTCCATTTCATTGCTGAATTTCCAGAAAAGAAATGCATTAGCTTGAAGTATGTACCATGATGATTATTTAGACAAATTTTCAAATAAATTCATTCATTAGTTTTTAAGATATTTGGATTTCTGTACAAAATTGAAAAATGTTAATAAATAATTTTGGAACCCAAAATTCTCAATAACTAATAAATGAATTTATTTAAAAATTTAACCGAATAATCTTCATGGTAGATACTACAAGCTAATGCATTTTTTTATTGAAAATTTTGCAATAAGATGTAAAGATAATGAATATTTATGAGTACAGGTGTAGTGTCCATTTTACATCCCCTTGAGAAACTGTGTGTATTCATCGTCTTGTTATTAAAATGAATGTTGAGCATTTCTTTAAACTCCCTTTTTTTCTTATCAAATTCTCTACCAACGATCGTTACTCTTTCAAAATCTATTCTATGTTTATTGTCAAAAATATGGTTAACTAAAGCAGATTTTTTAAGATCTCTAATGTCCCTCTTGTGTTCGGTAATATGGGCAGAAAAGAATCTAGATGTTTGTCCAATATATACGTATTCACAATAAGCGCACTGAATGCTATATACTACATTTACATTTCCTTCAAATTTATTTTTATCTTTGCCCAAGTTAACGAAATTTAGCTTATTAGAATTTTTAAATATAATTTTATAATTAGATTGTTTAAGTATATTTCTAAAGGCCAACTGTAAATCCTTAATATATGTAAATACAGCTAATTTCTTGTTGTTATTGTTACGTTCAATAGAAATAGTATGAGCATTCTTGAGTTTATGTATTTTTTTTTTAATATGATTTTCAATAAAATGTCTAGGATAGTCATTCTTAGTCAGTGTGTTACGAAAAAAATTAAAATTTTTTTCATGATAATTAACATTGAACAATAAAATACATTTATCAACTAAACCGTACACCGTTGCGATTTTCCGGGAAAGTGTATGGTGTGAATAGAAGTTAATATAAATGTCAGAAGAAGTTGGTTTTCTATATCAATCTGATTCTAGTGTGTTATAATTCTTAATTATGCTAATATCTAGGAAGTTAAGTGTTGTTATTTTCCATTTCTAACGTCAATTTCAAAAATTGGTCTCGACCATTAAAAACATCTAGAATTTCACTAGTCTTATTTCTGTCAACAATTAAAAAACAGTTATTGTCGTACCTAATGTAAAAAGATATCAAGTTTTTGAACTTTTTCAAGGAATTTATCTCTATTATCTCTAAACTGAATTCAGCAAGCCAAGGACTAGTACAAAAACCCATTGGTGCTCCCAAGATTTGCTTATGATATTTTTCATTAAATTTAAAAAATGTAAATAAAAATCATATAACGATTGAATTATCTCTATAAATTCCTTTAAAGAAATTTTCAATACGTGTTTCAAATGTTTCCACTTTCCTTCGATTGCAACAGCTATAATATCGAAACCTATATTAGTAAACAGAGAGACTACATCCAACGAACACATACTTTGTGAATTTGAAATTGAGAGATTTTTAATCTTATCTTTAAATTGTAAACTATTAGTGATTGAAAACGCAGATCTAGGTACATCCTTTTGAAAAATCCGCACAATAGATTTATCCAAGGTGTAAATGGGGCTATTAATCGCTGAAACTATAATGCGTACCAGAAAATTACATTTATGTACCTTAATCAAACCATAGGCTTTAGAAAGCTGAGTTTTTTAAATGTTTTTTGTATTAATAATATTAGGAGCGCTATCACAATCAAACAGATTCCATATATCTAATTTACAAAAAAGTTTCTCAGTGTTTCTCTTCAAATTACTTAAATGGTTTTTATTTAATTGTTGGTAATAATTAGTGTTATTAAGAGCATCTTCTACTTTTTTAATGTAAAGAGTTTTGTCAATAATGATGGTAGCATTCCCTTTATCAGCTTTTGTTACGAAATGATTGTTTTTATCATGGAGAAATTTCTTTGTATCAAAAATAGCATTATGTAAAATATAATCAACGCCAGACAATAAATAAAAAGTTACATCTAACTCGTCATTTCTTTAGTATTGAGTTGATTTTTTAATAAAGAGGTTGCTTAGAAAACTAAAGCATTAAATTTTATTTTTAATTCATTAAAATTTCCCATTATATACACCCTCTTTAAACTATTAAAGCGAGGTGTCATGAGTATAAGTCAAATTAACTATTTTATATTTGTTTTAAAATTCTTAGAAAAATATATCGATAAGAAATCTCAAGTGGAAAGTAATAAAATATTAATAACCGTTTGAATGAAGTATTTTTTAATAAAAAACATGAGTCTCGTTTATTGAACCTCAATAATGAATAGAGCGCTTTGTGATCTTATATGGGTAATAATAAATATTATTCACTACTTGAATGCGTAAAGATATATTCGTAAACACTCTTATACGTGAATACAGTCTTTGTGTCATGCGCAGTTGTAAATATAATAAGTTCACACGCTCACGCAGACATTCATAACATTTTATATTATTTCTTATATTATTTCTTTATTGAAAAAACGTCATTCTTTTACCCCCTCTCTTCACAGAGAAGCCTTTATATTCAATCTCGTCATAACTTTAAATCGTTAGAGGGCTCTGGATATAAAGTCTTCGACAGGAACTAGACTTGACTCAGTATCTCTTCAGCAACAGTCGAAGTCTTTGGGTATAAAGTTGTAAGATTTTACATTTGAAACGATAGTAGATAATCATGGCACAGTCGAGTGGTGAAAATTGTCGTAATTATAATCATACCAGAGAGCATACTATTCTGAGAAATAACATGGTTCTCTCGGCGACATACGCTATCAATAAGACTCAAACTGAACGAGTTTCTGTCAGCTTACAATACCGTGGTGGCTACTACGTACCAAGCGTGAAACTATCTTAAATGGTCCTTTACAGGACCATCATTTTGATAATAACGTAGGATATACATACATATATATATATATATATACATATCCGGACGTAAAATTTTCCGCTCTTTTCGATTCCGCTATAAAAAGTAAGGGTTCCCATTTAAAAAAATTAGGTTGACCTCAAAATATCCTTGAAAATGAGGTTCAAGGTCAAATCCAAGGTCACCATTGGATAACTCGTAAAAAGTTACTCGAAAAACGACCTTCGCCTGATTGAAAAAATCAGGATCAACTTTGGAAATTTCCTAGGTGTATCGTTACTTTTTGGACACGCTGTATATATACTCCCTCTCTCTGTCTCTCTCTTTCTCTCTCTCTCTCTCTCTCTCCCTCTCTCTCTCTCTTTTGCTACAAATTGAGAGGAGTCGAACGTCGTGGTGGTGTTTGTCAGCCATTGCCGTGGCTGAGATTGTAGTTGGACCCTCACTGGTGCTGTCCTTCTCTGACGTAGGATCAGTGTGTTTGCGGCTGTTATTTTGCTGAGTGCCTTGCTGTTCCCGTGCAGTACGCATTTTATTCTGATGCGTGCTCACGGTGGTGCGTATTTTTCCTGCATATCTCTCAATTATCGTTATTAATTTTACGCATTATTCACATATTAAATATGCACTTTTGAGGTTATTTCGGCTGCATTTATGGGTAATCAGCTGTGCTGCCACTCTGTGTGAACGTTGGTCAGTGGTACTAGAGGGACGTATTGAACTGCATGAACTGGCTCCGTCGATAAGGTTGAGTGCAAAAGGTGATAAATTACTGTTTCAACATCAGTGCCTCTATCGCTCGCTACTGGCACTGCATACACGCTGTCTACTCATCATCGAAGACTAAAGTGGACATCTACCCTACCAACTACAGCTGCTTATTATTTCTCATTTCTTTTTCAACGTGCGTGCTTGTTGAAGCATCTTTGCTGGTGGGTTGAGTTTCATCTGCTGTGCTACGAAGTTTGTGCCATTTCTTAGTTGCCACGACATGTGTGTGTGTAATGGTTGTATGTGTAGTGTGTGTGTCTGAAATAAACCGCTCTGATCTCTCTTTGCAGTGTGTTAACTGCAGTACACTCTTTCGTTATTCTTGTTGCAAATCAGAGTGGTTTTTAGACGAGCGTAGGGTTGCTTGCTGCACTCGTCATACACGTGCATACAGACCACGTGAAACTCGTATTGAAAATTTCTCTCTTGAAGCTGAGCAGGTGTGTGTGCCTGCGTCTTCTGCTCCTACGCTTCAGTGTAGTGGTAAGAGAGGCGTGGCTTCGCCCAATACGTCTCTTGAGCCTTTAACTCGTAGGCGTTGCCCCAGTGTCGACGGTAGCCCCTCTAACTTGGACCTCTCTTCACAGCCGGGTAGGGCGTCCACACCTACACTACTTGAATCATCGGAGGTTTTCGTTGGCGCTCATTCTCCGCTGGTAATAGGGGCTGACTCTGGACAGCCGACTGTACCTCTTTTTTCTAAGCTTAGTGTTCTTCTAGCTGACGCCTCAATGCCGCCTAAACAGGATCAGTCCTCTGAACAAACTAAGGTTCCTCCTCCATGGTTCCTTGAGTTTAAAACCAGTATCATGGCTACTCTAGGTGAGATATCTTCGAATGTCAAGAGTATTGCCTCCAGGATGGATAATTTAAAAATTTCTATGAATGAAGCTAGAGTCGAATGTGCTGCAAATGCACGTCGGCTTGATGGTCGTATTGCTCGTGCTGAGTCTCTGATTTCGTGTCCTTATAAGGACCCCTGTAAAATTTTGGTTACAGGATTACCAGCAGAGATCGACCCCCTTAACATTGACTTCTTCATGAAGGTTCTTGTTCCTATGGGTCTTAATATTGATAAGTCCCATTTTCTTAGCACCCGCAAGTAGACTCCAAAAACTCCTAGGACTGAGATTGTTGATGGTGTTGAGATGGAGGTCGATCATACAAATGCAGTGGTTATTCAGTGCTCTTCTGGTCATATTCGGGATCGTGTTGCTGGAGCATCTACCAGATTGAAAGAATTCCCTTGTCAACGTATTTTTGGGTGTGGTGGCCCTTCAAAGGTTTTTGTTAGAGCGTTATGGCCTAAGGAGGTCTATTCTCTACTGGCTAAGGCAAGAACTGCTTCTAGACCGTTGAATTATGAGTGGCCTTTTGTAACCGATCTTAAAGTATATATGAGATCTACTATAGACTCTACCCCCATTTTAATCGCTTCTGAGTCTGATCTGGCTTCATTAGTTCCTAATGAAAAAAAGATAGTGCCGGACCAAAAAAAGAAGGACTGAGCTTCCTCAGACTCGCAGGCTGTATTGTCTAATGTGTTGTCTTTTAGTAATTTAAATAGTGATGTAAGAAATAGTTCTTTTAGAGATTCAATATCTATCGCTCATGCCAATGTGAATCGAATTAAGACTCATTTTAATGAGATTGAATGGATGTGCAAATCAGATGATTATGATATTTTTGCAGTCACTGAGACTTTCTTAACTGATTTGGACTCAAGTTCGATAATTGATATTGATGGCTATGAGTTTTTTCGTAACGATAGAAAAGGTAAAGCAGGTGGCGGCGTTGGTGTTTACATTCGAAGTTGCTTCAGAACTCGGATTATATACCACTCGGACCCAACATTTGATAATTCTCCAGAATTTCTCTTATTAGATATTAATGATGGTGTTAATTCTATTCTATGTTGTGTTGTTTACATTAGGCCTAAAGCGTCTTCATTTGATATCTTTTTTAATGCTATTTCCAACTATGCCTATAATTATAAGAATATTGTAATTACTGGCGATCTCAATATTAATCTTTTAAAAACCTCCTACTCGTCTAATACACTCAGATCTTACTTTGAATCTCTCTCTTTGTTTATTGTTCCTTCAGATGCTACTCATCACGCAATTACAACGGATCATGAATCTCATACTTGGTTAGACTTATTTGTCATAAATGATAGCTCCTCTTTACTATCATATGAGAAGTCTGCTGCTCCATTCATAGCAGGTCATGATCTGATCAAATTAAGACTTAAGCTTTATAGGTCTGAAAGGATAACTAAATCCTTTGTTACTAGGAACTTTGCAAACTGTAACATTGATGCACTCAATGCTGCTGTGAGTTCAAATCTTTCTTCTTATCCTCTCGAGTCTTTCCTATTTGTGCTCCTCTTCCTCAAACTTTTTGTCTAATTGTGGATTTAATCCTAATTATAGTTCAGTTAACCTTTTGCAGTCACCTCAGATTCTGAATGCCCATACTATTGATTCTAGGGTTGATATGTTCTCGTCTGGTATAGTTAAAGCTTTTGACAGGTTTGCGCCTGAAAAACTAATAAAGATTACCACTAAACGTAAGCCATGGGTCAATCATGATATCAGGTTGCTTATGAAGAATCGTGATAAGTGTTATAAACTGGCTATGAGAACTGGATCGGATGATGCTTATGCTCGTTTTAAGCTGCTTAGGAATGAGGTTTCTAATTCCCTTAGTAAGCTGAAAAATGACTATATAGCAAGTAAAATTTCTTCGGCTTCTACAGTTAAGAGCGAGTGGTCCGAATTGCGTAAGCTTGGCCTGGCTAGCAGTGCTCTGCCTTCACCTCTCAAGTACTTCTCTTCATCAGTGCTCTTAAAGCATTATACTTCTGTTTCTTCACAGAGCTTAGCTTTGACTGATGCGGATGTTGATCGGGTGCTTGCCTTACCACTTAGATCGGATCTTCCAGTGTTTAACTTTGCTTTAGTTGACCCTTCTAACCTTGTTAATCTCCTTCGTTTATCCAGTTCTAGGGCGGTTGGTCCTGATCGCATATCAGCTGATATGCTCAAGATGATTGGTGGCTCTCTGTCTACAAGCTTAGCTTCTATAGTGAATGACTCTTTATCTTTTGGCCATTTTCCTGAGACATGGAAAAGGGCTTTTCTTTTACCTCTAGCAAAGCAAACTAAGATGGATGATCCCTCTCAAACTCGACCTATAGCTAAGTTATGTGAGGTCTCTAAGGTTCTGGAGAGGGTTGTGCACACGCAGTTATCGCCTCATCTCGAGTCCAATTCTCTACTGGACTGTTACCAGGCCGGCTTTAGAAAGCGTCATAGTTCGCAGACTACTCTTTTACATCTACTTGATGACTGTAGGTCTGCCATTGATCATAGAATGATCACCCTATTGCTTCTGTTTGATTTTTCTAAGGCCTTTGATAGAGTTCCACATAGAAGACTGCTCATTTAACTTCGGTCAATGAATTGCTCTGATGTTGTAATCAGATGGTTTGCGTCGTACTTGAGAGGTCGGGCTTATTCTGTTGTGGATGAAAGTAATCAACCATCCGTTTGATCTCAGGTGGCTGCCGGTGTTCCATAGGCTAGTGTTCTTGGTCCACTCCTGTTTTTGGTTTACATAAATGATGCTCCGCTTGCCTTATCATCGATAAAGCATATTCTTTTTGCTGATGACCTCCAGGTTTATAAATCTTTTTTGCCTGTAAATCTCGAAGATGAGGTTAACCTTATCAATCATGATGTTGCATCCGTCATTAAGTGGGCAGAGGAAAATGGGCTTCTTTTGAATGCTCTTAAAACATAGGCCATTTTCATCGGCAGTGAGAAATTTATTTCTCGCTTAAATGACAATCCATCCATTCCATTTATATATATAGAAAATACTATTGTTCCTTACTCCTCTGTTGTTAAAAATCTTGGTCTGTGGATTTCTTCTACACTGGACTGGAGTAAGCATATTTCTTGTACTGTGCGAAAGATTCATGGCACCTTAAGATCTCTTAAGTTCTATAAACATGCATTGACCTTAGATACGAAAAAGTAATTAGTGAAGTCTCTTATTTTTCCAATTCTTGATTATGCATCGGTTGCTTATGACGATCTGCCTCAAACGCAAAACTTACGTCTGCATTGAGCCTTCAACGCCTGCATCAGATTTATTCACGGCCATATTGGTTGGCGTAGCAGAGTTACACCTTATAGACTTGACTATGGATGGTTGTCTGTTAAAAACAGACGTTTATATCTTAAGATGTCCCTTGCTTTTAATGTTATTTCACATAGTTCTCCATCATACCTAGCCTCTAGGTTTATAAGGCAGCATGTTGATGCTTCAGTGCGCTCATCAACCAGACTACCACCCAGGCTGTTCATCTGTCCAAATGTGCGTACTGCTGCTTTCCAACACTCATTTGCCTTTTCGGCAGTGGAGTATTTCAATAAAGAGTTATCCTCATTGGAGTCTTTCTCTCCTGAGGCTTCGCTCTCTTTTAAGCGTTCCTTGTATAATAAGCTTTTATTGAGTGAATGTGAGTTGTGGCAGCATGAAACTGGTACAGGCTGAGTTTCATAGTAGTTATGATTAGATGAATCATAACTTTCAATTATGAATTGTATGGATTACTATTGCTTGAAACATAATTTAAATTGAGCACAAGACTATTTAGTAACAACTAAACTCACTTAATTGTTAATTGCTGTTGCTTATGTACTAAAATTTTGCTATTGTTTAATTAATTATTCTATGATTATATATATTGATTATCTAATTATTTCTATACTGTATTGAATAATTAATTGTTATTTTGATTTAGTTACTTGTATTATATATGATATTCTAATTGATTTTCTACAAGATTACTATATTATTATCTTTATTTGAATAACTTCAGAAAATGTATATTATGCTTTTCACATTTGATCTCTTACTTGTTATTTTTATTATTTTTATAAATTGTAATACGTCGTTGTACTTTTTTTTAGTGCCAGACAGGGTTCTACCCCAAGGCCAAATAAGTCTAAGTCTAAGTCTATCTCTCTCTCTCTCTCTCTCTCTCTCTCTCTCTCTCTCTCTCTCTCTCTCTCTCTCTCTCTCTCTCCTAATGTATTACTGTAATTAATTGTACAACATAATGTACATATAATAAATTTGGTTATCTATCTATCTATCTATCCTATTATATATATATATATATATATATATATATATATATATATATATATATATATATATATATATATATATATATATATATACATATACTAGGGGGTACCCCCTGCTCGCCAGCCCCCCAATTTGTGTGTCTGAGGCGTACCCTAAGGCGTTGTAAGAGGAGGGGATGAGGAAACATTGAGGCGTCTCTAAGGCGATGTATAAGGCGGGACAAGCGGCATACAAAAAAAATGCCTCATCTCTGAGGCGTACCCTGAGGTGTTGTAAGAGGAGGGGATGAGGAAGCACTGAGGCGTCGGTAACTATTTTTACGTTATTTTTGAAAATTATAAAAAATATCACTCTCACAAACTTGAGGCGTTTCGAGGAATTCCTAAGGCTTACCTGAGGCGTCTCTGAGAAGTCTTTGAGGAGACCTATGAGGTAATATGAGGCGACAAACGTTGAGGCGATGTCAGAGGCGGGTCGAGGAGGGGAGAGGAGGGAGGAGGCATCTCACAGAGGCTGAAAAAAAACCTGTATTTATGTTACAAAAATTTAAAAATGTGAGGCTGGGGGAGGCGGGGGAGGACGCAAGAATGCTATATTTTGAGGCTTACGTCTATATAATATAGGAAGATATATATATATATATATATATATATATATACTAGTGGGGGTATCCCCTGCTCGTTCCGCTCGCCAACCCCCAACATTTATTTTAATTTACGTCAAGAAACATTTATTTATGTTAAAATATATGTTACATAGACCACATGGTCCGGAGACACTTTGTTATGATTTAAGAAATAGGAAATTGAAAAAAATTTTTTTCAAAACGTTTTGTAATTCAACTATTTTTGAAGATGATGGTTTCCCAAAAGAGAAAAGAAAAAATAGTAAATCAAAAAACTATTATTCGAATAAAAAATTGATGAACAACAAATAAAAGTTAATAACTCGATGTTAAGAGGAGGTCGAGTATATCTGTCCTTTTCTAATCAAAGAATTGATTTTTTCACAAAAATTAATAATTGTAGCAAAGAATAAGAAGAAAGCCCCATCTCGTATAATAAAAAGCAAGATTCTCTTTTATGAGGGAAAATTATTTTTATCGCTTTGTTTTTAAGAAAACTTTGAAAAACTGAATCGTCCATCCTACTTCTATTTTTCAAGTTTTTCAAGGTTTTCTTCAAAACGAATCGATGAAAATAATTTTTCCTCATCGAAGAAAATCTTGCTTTTTATTATACGAGATGGGGCTATCTTCTTATTTTTTGCTACAATTATTAGTTTTTGCAAAGAAATTAATTCTTTGATTAGAAAAGGACAGAGATATACGACCTGCTCTTAATACCGTATAATTCAACATTACTTAAAAAATACAATTGTCATATAAATATAGAATATTGTGCATCAATAATAAGTATAAGATCTCTAGTACTAAGATCTCATTAATGTCTATAGTATTCATAAATTATTTTTTGACACTCCGTGCGAGAAGTTCGATTTCACGCACGCTGTACAAAGTGACACGTGCGAAAATGGAGCTTCTCACACGTCGTGTCAAAAAATAGTGTTCGATACTCGTGCGAGAAAGTGATTTCTTACTCGTGTGACCTTTTCACCCTCGCTTCGCTCGGGCGCAAACCGCCACACGAGTAAAAAATCACTTTATCGCACTAGTACCGAAATATACTATATCGTACACTTAAATCATTAAATCTATGAATTTTTTCATTATAAATATATTTCTATATATTTCTATATTTTTAAATTCCGAGGTATATAAGTAGACGTACGAAGCAACTAATAATTCTAAAAACTATTCCTTACACTATAATTTTTATAATTCTAATGAATTTGAATTGAAATATATGCAGCAATGAATATTTTATAAAAATTAACAACTTCTATTTAATTAAACTTTAAATTAACTACCCGTGCCAGTAAGTGGAATCATAAACTTATACCATCGGTACTGATATATCTCTTAAAATCAAATCGTATTATTATGCCATTCGAAATAGTATATTTCGGTACTAGTGCGATAAAGTGATTTTTTACTCGTGTGGCGGTTTGTGCCCGTGCGAAGCGAGGGTGAAAAGGTCACACGAGCAAGAAATCACTTTCTCGCACGAGTAGCGAACACTTTTTTTTGACACGACGTGTGAGAAGTTCCATTTTCGCACGTGTCACTTTCTACAGCGTGCGTGAAATCGAGCTTCTAGCACGGAGAGTCAAAAATATATTATAGATTAGACCCATTTAAATAGAGGAATTTCGTCTTTGTTACTGAAATAATATGTACTTAATGAAATAATCAATTCAAAATATTACTATTACTACTATTATATTAAAGTAAAGGATTAAGACTTTTTTTTCTTACTTGAATATCTTTTGCATTATTGTCACATAAATACATACTCATACACACGTGCACCTTTAACATACACATACACACAGACACATCCATACTCATACACACTTACACATACACACATATCCATACTAATACACACACACACACACATAAACATATCCATACTAATACACACACACACACATACACATATCCATACTAATACACACACACATACACAATCTATACACACACACTTACTCTTATACACATACACACATACACAATATCCATTACTCCGTCTCCATCTATCCGCCTCCTTTTCTCTATCTCCGTCCTGTTCTTCGTCCCTCTGTCTCCGTTTCTCCGTCTCCGTCTCTTCGTCGCCGTCTATCCGTATTTACATTACTACTTATAAATATATTATTATTTTATTATATTAAAGTGAAGAATTAAGACTTTTTTTTCTTACGCGAATATCTTTTGCATAATTCTCATATATATTCTCATATTCAACATACACATACACACATTCATACATATACATATACACAAATACACAATATTCATCTCTCCGTCTCCATCTCTCCGACTCTCCGTAACTGTCTCTCCGTCTCTATCTTTTCGTCTCAATCTCCGACTTTCCGTCTTCGTCTTTTTGTCATCGTCTGTCTGTCTCCGTCTCCATTTCTCCGTCTCCGTTTCTCCGTCCCTGTTTCTCCATCTCAGTAATTACAATTATATTAAAGTGAGGATATAAAACTTTTTTTCTCCCTAGAATATCTTTTGCATAATTGTCACATATATATATATATATATATATATATATATATATATATATACTGATCAAAAAAATCAGGTGAGAAATCACCTGATTTTTTCTAAAACATTTTTTCTAAGACCAAATTCTTTAAAAAATTTTCAAAAATAATTCTTGAATGACTAAGTATGGTTTGAAACGTGTGAAAAAAAATCATCACATAAGATTTTGGCATGATAAATCACCTGAGAAATCAGGTGATTTTTTACCTGACTTTTTTTAGTAGGGTATATACACACACGTGCACCTACACATATACACACATACACATACATATAAGCACATTCACATGCATACACACACACACACTTACACACATACATATATATACATTTATATCGCTACGGACTTTTAAGAATTGCGACTTTGCCAAATCTAAAAATAATCGCTTCGATAGTACCGTCCTTGTTTTAGTATCCTGCACACTCGGCGGGTGTGTGGCAGTTTCTATTATTATCCCACTCTTTTTTTCCTGCCAATATTTTATATTCCAAAAATCCTCAGAGTTCCACGGGACTTTGAGGATTTTGAAATTTAACATGCGATTCCCGATGTACGGCAACACTGTTGACTCCTCAAAAGTCCGGTTTCTTGAATATATATATATATATATATATATATATATATATATATTTGTGGAGAATTTCCGAGTAAGCACATTCTCAAATCTTTTTGTAAACAATCACTGTAGTCATATTTACATACTACACTATATACTACGTATATACTACAAATAAATAAAGCGAAATCAAAGGTTACATCGTAGTATTCAGAAAATAAAAATATCAGTTTGTCATTAGCCTTGATGAAGAGTTTGTCGTTGATATCAAAGTAAGTATATAATTATTTGAATTTAAATGAAAGTCTTTGAAAAATCTGAATTGGAAAATCTATAAATTGATAATATATTATTTTAGATTGTATTGGTAATAAAATGGTTTCTGCACGTGGACGTGGCGAACTTCCTACTAATCCTTTATCATCAAGTACACTTAACTCCACTTCTAAACACAAAAATAATGTTATTATATATTTTGAAAAAGCAAACTTTCTCAAGAATGGATATATTTGTTCTTTAACTTTCTTCTAATAATGTTTAAAAATACATATTTTTGCTGTGACTCGTCGTTTTTTATTTTTAAAAATTCATCCATATATAGTAATAGCTAATTCTAAAGTATTTCAGATAGTTTAGAATCTTTGTTCGACATAAATATTATTAGAAAATAGTATATCAAGTGATGGTAATAAAAAAAGTAATTCCTCTGTATCAGTATATTTTTTATCCATCAGTTTTTCTGGAAATAACCTATAGACAGCTTGGCTATTTTGGGATATTGTTCTATTAGTTAGATATAACCATAAAAAAACCTGAGTAAAATTTTTAAAATGAACACCTTTATTTTCTATTATTTCAAAATTTGAATTCGACCCGTGTACCCGTGGGTCCAAACCTCGGTACACAATTTTTTTTTTCAAAATTTTTTTAAAAATATTTTATTATTAAATTATTATTAAATAATTATTTTTAAAATTAAAAACTGAATTCAACTGAATTATAAAAAAAAATAATGAATAACAAATAGTAAGTGAATAAAAAATTAGTAATTTATTTGGCGCATCATTTTGCGATATTTTCGTGGTACTTGACAAAATATCGCACAGAACAATATAAACAATCGCAGTGAGAAGTTCTTAGAATCCTCCACTATCTTTTATTGTCAAATATGTTGTTTTAAATACGACAAAAAAATTATAGTTGAGGTTATTTTTAGTCACTAAGTGAATATTTTGAGGTTAATTTTATATCTTCCGGCCAAAAATTGTACTGAATAAGATTAACAATCAGTATCAAGGGGGTTATTGGTCAGTGGATAAATTTTTAAGGTTACTTTAAAAAAGCAGTGGTGAAATTATAGTTTAGGATGATAATAAAAAGACTACAGGAGTCTTTTTGGTCAAAAAATGATTTTTTAAGCTTATTCTCGTATTTTATGGATTAATATGATATGAACCCGACTAAATATCAATATTTAGGGGTTTTTGGGGTCGCTGAACGTGTTTTTTGGTGTTATTTTCATGACCACAATGCAATTAAGCCTCTAAAATGCCATAAATCTTTAAAATTTTCAGTTTTTTGATATTTCAGGTACTTTCCACCATTCCTACAGTTAAGCAAAAATTATGAATGATAGATTTTATAAAAAGAAAAGTTTTTAGAAGCCACAAATAAAAATGCATTAATACAATTAATGTACAGGCCATTTTAAAATTTTCAAAAGTATTTTTAGGCTATGGTTGAGGCTCGTAAGGTTCTATATAGTCACTAAATATATGCGTTTTACCGTTCTCTTTTACCTCGATTTCGAATTTCTAAGTTCCATTAAGAATTCAACTAATTATAGCCAAAAAACCGAAAAAAATGTATTTTGAGGTTATGAAGCCAATTTTGACCATAGGGATCTGAAACTTTCAGGATTTTAGTTTTTTGACAAGAAAAAAATAAGCAAAGTTTCAGGGAAATCCGAGTTAAGAGCAGGTCGTATATCCCTGTCCTTTTCTAATCAAAGAATTAATTTTTTTGCAAAAACTAATAATTGTAGCAAAAATAAGGAGATAGCCCCATCTCGTATAATAAAAAGCAAGATTTTCTTCGATGAGGAAAAATTATTTTTATCGATTCGTTTTGAAGAAAACCTTGAAAAACTTGAAAAATAGAGGTTAGGATGGACAATTCAGTTTTTCAAAGTTTTCTTAAAAACGAAGCGATAAAAATAATTTTTCCTCACAAAAGAGAATCTTGCTTTTTATTATATGAGATGGGGCTTTCTTCTTATTTTTTGCTACAATTATTAATTTTTGTGAAAAAATCAATTCTTTGATTAGAAAAGGACAGATATACTCGACCTCCTCTTAAGGCCATTTTTACATGCTTATTCAGCTATACTCTTTATGATTAATAGTGAATAGACTTGTTGATTGAGGCGCGCAATTAAATTTGTTTTACTTAATTTGGTAAATGTATTTAAGAAGTAAAAAAACGCAAATTTACAAGTTTATTCTACTATTTTAATTTTTGTTTGCGATATATCCTGAGTCGCAAGAGGTACTGTTCTAGAGAGGTCTAGCTGCGAAATAACTGTCAAAAATTATTTTTCTCTACAAGAAAAGTACAAATCTAGCAAAAAGATGTAAGTTTGTCGAAATTTAGAAAAGTTCCAATGGTCAGTTTGGCCGTGAGAAACTCTTTAAAATCTTACATTCGGTGACAGAAGATATCTTCTTACCGCACGTAAAAACGCAGAGTAGCAGCCACACCTCGCAAACTTACTGCTTATTCTTAAATCCACTAAGGGAAATTAAAATTATTTTATATAAAATATTAACTAAAAGATTCATTTTTTTTATTATCAATATATATTTTTAGAAATTTTATTGATAGAATGAACTGGAAATATTGCATACATGTTCACACATATGTATATATGTATGTGTATGTTACGTCACGACGTATCTTTTATTTCAAAATTTATCATTCCAAAAATATGCAGTTATTGATCAATCAGCTAATTAACCTTAGCAAGCATATTGTAAAAGTAAGTCATTTGTTAAGAAACGAAGTGCAATGCGATTTCCAGAATCAACAAAATAAGTACAATTACGAAGACTACATGAACCAGATTTATCACGTTAACCATATCATTCAATAAGAATCAAAATGCATAATAAGCATTGCTCCATCGATTGACATCAATTCAAAATTTCAAATTATAAAACAATCATTCTTAAACAAGGCAGGGATCATCAATATAAAAAGACAGATCAAATCAGGATAAAGGAGCACTTCAATAAGCACTTTAAAGCAGACACTTTTTCAAAGCACTTCATCAAAGAATTTCTACAAGCACTTCAAAGATACAATTATTATAACTATATTCCTCGCACTATAAAATTATTCAAATATTCGCGCACTATATTCAGTTTATTATAAAAGTAAAAAATAAAATCACTATAATTAGAATATTAAATCAAGTGTACTTATTTACTGTCTGCCTGTATCTACTTAGCCGAATCAAGGTAAGATTCTTACAATTATATTTTGATCTACATTATTTCAATTCAAGTATATTTAATCGTGAGAACGATTCATAACAATTAAAATTGGTAGAACTTTTCTATCACTAGACTTTCAAATTAAATATTTTAAAATCAAACTTTATTCTTTTATTTAATATTATAATAGAATACATTTTCCTCATATCAACAACATAATCAATCATTAATTCCATCCTAGTGTAAAGCCAGAACTTAACATGTATATATATATATTGTAACGGGGAATATATTTAACTAAACAAATTAAATATATTTTTGGGTTTCACGTGTACTCTCTTTAAGTACACGTGCACTTACCGTTAAATAACTGACTTTCGGTTTATAGTCGATCAGCATAATTCAATACCGCCGATCTACTTCGTCTATCTATTTCTGACGAAGAAAATCAGTTAAACAATATTTAATACTATTGCAGAACTTCGCTTTGAAGCTCTGCCTCCCGGACGTCTGGTACGACGAAACCCACGGCGTGTACCCGAGAACTCTGTTAAATACCGTTGATTAAGAAAGAATGTATTCAATTTTATTTGTGACACGGGAATAAGATGATATATAATTAGCAAGGAAATAAGATCATACTCTACTTAATAATTAAATTCAACCTTGATTTTACTTTACTTTATTTAATCAACTTATTAGAATTTAATACAATGAAAAGTAGATATATAAAATAAATAATGACGTATTAAAAGTATAATTACACGTTCTTGTAAATGAAGAAAATAAGGCCTAACCTAACCTACAACGCAACGCGTCGACGCGGCCGACAGTCTCTTACGCCGCAAGTTCGAAAAGCAATACAAAAAGAAAACTAAGACACGATAAAGTCTGCAGACTTACATTTCATGCCGACGTTTAGGTCAGAGCTTCTCTTCACCTATGGATCACCCGCGAGGTCTATTTGATGCGGCACCGGATGTACACGGTGCAGCTTTCTATCTCACTCGTGTCCTTTGTGAAGTTCTCGAGAAGAATTTTGTCGAACGCAGCAAATAGCTAGACACTGATGATTTTCTATTCAATAATCACAGTGCAATCCTCACAAGACGGCGATTTTCTATCCAAAAAAATACTAACGGACGCTCAAGCACGCACAGCAAGAGAATTCATGGCGGCCAACCGGCTTCACGACGCGTTCGCTCTCGTATCCCGCTCGAGTCTCCCCGTCATGTCTTGCGCGCGTCTTCGCTAACCGTCAGCCACGCAAGACGATGAAATATCCACTCTCTGTCTCACTCTTATACACATAAAGTAAGCATAAAAGCTTACAATAGGCTGTGCGACTCACAACGAGGAGAGAGACAGAAGTATACTGACATACAGTATATGTATAATTTGCTATCCTCGTTACAATATATATATATATTTATTAGGGTGGTCGTTATTTTCCGAATTACTTGTTCTGAAACCTTGTTCCCAAATCCTATATCGATTTCTTAACACTAAAAACTAAGAAAACCACTCAAAGACTCTCAAAAAATAAATTTTATTTTGTATTTTGCAGATTTATGCTAACTACTGACTGAAAAATAGAACATTGTTAACCATTGTTAAAATTTTAACATAAAAATTCATGAATAATACAAAATTTTGAATAATGAAATTTGTAAATTTTACAAATTTATTTGTGTTTAAATATAATGATTGAAATGATAATTAGATATTAAATAATGACTTTCTTGTATTTTTTTTCTGTTAATATATTTAAAAAAAAGAGATAAAGAAATATAAGAAAAAGGATAAAATGATGGATGTTGGCGTGAATCAATAAAATCATAAACAAACTCAACTCATTTGACAATATTACATTGTCGTTTAGAGATACCGTCTACCTTGAAGACTATTTCTTTCATTATGTAATTTAATTAGTCTCCTTCTTTTTTATATTGAAATATACATTAAGATCATCAAGAAATTGCTCTACATAGTTTCAAATAGTGAATTTTATTCTAATAATTAAGAAATATGTGTAAAAATTCAATGAAAATTGGACTTTCTTTAAATGGCTTTTGGCGATGAACTTTTGAATTTTCAGACATGCGGATGAAGATATATATTCAAATATACAAAATGAAGATAATTGTGGTGCAAAATTGTTCGAAGTCAAAAATAAGAAAATTTATAATCCATTATAACAATTATAACAATTATTTATTTATTAAAATTATATTATCACATGTTTTATCTAGCAAAGTTTCAAAAAAGTATGTTCGACCTTATCGGATTATAAATCTGCACCACAATTTTGTTGCTAATATACGATTAAAGAAAAATATAAAATTTCAACTTGATTGGAACAATATTTCATCGCCAGAACTATTTTGAATTTAAGAAAATAAATTAAATAATTAATTCTGAGAAAAACAACATTTTATGCAACAATTTTCAGAACACGATTTAGATGTTGAATTTATTAATTTCAATACTGAACACATCATTTTTCTTTTTTACTTGTACATTTTCTAATCTTCTTTACTTTTTCAACTCTTTCAGATTGGTCCTGAGGTCCAAAAAAAATTATAATAATCGTAAATTGTAATATTAAATGATTAGTTTTAATCTTACTGTAAAATTTTTTCATCTTACTGTATTTTCACAACCCATATTTAATTCACTGACAGCCATAATTACAGCAATTTCTAATTTATTCTTTGATTGAAAAGTATCCTTGCTGCACTTTGACCAAATTATGTGATGAAGACTCATTAGCATTCTGCATGCCACCTCTTATACTAGTCTAGGCGCCCAGAGGGTTTCGTATGAAGTTAGAGGTCCCACCAAGCAAGTAGGTGATTCATATGTATTTTGAGCTGCTGAATCCGAATTTGCAACTTGCTTTTCGCGCAAGTGGTCAAGTAATTTGTTATAAACAAATTTATTGTTTAAATGGCTATAGTTTATAAACTACAATAGATGCAGTAATTTTCTCTGCGAAAACTTGTTCTCTAATAGAAACAAAAAAAAATCGTTATTGTTGCATGTCGATTCGATAATTAGAACCAGAGATATGGCAGATATATTGCAAAAAAACGTAGAGACGTAGTGCAAGCGCGGAACGCCCTGGTAAAAAACCTTATAACTCGACTACTAATTAATATTTTTTGAAGTTCAACATGTGTTTGGAAAATGTCAGAGACTCAGCTTTAATGATAATTTGTTATGTATTACTTTCAAATGTTGATAAATAAGCTAGAATAATTTGAAGCAGAAAAAATTTCCGAATTTTCAGAAGTTTGTTTGTTTATAACAAAATAATATAGGTTAGCGAACAAAATATTTCTATATTTTTGATATAGAATGATAGGAAATTTCATCTAGTTCAAGAGTTTGTCCGGTTTTTTAAATTTGAGCAAGTAGAACCTGAGATATCGCAAATTTAAGCTGTAGCGCCAACTCCCAGCAATACGACATATGTGTGCAATATAGCGATCGCTTTCCTTATTAAAAATTCTTTTATTATAAGGTAAGTAATTTCCTTAGAGCATATACTACTGGAGGCAGCTCTGAATGCACCGTGTGCGTGGTTAGGTTGAGAAAGAGAAAAATATACTAAGGTTTGATAGCTATCTGTATCTCTCAGTCATGTGATAAGGGAGTAGGGAACGAAAAAAACCAATTATGTGCCGGAGAAAAAGAGATATCTGTCAACCTTAATATACTTTCCTCTCTCTCAACTTAACCACGGGCACGGTGCATTTGAAGTGGCCTCCAGTAGTATATGCTCTAAGGTAATTTCATTCTTTTGTAATAAAATTAATTTTAACTCTGTATTAGGAAATTGAATAAAAATTTAATGAAAAAGGATTCAGCTAAAAATAGATGACTAATAAATCGGAAATTTAAAACAAATTTTTTGAATAAAGTAGATTGTGGATCTTTTTGCAATTGCAAAAAAAAAATAAATGTAAAAATACTCCATAAGTTGAGTAAATTGTTTACTATTATAGTGAAAAAATCAATGATTATTTAAAACCCTAAATTTACTTAATCTAAATATATTATACATCATTAATATTATGACAAAGTATATAAAATAGAGTCAAAAGTAATTTTATTAGAAAAGGATGAGATTACTTACCTTATAATAAAAGAATTTTTAATAAGGAAAGCGATCGCTATATTGCACACATATGTCGTATTGCTAGGAGTTGGCGCTACAGCTTAAATTTGCGATATCTCAGGTTCTACTTGCTCAAATTTAAAAAACCGGACAGACTCTTAAACTAGATGAAATTTCCTATCATTCTATATCAAAAATATAGAAATATTTTGTTCGCTAACCATTATTATTTTGTTATAAACAAACAAAATTCTGAAAATTTGAAAATTTTTTCTGCTTCAAATTATTCTAGCTTATTTATCAACATTTGAAAGTAATATATAGCAAATTATCATTAAGAAGGGGCTGAACTATCTGTCTTTGTCTAATAGCATTTTTCATCATTTATGTAAACACTATCTGGTATAACAAGAAAAAAATAACAGCCCCCGCTAGATATTAGTATAATAAGTAAATTTCGTAATAACAACCAAATTTTTTTACTGCGTAGTTTTTGAATAATTAGAGACCTACCAAAAAAAGATAGGTTATATTCTAGATTGCTAGTAGGTCTCTAATTAGTCAAAAACTATGCGGTAAAAAATTTTATTGTTATTACAAAATTTACTAATTATACTAATATCTAGCGGGGGCTGCTATTTTTTTCTTATTATAAAGGATAGTTTTTATATAAATAATGAAAAACGCTATTAGACAGAGACAGATAGTTCGGCCCCTTCTTAAAGCTGAGTCTCTAACATTTTCCAAACACATGTTAAACTTCAAAAAATATTAATTAGTAGTCGAGTTATAAGGTTTTTTACCAGGGCGTTCCGCGCTTGCACTACGTCTCTACGTTTTTTTGCAATATATCTGCCATATCTCTGGTTCTAATTATCGAATCGACATGCAACAATAACGATTTTTTTTTGTTTCTATTAAAGAACAAGTTTTCGCAGAGAAAATTACTGCATCTATTGTAGTTTATAAACTATAGCCATTTAAACAATTAATTTGTTTATAACAAATTACTCGACCACTTACGTGAAAAGCAAGTTGCAAATTCGGATTCAGCAGCTCAAAATACATATTAATCACCTACTTGCTTGGTGGGACCTCTAACATCATACGAAACCCTCTGGGTGCCTAGACTAAGTAACAAATGAAGAGAAAGCCGCATCTCGTATCAGGAAAAGCAAAATTTTTTTTGATAAGGAAGAATTAATTTTATTGCTTCACGTTTTCGAGAGAACCTTAAAAAACCAATTTGTTTATCCTAACCTATATGTTTTGTGTTTTTCAAAGTTTTCTTAAAAACGAAGCGATAAAATTAATTCTTCCTCATCAATGAAAATATTTTTTTTCATGAAAAATGCGGCTTTCATTTTATTTTTTGTTAAAATAATTAATTTTTGGAAAGAAATCGATCCTGTAATTAAAAAACGAGAGATATACTCGACCTGCTCTTAAGAGCATGACGAAGCTGTCCGCCTTCTAATAATATTTTCAATCCTAACTTATGAATAAACGATGCGTTTAATCGAGTTTTTTTACTACAAAGAAAAAATTTGTAAGATTAAACTCTAGTGCGGACAACCCAAGAAATCCACCAAAATATTATACATACAAAGTTATAATAAAATCTTTCAATGTATCGTATTTTAAGGTTAGGTTTGTCGAGTTTAATATCTAATTTCCAATCAAAGCTCATAAAAAAATAACAAGTCTAAATGATTTTTTATTTTAACAAAAATTATTGTACTTATATAGCTTTAGTGCGGACAAGTCATTATATTCGTTTAATTTATGAATTTAAAAAGATATTGATAAGATAAAAAAAAGAAAAACTCAATTGCTGCAGCTCCGACATGCCGTTAACATTGTTCTCTTACGCATAGACATAGTAGGATAGATTGCCGATCCCATGTGCTGAAAATAGGCTTCTATGGAATAAAGACAGAGACATATTAACGAGAACTGTTTTCTCTCTCTAGCGCGTGCTCATTGGCCATACTAGAGAGAGAAAACAGCCTTCGTTAAATATCTCCGTCTCTTTCTCATAAAGGCTTACTCTCATCATTTACGATCTGCAGTCTATCCTTCTATGTCTATGCTCTTACGTTCTCACATTTTTTGTCAACCTTCTATTTGTTTTGGAATTAATACAACTTTTTTTGGATTTCAATTCATGTTTTGTTTTTTATTTGTTTACTCAATTTTTTTATCCTTGGTTTTAATAGACTTCTATTGAGTTTTCATAGAATAATTGTGTGGGTTAGAATGAGAGTGGCATAAGTCACATACTTCTAATTTTGAGATTTTCGATATTAAAGTTTTAAATTAATATACATTTCTATTGAGTGCAATTTTTACAGTGCTTATAATATTAAAGGAAAATAAACAAAAAAGCCACTCTATTTTTAAAAATAAATTGTTTTAATGTTAAAGAATTTAAATATACCACTAACTAAATTTTTTTAAAAATGTGACTTATTCCACTCTCATTCTCACCCACACAATTATTGGGGTAAAGTACAAAATGAAAAAAAAAGTTTTGTATATTAAAAGATATTTAATATACAAAATATCTTTTCTTGTATGCTTCCATATAAGCTCGTATATTGCATTAGAGTTTGGTACCGGTTTTTAAGTGTTACTTGATATGTCAATTTCTTTAGAATCATTTTCTTTTATTTGGAACATATGTACCCAAGAGTGATCTGAGGAATTCACAATATCAATCACGTCTTGCGTTGTTGTGATATCTTTACCAAAATTAACTGCTCGATTGCAGAAGCCTTTGACTGTGCCTCCAACTCTGTCAGCACAACTTACGCCATGACTTGTTATTATGAAATTCTATAAAGCGTGATCCAAATTTAGTAGTTTATTATAGTGCAGAAATACAAAAAAATAAGTTTTATTTCTATACTGTATACTAGGTCCATCGGTTTGAAAATTTGGGTTTAGTATAGGCTGCAGATGTGCCCATATAGATCCAGCATCATGTTGGAAGCAATCAGAAACAGTGCAAAAAAAATAACATTCTATTTCTTCAGATTTATGATTTTTTACGTGAATCGCATTGTACATAATCGAAAATGTATAAAGTGAAATTTGTTTCTTAGAGGCACCAAAATCAGCATTCTGTATCGCTCGAGCATACTTACAATAATAATTTTGAGAGAAATCTGCAACAAGCATAATACTATTAAAATTTAAATTTTCCTTTAAACTTGTAATAGATTTATACTGATTTCCTGTATCGTAAATGTGTTTTAAATAATATGGAGTACGAGTATTTAGTGCTTTTATTACATCAAATAGAGCACAATCAATTTTTAATTTTATTTTTGATAATTTTACGTGATAATTTAAATTTCTGTCTCCCATTATATCTTCGGTAACTAACTGCCATGAATACTAAAATGTCAATTAATTAGGATCTGGTAAAGGAGTACATTTACTTTTACAAAAATCGCATTCACTATACATACATTTTTTTGGGAAACAATCGCATGTAATAGCATTTTTAAACTTCTTTGTACTCACACTAGATATAATTTTTAACGCATAGCAGATTTTATACGAATGTGTGCATGTAAAATCAAGCATATTAACGCAATTTTAACGAATTTTCATCATTTATCATAAATTATCATCATTACAAAAATTTATCTGAATTTTATTAAAATTATACATAACACTTTCATGTAATGTATAGAAGTTTTCCAAGTTTATTCGTGCGTCTATTTTTTATCAGTCTTGCTAAAAATGGTTTTAAATAACAGATTTAAAAAGTCAAAAAACTAAAAAAACCACTTTTTTTTAAATGCCCATAACCTTGTGAAAAATTATTACATTTCGATGTTTTTTTTTTTAATTTTTCAGGAAAATTTAAATTTTCAAATTCTGTTGCGAAAACATACTGAACTAACAATTAAGCTGTATTAAAGTAAAGCTGATTCAATGGTTTAAAGTTAAATTTTTCGCAAAATTTAATAAGATTATACAATTGACAACAGCACCATCTGTTTCGATTGAAAAATATTTTAAATAAAATAGTTAAAAAGCTGAACTTTTGATTTTGAATGGAAAAAGTAGTTAGAAATAATTTCGAAGTCCTTAACGATGACAAATTAGCAGCTATAGCAGCAATTATACACCCCAAATTTAATTCAAAATGGATTTCGCGATTGGATGAAAATATGCAAGCAAAAGTGAAAAGACCAGTTCAAAAATTGGTTAGGCTTGAAAAACCGGAATCATCTGTTCCAGAAAATGAGAAAATTGAAGACGTTTTTTGATTTTGATGAAGACAGCTTAAATACGTTACTTAAAATGGCTTTTGCACCTTAAAAGAAGGAGAAAATGAACTAATGAGGTTTTTAAATTGAAAAAAGTTGTCTTCAAAGTCTTTAAATGATTTTCCAGTTGTCAAAAGCTTATTTTTAAAATTTAATACCTCACTTCTTCTTCAGCTCCAGCCTTAGAGCATATACTACTGGAGGAAGCACGTTTATGGTAATACTGTAGATGAATGAGCAAGAAAAAGAGAGACAGTTTGGGTACTACCTTTCTCTCTCGTGCAGGCACACGATTGGTTGATGCAACTTCTTTCTAAGAGAAAACGGTTACCCAAACTATCGCTCTCTCTCTCAATATCGTCTACACTTCTTGTTCAGGCGTACTTCCTCCAGTAGTATATGCTCTAAGGCTCCAGCAGAAAGATTATTTTCATATGCTTCTTTAATGAACATGTCAAAATTTAATAGATTGCCCGATATTTAATTTAAAAACGGATACTGTATAAAGCGAACGGCCTGAAAACTTATTTGCAAACGTATAAGGCTTTGAAGTTGATGATACTTATTTTCAGGGTTGCAAATATTTAAATCATTTTGGGCTTTAAATAAATTTTAATTCACAAATCCTTTTTGAATTCGTAATTAGAGTTTTATTTAATTAACAATTCCTTTTAAATTAATAATTAAAAATATTTTAATTAACAAATCAAAATCTAATCGTGAATTGAAATGGCTTTAATAAAAAAATCAAAAGGAATTCTTAATTAAATAAATTTCAATTAAGAAATCAAAATGTAATCGTGAATTGAAAGGGCTTTAATTACAAAATCAAAAGGAATTCTTAATTAAATAAATTTCAATTAAGAAATCAAAATTTAATCGTGAATTGAAAGGGCTTTAATTCCAAAATCAAAAGGAATCCTTAATTAAATAAATTTCAATTAAGAAATCAAAATGTAATCGTGAATTGAAAGAGCGTCAGTTATGATTATGATTTGTGAATTCGAGGGCTTTAATTAAAAATTCCATAATTCCTTTTTAATTAAACGTTTTAAAGGAATTTTCATCATATATATGTATATAGAAAAACAGATGTGGACGCGCACATACATACGCACCTGGGCTCATATATATGCAACATTTCGTGTCGACCCAAACGCACACATACAGACAAGTTGATATATATATATATATATATATATATATATATATATATATATATATATGTATATATACATACATACATACATACATACGTGGGACATTCCACGTCAATTAGAACGCAACCACAGACAGGTTTATATATATGGGACATTTCATGCCAATGCGCATGCACACACACAGGATTATATATGTGTATATATATATATATACATGGGACATTTCGGGTCAACTCGTACGTACTCATGATCACAGGCTTCTCTATATATATGGAACATTTCATGACAACTCTCACATACCTATCCGAGTTCCTTCAGGTTCGCATATATGGGACGTTTCAAGTCAATTTTCATTCATGCACACACACGTTAATATACATGGGATTTTTTATGTAAATTTCAACGCACACACATACAGGTTTATATATATGGGACATTTCATGCCAATGCGCACGCACACATACACACACACAGCATTATATATATATATGGGACATTTCATGTCAACTTGTACATACTCATAATCACAGGCTTATCTATATATATGGAACATTTCATGACAACTGTCACACACCTATCCGAGTTCTCAGGTTTTCATACATGGGACGTTTCGTGTCAATTTTCATTCATGCACACACACGTTGATATACATGGGATTTTTTCTGTAAATTTCAACGCACGCACATACAGGTTTATATATATGGGACATTTCATGCCAATGCGCATGCACACACACAGGATTATATATATATATATATATATATATATATATATATATATATGGGACATTTCATGTCAACTCGTATGTACTCATAATCACAGGCTTTTCTATATATATGGAACATTTCATGACAACTCTCACACACCTATCCGAGTTCCTTCAGGTTTACATATATGCGACGTTTCATGTCAATTTGCATTCATGCATACACGCTTTTATATACATGCGACTCTTCATGTCAACTCATGTACGACCTTACTGACAGGTTTTTGCATATGTATATATGGTCCATTTCATATCAAATTGCTCACGTTCACCTGCAATTTTTTTGTTTCTATATATATATATATGGGACATTTCATGTCAACTTGCACGTACTCGCAAGCACAGGTTTTTCTATATATATATGGGACATTTCATGACAACTTGTACACACCTATCTAAGTACCCTTAGGTTTATATATATATATGAGACGTTTCATGTCAATTCGCATGCATGCACACACGCGTTCATGTACGTGGGACTTTTCATGTCGACTTACAAGCATGATATAAACATATATATATATATATACATAAGGGACATTTCATGTAGAATCGCACGTACACACACAGGTTTATTCAAGTTTATATGGAACATTTAATTTCAACTCATACGCACACGCACACGCTCACACATACAAACACATATTTAACTTTATATATATATATATATATATATATATATTGTTCAGGCCAATTGCCTTATTTAACTTATGGTACACATTCAAGGTGTATATTTCTACAACATTTGAATGTAGTACCACGAGCACGTTTCTTTGCGTGCGCTCACTCTTGTGAACCCCTCGCGACGCAGTAGGATTTGAACACTACCACGTTGTCGGTTAAGAAGCTGCGCGTATACGCTTAACGTTAACTTCGCGCACAGTCAGTCGAGTACAAGCGACGAGAGTGACCACACGCACTGAAAGCCTTTCGCTGCTCCTAACGCACAAGCGAGACTCAAACCCACGCGTACATTAGATTAACTGTACTTGAAACTGATTTAGATTTAAACTGTGAACGCACAATTACGCTTATTATCTCTGTAAAAGCCAATATCATTTAATCATTAATTTGCTAAATTAAAGTGTAAGTGTTTAAAGGAAAGTGATGTGTTTTTTCTTACTTGCTGTCGTCTTACCCAACCAACGCACATTCTGAGCGACACGCATATATTTCTCTTAAAGCTAAAAGTCTTTTAGTATAAAAATAAAAAGGGAAATTTACAGTCAATAAAATATCAATTAAAAAGGGGCGTGCTCGCACACATATATATATATATATATATATAAAGTTAAATATGTGTTTGTATGTATATATACATACTTTACCTTATCGATGTAGACAATATTTAAAAAATAGTTATTTATTATGCTGTGGTACCCACGATCGCCGTCTTTGGATACCTAGGTGTTAATGACAACTTAAACATCATCTACAGCTAAAACTTTTGAAATTCAACTTATAGTTTAATAACTACTTTGAAGTTGTTTCAAATGTTATCTAGCCAAACATGGATGTTCCGAGTAAGATAAACATTGTCTACAAGAATATCTTTTGAAATTTAGCCATTATTTATTAATAACATGTACGTTTCCCGAGATGACATCTCACAATATCCAGGTGATCCTGGCTACCTGGAAATCGTCTATATGAATGAATTTTGAAATTTTCCATACCGATTATGAAGTTTACAGATATTTGCAGGGACTATGTCAAATGAAACTTGGAGATTCTTTTAGATTTCGATTCTAAGGTTGTTTGATTAGGTCGGAGAATACTCGGAAATAAAAAGATTTTAAAAGAACACTTGTTTAAGATTCATGCAAGTTCCATGAAATATGTTGATTTACTCGTAGTCGATACCCATATATAAAGATCATTCATACAAATCATCTCGCATATAAATTTGCGGTAGTATCCCTACTAATTTATGAATTTTTCGTTCGAATAATGCCAGCGAAATTTAACTTCGAGAAAGCATATTACTATTGTAATTAGTGAATAATTTTAACATTTTTTCATCAAACATCATTCCGATATACAGGTAATAAGAGCTATTATTTAAAAAATTTAAAAAAAGTTAATTTATTTATTTTATACTTTTTAGTCTATTTATTCAATTATTGTATTTTATTTTTAAAGCATGTTTTTAAAATTTTGTATTTTCTATTTTTAAGTTAAAATTGTTTTTATTATCATTTAGAGTTACATTGCAACCAGACTTTTCGAAGATTACACTCAGGTACATTCGTTATCGGCGACTTGGTACTCCAGTTCGACCTCTTCATCCTAAATCATTATTATGCATTATAGATTCACTTTCAAACCTTGAATTAGGTTTTAGCAGCCCCGAAAATCCCCGGGAACCCACCTCGACCCAGAGAAAGCCTCCCCCACTTGTACTTCCTCGGAGACGACGTCCATGCGTATTCTGGACAACGTGCATCACTTTGTGGCAATTGTTTGATCTCAAATTCGGTTTTAGCAACCCTGAAAACCCCCGAGAAACTCGCCTTGACCCAAAAAAAGCCTCCCCATTTATACTTCCTCGGAGATGACTTTTCATACCCATTATCATCGACCTGGATGTCCAGGTACCAAAATGACAACTGATTATTGTATTGTCATCCAAGACCAAAGTCTATGCCAATTGTCAGAATTTATATCTGTCAAAAAGTGCCTGAAATCGAGCGCGCAAGATTTGATTACAGACAGACAAACATGCAAACAGACATGAAGGCGAATATAAGAAAAGCGTATATAAAAAAATAATATTTACCTACGTTAAGTCTGCTTTAAGACTAATTATCTTTCGTTTTTTATGACAAAAACAAGTAAATTGAATTTGAGGAAATTTCTATAAGTCACTTAAATTTATGAAAAAGTCAATATAAATCGTCATTTTTGCAGAATTATGAAGATTATGATTATTTTCGCGGAAATTATAAAGTTATGGAAATTATTTATGGAAACGTTTTCGATTAGAAAATTTGTGATTATTGCAGTTGAATTTTGTTACATCATCATCAGTTATATCCTCGTTAAAATGACCCGAAAATTTCTAAAAGAATCGGAACAAATATTTTTCCGGTCTTTAAAGAATGTTTAAGAACTATTATGAAATGAAAATTGATAAATGTTTCAAGTTTTCCGAATCGTTCCGACATTGAAATTTCAATTATAAGCCGTTACTCATAAAATTTGGAAAAGTCTATTGTATGCAACTATTTTTCCAGGGATTCAGTTGTAATTTATAAAATTGTGAATTTGGGTGATTCATTATGTTTCTTTCCGTAATATTTATCTGATGTTGGAGCTACAGTAATCAAGTTTTGCTTTTTTATTTCATTAATATCATTTTAAATTCGTAAATTAATAGTATATTGTGTAACGAGTAAGGTTTAGTTGACTATTGCGCACGAGGGCAAGTTGGCGCACGAGCGTAGCGAATAGCGCCATTGCCCGAGACTCTCTCTCTCTCTCATATCTGCCGTACGACTGACTCGCAATAGTATATTTCAATACTTTTTGGTACTATTATTTGTAATTAAATTACATACTTTTAGTTCACCAATTTCACGTTTATACGGAATAATTACGATTTCGTTAATGTAAAAATAATACAAGAATAGATGATACGATTTACTTTGTCAGAGGTTAAAGCGAGATAGAGTATAAAATTCATCATATGGTCGATGAGATACAGTATGAGGGCGCTGCGCTTGTATAAACCTTTGCGATTTTACATTAATTAACGCTTTTGCGTGACATTATTTTACAGAATGTAACGTATTTACGTGATTTAATACAAAATAATATTATACATAACTGTGAAACACACGTCCTCAAAAAACAACACACGCAGCGCGCGCTATTAGCTACTTACTACCCCGAAAACGCATGCGCTATAGGCCGCTTACTCAGCACGGATGAGAAAAACAAATATAATGACTTGTCCGCACTAAAGCTATGTTAATACAATAATTTTTGTTAAAATAAAAAATCATTTAAACTTGTAAATTTTTTATGAACTTGGATTGGAAATTATATCAAGCTCGACAAACCTAATCTTAAAATACGTTACATTGAAAGTTTGTATTATTACTTTTTATGTAGTATTTTCGTGGGTTTCTTGAGTTGTCCGCACTCGAGTTGAATCTTACAAATTTTTTCTTTGTCGCAAAAAAATGTTATTAAACGCATTGTTTATTCATAACTTGGGATTGGAAATATTATTAGAAGACTGGAAGCTTCGTCATGCTCTTAAAAATAAAAATAATGTTATCTAATTTTAAAAATAATATTAATCTGAATAATATATCCTCATCAGAAAAGTTATTGTAATTTATATATTTTTAGAACCTTTCCAATTTCATGTGTACCACTATGGTATTATATGGGGATATCCATCCAACTTTAAATTCTCTAGTAACAGGTCATTATTTAAACTAGGTTATAATCTTTTGTGCTATCCTGTAACTCTATTTCTGATGTATTTTGTAAATGTGCCACAAACGGCGCAGCAGATAATTCTATAAAAAGTAAATTTACACATAAGATAAATTACGGTAATTTTTTATGTGTAAAAATGAATGTTTCATAGAAATATCTACTGCGCCGTTTGTTAAACATTTACAAAATACATCAGAAATAGAGTTACAGGATAGCACAAAAGATTTGAACCTAGTTTAAACAATGTGCATCATGCGGTAACCCAGTAACAGCTGTAATATGACCTGTTACTAGACAATTAAAAGTTTTGTGGATATCCCCATATATCAAAAAATATGATTATGACTTCTTCAGATTCTTTATGAATTTCTAATACATTGAATAGTGATTTTTGAAGGGCATATCATAGTATTAATTAAATTAACTTATTAATAAACTGAAAAATTGCCTAGTATTAATAAATTAGTGCCATTTATTGTATTTATTCACAAAAAAAATTTATAGCTTAGTCGTGTAAAATGGCTTTATTTCCACTATCAAACAATTCCATGGTATGCTTAACTATTTCAAGAGTTAAAAAAATTTAATAATATGTATATTTTTTTATAACTTTAAGATCGTTACTGAGAATCATAAATAATTTTCACGGTATTTTATTAATAGCAGGTCGTACATCTCTATCCTTTTATAATAAAAAAATTCAATTTTCTGCAAAACCTTATGATTGTAGCAAAAAATAAGAAGAAAGCCCCATCTCGTATACTAAAAGCAATATTTTCTCTTATGAGAAAAAATTATTTTTATCGCTTCGTTTCAAAGAAAACTTTGAAAAACTGAATTGTCCATCCAAACCTCGATATTTTATGTTTTTCAAGGTTTTTTTCAAAAGGAATCGATAAAAAAATTTTTTCCTAATCAAAGAAAATATTGCTTTTTATGATACAAGATGGGGCTTTCTCTTTATTTTTTGCTAAAATTATTAGTTTTTGTAAAAAAATCAATTTTTTGATTACAATAGGACATATATACTCGACCTCCTCTTAAGGATCTTTAATAGCTATTAAACTCTTTACAAGATTGTAATCATTCATCTCGATTTACTTCCACAGAGTTCGTGAAGTTTCATTAACCTTTCAATCAATATACAGAAAATATAAAGATTCATCCGTATTCTTAAATGATCTTGTAGGAGTCGGTCTGTGGCTCATTCGGTAGAGCGTTGGATTCGTAATCTCGAGGTTCCGAGTTCGAATCCCGCTCTCGGCCGATTGATACAAGCACCACTGTACGTTACATGTGCTTTGTTCACAAACACACTTACGAGCTCCGTCGCTGATTAGCATAGCAATAATAGCATAGCATAAATATAGCGACGTTAAAAAAAAAAAAAAAAAAAATGATCTCATAGATTTATAATCATTTATTTACTAATAATTTAATAAATATATTCATACGATGATAAAACGTGAAAAATATTTCTGAAGAATTTTTTAAAATACAATCTAGAAGGATTCTCCTGAAAACTTTACAGTGCTGTTCAATTCTAAAGCGATCTTAATTGTTCATTAATTGTGAATACGATAAAATTAAGGTTACTATTCCTTAGTAAAACTTAATGAATCAAAAAAGTTCAGAAGGTACCAACGAAAATCATGACAATTTTTTTCATAAAAGTTCACAAAGTTGTATTATGGACTGGCACCAAAAACCGCAAAAAATTAGAAAGGTTCTTTTACATCAGAATCTTTCCAAACCTTAATGTACATGTTCACCAGGGTATTTCACCTGAATACGGAGGACATTTATAACTAATATAGGTAGCTAGGAGAGTTTCCGTAGCCGATGGAGATCCACGGCTCCACCAAAGTTTTTCCTATGTATTTTGGTGCCTTGAACACGAATTTCGAGGGTGGATAGCTGGAAAATAGTTAGGAAAATCTCTAAAGTAAATTTTCTGGTTGTTAATTCTTTGCAGAAAAACATAATTTTTCGTGTTTTTCATCAAATATTAAGTCGAAAATATTCTTATCAATTTTGCCGTACATTGCACAATTTCTCTGTAAAAACATCATAAATATAAAAAAAACTCATTTTGCCATTTTTAATGATTTTTTTTATTTTATTGCACTAATCATTGGTGACCAATATAATTAAGAATTTTTACATTTTAATTAGCTAAAATTATTCTTTAATCCACCAACTGTTAATAAAAAAAGAATGGTTTAGGCTGGTTGCGGTCTTCCTTTAATTTTTCACGAATAATTGAACCACTTATTCAGAAAGTACCGCGCAACGGTGCTCACATGAAAAAGTCAGGTCGGAAAATAGGGGAGATTGCTATAGTAACATTAAAGTCCACGGTTCCAAAAATTTTTTTTATATATTTTGTCACTAAACATTAATTTAAAGGGGGTGAAGTCGGAAAATGTCCAGGAAAATTTGTATGATATAATTTCCAAAAATTTGAAAAGTCTATTTTTCAAATAAAAAACATTTTGTCGCTTATTTCATGCAATTTTCATGCCAAAGTTATAAAAAAGAATAAGTTTTATAATTTTTTTCAATTTTTCATATTAGAATGAGACTATTGTTTCAGTGCAGCAGAGATTAGAATAGGATTTCCTAAAATTTTATTTCATTAGCTAAATTTATGTTATAATTTATAAATACGTTTAATTAATCGTTATTTGTATTTTAATCTTATTACATTTTTTACATGTAGAATTTTTGCTACAAAAACAATATGTACAGTACGCTATTCATTATTTTATGAAGTTTAAAAAACTTGTGTTTTTATAATTTATAAAATTTTTTAACGAAGTACAATTTTTTTTGTGAACTACTCTTTTACTGTTACATATTTTGTAAAAATATATCTTTTTAATAAAAAAAATAGGTATATGATTGATTGAAAATATTAATTTTAATTAATTTAATTTATGTATAACCCTGTTGAAAAAACTCACTGACATGGTAACATTTTTTTTTAACTATTAATAATTGAATTTATTGATTTGTTGATTGTAATTCTTTAATCATTTATTTTATTTCCGCAATTCAATCCAAAATATCCTTAATTTATAATCCTTCAGTTGAAAATTGAGGCAGCACACTAATTATAACACATCCAAAATAATTTATAGCAGCATCATCAGTGTCACAACCAAATTTTAAAATTGCTAAGCATAAACTTTCAAAACGAATGTCAGGAAAAAGTAATTAACATTGTAAAAGAATTTTTTTATTACAGATAACTATTATGAGAAAAACTTTTTTGAAAATAAAATCATATAATCAAATTATCCATCAAAAAGTAAAACTATTCCTTAAAAATCTTTAAGATTTTTATCAGTATTAATATTAGCAATTTTTCCTAAATTAGAATTTTTTTATTTTAAGTAACATAGAAAAAATAACCTGTTTGTGTAACTGATTAAAAACTGCTCACTTGTTTAAAAAAAAATCTGGTGGCACTCATATATATATATATATATATATATATATATATATATATATATATACCTGTGTGTGTGTGTGTGCATATGCGAATTGACATAAAATATCCCATGTATATGTATATACATATATTCATAAGCCCATGTGTGTGCGTGCATGTGCCTTGACAGGAACAGCCCCATATATATAAATATATATATATATATATATATATATAAAGAAAAATATATACAAACTCAAGTACGTGTGTCATGCATGTAAATTGACATGAAACGTCCCGTGTATATAAACCTGTGTGTATGTGCGCGCGTGTGAATTAACATTAAATATCCCATGTATATGTGTACACAGATATACACACATATATATGTGTATATATATATATATATATATATATATATATATTCATAAGCCCATGTGTGTGCGTACATGCGAATTGACAGAAACGGTCCCATATATATAAATACAAATTTCAAATACATGTTTAGATGTGTTTGCGTATTCGAGTTGACAAGATATGTCAAATATATGAAAACCGGTGCGTGCGTGTTGACATGATACGTCCCATATATGTGAACCTAAGGGCGCTTGGATAGGTGTGTTAGAGTTGTCATGAAATGTCCCATATATATAAACCTGTATAGGCGTGGGCAATAATTGACGTGAAAAATCCTATGTATATTAACGTGTGTGCATGCATGCAAATCGATATGAAATGTACCATATGTATAAACCTGTGTGTGTGTGTGTGCGTTCGAATTGACATGGAAAATCCCATGTATATTAACGTACGTGTGCATGCATGCGAATCGACATGAAATGTCCAATATATATAAACCTGTGTGTTTGTATGCGTTTGAATTGACATTGAAAATCCCATGTATATTAACGTGTGTGTGCATGCATGCGCAACGACATGTACTGTCCCATATATATATATAAACCTGTAAACGACATGAAATATCTCATATATATATATATATATATATATATATATATATATATATATATATATATACCTGTATGTGCGTACGTTCCAATTGACGTGAAAAATCCAATATTTATTAAAGTTTGTGTGCATGCATGCGAATTGACATGAAATGTCCCATATATATGTAAACCTGTGTGTGTGCGTTCGAATTGACGTGAAAAATCCTATATATATTAACGTGCGTGTGCATGCATGCGAATCGACATGAAATGTCCCATATATATATATATATATATAAACCTAAGGTTACTAGGATGGGTGTGTGCGTGTTGTAATAAAATGTCCCATATATAATCCTGTGTGTGTGTGTGTGTGTGTGTGTGTGCGTGCGCATTGGCATGAAATGTCCCATATATCTAAACCTGTAAGTGCGTGCGTTCCAATTGACGTGAAAAATCCCATATTTATTAAAGTCTGTGTGCATGCATGCGAATAGACATGAAATGTCCCATATATATAAACCTGTGTGTGTGCTTTCGAATTGACGTGAAAAATCCTATGTTTATTAGCGTGCGTGTGCATGCATGCGAATCGACATGAAATGTCCCATATATGTAAATCTAAGGGTACGCGAATGGGTGTGTGCGTGTTGTCATGAAATGTACCACATATAAAGAAAACCTGTACTTATGAGTACGTGCTAACCGACATGAAATATCCCATGTATGTATGTATGTATGTATATATATTGAAGCGTTCCCGACTTTATTCACGGTCGCCAGGTAATATTTTAATTACCGAATTTAAATTTACTTCATTATTTTAATTAATTCCATGCATATACAAGGTGCATACAACAATATTGTATAAGAAAATTATGTTTATCGACGATCTCCTCCAGTGCAATACTCTTAGAGATGCGATAATTTATAATTTTCTTTACGTGTGGATGAGAGGGTAGAATGATAAAAGTTATTATCGACGACTCCGTTGAGTGCAATACTCTAAAGAGTGCGATAATCAACTTTTTTATTATATGAGATATGTAGAAAAGTGTTTAAATCGACGACATCTTTGAGTGCAATACTCTTAGATGTGCGATAAATAACACTTCTATTTAATGCAAAATGAATAAACAAATTATTATCGACGACATATCCAAGTGCAATACTCTTCAATGTGCGATAATCAACTTTTTTATTATATGAGATATGTAGAAAAGTGTTTAAATCGACGACATCTTTGAGTGCAATACTCTTAGATGTGCGATAAATAACACTTCTATTTAATGCAAAATGAATAAACAAATTATTATCGACGACATATCCAAGTGCAATACTCTTCAATGTGCGATAATTAATTTGTTTAGTATTTATATGAAAAATGATTAATGAGATGAGATGAGTTATACTTTTATCAATAACTTTTTAAACACAGCCTCATTTAAATTTGAAATACTTAATCTTTTTATTAAAAAATTAAGAAAATATATATTTTACAAAGATTCAAAAGTTACTTAGTATTTTAAGACAGAATGCTTAAATCTTATACTTCTGACAGTATAAGATTGAATGAATATAGTATCCATGTTAGATGTTACATGGTCGAACATCTAAAAGATAATGAGAGAGCTTGCTTGAGTTCACGCTCTTTTATATTATTTCTTAAACCTTCTATGAGGTTCTATTTCTTATTGAAGAATTATATTTTAGGAAATAGAATGTTCCATAACATTTATTTTAGATATTTACAAAAGAAACATTTAATTAAGATAAATGTATTAGTAAAAGAAACATTCTATTTCCTTTACATTTCAAATGACTATTTTTTATAGTTAATTTTATTATTTATTAGTTGAAAAAGTTAATCTTTTATATTTTAATTAATATCTTTAAACTTTAAATAGAGTAATCAGTTTCATACATATTATATAAATTGAATGTTCTATTTATATATACACAATTATTTTAGAAAGTTACATTTTATTATTAACCATTAAGGGGACGCTGTATCTCTCTATCCTTTTCTAATTAAAAAATGTAAATTTTTGGGAAAACTAGTTATTATTGATAGAAATTAAGGGTTGTCCGCAACTTCTATAGTGAAAAACAATATTTTGTCTGGTGAGAGCAAATTAATTTTGTTGCTTTTTTTTCAAGTAAAGTTTGACATACTTACAAAATCCTAAATTAAGCTAGAGAATACGTTATTTAAGTATGTCAAACTTTACTTAAAAAAAAAGCAATAAAATTAATTTGCTCTCATTAGACAAAATATTGTTTTTCACTATAGAAGTTGCGGACAACCCTTAATGTCTATCAATAATAACTAATTTTCCCAAAAATTTACATTTTTTAATTAGAAAAGGATAGAGAGATCCAGCGTCCTCTTAAATATTGATAATACTTTTTATTAAAAGAAATAGAACATTCTATTTCTATAATCATTTTACTATATCTATATATATACATTTGAGTTATCTTATCGACCTCAGTAGGTAACTATGAAGTCCTACTTATTCTTTTAATTTAAATTTCTTATAACTAAAATTTATTCTATCTTTTAAATAATATAGTCATTCTTATGACATATTTGTGTTTAATTTAATAATTATACCCAAAATCAGTATGAGCCGTTACATAGCCCCCCAGATAGAATTGAAAATTTTTAGCATATAAAATACCCTTTGATTAAGACAAGAAATTTTTAATTCTATCTCTAAAATGTTTTTCACTTACACTAAAAGCCATACGATTGATTGATTATATTTATTGTTATAATTAATATCAACTTTAAATCAAAATAAGCTTAATTCGTAAATATAAACATTCAATCATATTTACAAACAAATATGATTTTAAATCTTAATCTTTATTTTATAAATCTAATAATTATATTATAACAGTTATTTATCAATCTCTATTAATCTAACATTTAAATGATTTAAACATTGATATTAAGAAAGTTTTCCTTTTATCAAATATAATTTAAATATAATTTAAACTATTTTCTCTTCAAATACATGAGCAAACGAGTGTTTAAATTTACTTAATTCTATCGATATCTGAAATATTTAATAGCCCCCCACTGAAAAGTGAAATTTAAGTTCTATCTTTTGACATGAATAAACAATTAATATCTAATCGCATTTTCCAATAATTATTTACAAAGAATTTTTCATAACTAAGCTAAGCCCTTTCACAGCCTCTCTCTTAAGTTAACATTTCTTTATAATATATTTAAAACATAATTGTTTTATAAATTTACAACAAATAAATTTTTATTATCTTATTAATACAAATGTAAATCAATTGTAGTTTTTACTATTTTAATAAAGTCTATTTTAACTTACTGAAAAAGAAAACTACTATTTTTTATTCAAATAAAATTGAAAAGTAAAATTAAATAAATACTAATTTAAATTATCTATAGTGAATTTTTATCAATTAATCTAAAAATGACTAAAAATCTTTTATCTTCTCTCTTCTTTCTTCCATATTTATATCTGTATTATTTTATTTCTTCTTTACTTTTCTATATGCTAAGAAAAGCTTCTTTATTCGGGGTCTTGGTCCCTCTAAGGATAGTACATGACTTGAAAGTTGTACTTCCTTTAATACAAAATTAGATTTTGTAAAATTTAATCTTAAATCGTGCTTTTCTAATCTTTTAAACAATCTTTCTAAATTCTCCAAGTGTTGTTCAAAACTATGTGATATGCACAATAAATTATCGAAAAATGCTATAACTGAATGGTGTAAATCACCAATAACTAAGTCCAAACCCTTTATAAGAGTTGCACTACTTGTAGACGTACCGAAGGGCACTACATTGAACTCATATATTTTATTATTTACCATGAAAGCAGTATATTTTTTGCTGTTTTCAGGTAAAGCAATTTGCCACAAACTATTAATTAAATGAAAGTCTGACATATATTTTATGTCTTGGCATCTTTGAAATATTTCCTCGATTCCAGCTGGTGTTTCAGAAACTTTAATGAGCTTTTCATTAAGTATTCTAGCATCTAGACATAATCGAACAGAGCCATCCTTCTTGATTACAATAACCAATGGGTTAATGTAAGAACTCGTTGATCTTCTAATAATATTTAATTCAAGCATTTTTTGGATTTCCTTGTCTACTTTTTCCTTATAATTAATAGGAATAGAAAATTGTTTATCATCCTTGAACTGCAATTCATGTTCATAAACATCTGGCAAACTTGGTTTTTTATCAAATATTCCACGATGATAGAATATTAACATAATTAACTTTTGTTTTTGTTCATCTGTAAGGTTTTCATTTGGCAGTATTTTTTGTTCGATCTCTTCATACATTAAATTGTACTTAGGATCATTAAAATTTTTATTGTTTGGTTTTGAGACACTTTCACTGTACTCAATACTCAAACTTTGATATTCATTCTGCTCAAGAATGATATCAATATAAGGAATAATTTCCTTTTTATTTTGATTACTGATACATATGTTTTCATGTACAGTATCTAAAATCATTTTTAAGCCTTTTTGTACATCGTAGCCAATTATGCATTCTCTCACTAGCTTTGGTACTACGATAAAAATGGCATTAAATTCGATACTTGCCACCTTAACAGTCAACATAACTTGTTTAGTTATTTTTGTTGATTTTAAACCAGTTGCACCCTTGATAACTTTTCCTGCTATAGGTAAAGTTGGACGATCATTAAAAATATGAGAATTATTCTTGTAGAATTCTTCCGAAATACAGGTTACCTCACTGCCTGAATCTATTAATGCTTGAATTTTGATGCCTTCCACCTCTAATGGTATCTGAGGACATTTCTTTTTTATCATGTTGACACCATCAGGTTCAATATCATATAAAAGTTCACTACGAGGATCACTAAATATAGTGTTAATCTCGAAAATTTCTTTTTTATCAGTTGCATTTTGCTGATTTATTTTGCTTTTTCTTGGATCCGAGTTACAAAATGCAACTACTGTCCGTTTCCCGATTTCGATGTACCTGCTTCTGGAAATAAGCTCGTAACATCTACATCTTCTTCATATCTTCTACAAGCTTCATCAATAAAGTCTTGTTGACTTGATGATTTTTGCTTTAGGTTTAAACCTTTTGGTTTATTCCCTTGTTGCACTTTTGTTTCATTTACCTCATACTCGTTTCGAGGTTTGTTATTATAATTATTCCTATTTTTATTATAATTATTATTATAATAATTAGTATTTTTATTAGGATAATTTTTATTCTTGTCTATTTGACTTTGGCTTTCTTTTTCATCTTTATCTTCAAAGTCAAATTCAGCCAGAATACTGAAAAATTCAGCTTTATTTCGAGTGCGTTGTCCACGTATGGCGCCTCTTATTTCTCTATCAAAATGCCTACTCAGCTGATTTATAATTTCGCAATCATCTTCATGCAAATCTAATTCTTGAGCTAAATTAAATATCTTCATTGCATAGGCTAATCGTGTTGATTTTTTATTTGAGTCATATTTTCCAAATTCAACTTTTCGTTTAATAGCCCTCTGGGTATTATCATTCCAGAACTGCAATTTAAATTCTCTTTCAAAATCATCAATTGAAGAGATCTCTCTTTCATTTAGATTGAACCAGCTTTGAGCTATTCCTTCTAAACTTTGAGAAAATATATACTTTATCTCCTTTTCATCGAGATTTGTGACTTCTATATATCTTTTCAAGTCATTTAAAAATTTGATAGGTCTTTCCTCTGAAGTCCCTTTAAATTTAGGTATTTTTAGCTGTAGTTTCTTGGTTGCATCAATAGATACAATTGAGCTTCCATTACAGGTACGATGGAGTGTCGAACTCTCTATTTGTTCTTGTAACTTTCGCGTGATATCTTCATTCTTTCTTAGCGCATCATCAAGTTCAGCTATCTCTTGATGTCTAAGTACAGCAATGATATCCTCATTTTCTTGAACCAATTTAGTTAATGTTTCATTTTTAACCGTTAAGTCTTGAACTTCCGTTTTGACAACGGTTATTTCTTTTTTTAGGTTCTCATTTTCATTTTTTAGAGTTTGAATTTCTTGTTGCCATTCAGCTTTGGCTTCTTCTAATTTTTTACTCATCAACCCTTCCAGAAGAGTTAATGATTCTTTTAGAGAATCTTGATTTATTTGCATATTATTTTGCAAAGCACTTTGATTTGTTACATCTATTTCGATGTTTATTATTCTTGCTTCTAAGCTATCTTGATTCTCATCAAGGCATTTTACTTCCTCTGCTACTGCTCTTCTCCATGAGCCAGATCTCCTTATAGCTTCAGGAGAGCTTGCATCTGAGAGCTCATCTATTTCATTTAGAAGCTCTTCAGATGTCTTCTCATGCAGCTTTAGGATTGATCTTCTTTTTGACATTTTTAAATTGTAAATTTAAAAAATTAAATTAAAAAGAATGAGAAGAAATCCTTTTTTATAATTCAATACAGCTTTGTATTGATTTATATTTCTTTTGAATTTATTTTCAAAGTGTTTAAATCTGATTTAAATTCAATGTAAATTTCCTAAGTGGAAATCAACCTTTATATTGTATTTCAACAAGCTAATACATCTACATATGTATGTGTATGTGTGTGTGTCAACACTTACATCTGAATCTTTCTTGCTTTACTCTTTATTTTCATCTATTAAAATTCAAATTTTTTAAATATTCATATTTAATTAAATTAATTATTTATTGCAATTTTAATTTTGCAAATAAATTTTATTAATTTATTTTAATCATTTAATTACATAAAATGCAGAAAAAAATCTTAAAAATTTTTTATGCCCTGAGGTGGATTTGAACCGCCGCCCTCCGCGTGTAAAGCAAGAGCTGTGCCATCAAGCTAACGTTGCTTATCAGGCACTACACGTATTAGGATATTATAATACCGCCTTAGTACAATACTATAAATGTATTAGCTTTTATGAAATTATTTATAATTAAATAAACAATAGTTTATTTAATTAATTTGTAATTTTTCCATTAAGCTAGTAATTTCAGCAGTTTTTTCTTCTAAAACTGTGATTCTTTTATTAAAATTTGAATGCTGTTTAATCATGCAAGAAAAAACATCATTTAAATTCTTTTGCAATTTCTCATTACCTTGACTTATCTTTGTGAGGTCACATGAGTGCATACCAAGTGCCTCTTCAAGTACGGTAATTCTTTCTGATTGATTAAAACACTTTTCTTCTAAGCGTTCAATCTTTCTATTTAATTTATCGACTAGATTCTCTAGTTTCTCATCTCTTTCGGTTTTGACTTCGATAAAGTCGTCAAACCTCTCCTCTAATGCCTCCACACGTGCATAATCGGTGCCCTCAAAGAGCCCCCCGTTATACAGAGGTAGCATCTAGTGTTTTATACTAGATTTTCGATTTATTGTTGTATGACCTTCAATGCATGTCCTGTCACGGTCGCCAGTTGAAGCGGGCTTGACTTTATTCACGGTCGCCAGGTAATATTTTAATTACCAAATTTAAATTTACTTCATTATTTTAATCTATACATGCATATACAAGGTGCATACAACAATATTATAAAAGAAAATTATATTTATCGACGATCTCCTCCAGTGCAATACTCTTGGAGATGCGATAATTTATAATTTACTTTACGTGTGGAGGAGAGGGTAGAATGATAAAAGTTATTATCGACGACTCCGTTGAGTGCAATACTCTAAAGAGTGCGATAATAAACTTTTTTATTATATGAAAAATGCGAAAAAGTGTTTAAATCGACGACATCTTTGAGTGCAATACTCTTAAATGTGCGATAAATAACACTTTTATTCAATGACATATGATTAAATAAATTATTATCGACGACATATCCAAGTGCAATACTTTTCAATGTGCGATAATTAATTTATTTATTTATTTTATGACAAATGATACATGAAATGAGATGATTTACTCTATACTAAATAAATTGTAATATAATTTATTTAAATTTGAATCTTTTGTCTTTTATTACTTGAAAGAATTTATATGTTATAGATTTAATAACATTACATAACTTTTCTTACAGAGTGCTAAAGGTCTTATGCCTTTGCCGGTATAAGATCGAATGAATGCTCTTGGTTCGTCGCAGGCCTTTTTATACCATTTGATATACCTTCGATGATGTTCTATAAGAAAAATAGAATGTTCTATAACTTTGATTTATTATTTCTTTAATTTAATTTGAAATATTGATGAAAATAACATTATATTTCTCTCCCAATCATCAAAGGTAATTATTTTAAAAAGGAATGTTCCTTTAATCATTACAACTATATCTTATTTTATTTATTATTACCAATTTAATATTTATAGTATTAAGATATATGGAACATTCGTTTTTTAAATAAGGAGTAGAATGCTTTCGAAGAAAACTTTCTATTTCCTATAATTTTTAATAATTAACATATTTGTTTACTAACATAATTCTAACTTCAGTTTATTAATTATTTTGTTAAAAACAATTCATTTAATTTTTTCATGCAAATGATTTAAATCATAAAATCTCTTTTAATTTTTTCTTTTATCTAATAATCTTTTTTCTTTGATAAGAATGCAATGTTCTGTTTTGTTTATATTTTATAATTAACAATAAAAGAGTAGTAATATTCTTTTTAAAAGAAACAGAACATTCCATTTCTCCTTTTATTTTCTTATATGTATCTATATGTATTTTGAGTTATTTAGATTACCGACCTAGATCGGTAATCTAGATACTCTACTTTAAACTTTCAAATTATTCTTATTTTTTATTTACATATCGTCACTCTTTTGACCAATTAAACTAAATTAATTTATATCAAATTAATATGAGCCGTTACAATATATACATATATATAAACCAAAATATATACGGGTCAACGGGTGCAAGTTGACATGAAACGGACCATGTATATATATAAATATATATATATATATATATATATATATATATATAAAACTTCTCCGTATGTGTGCGTGTGGGTCGACATGAAATGTTGCATATATATGAGCCTAGGTGCGTATGTATGTGCGCGTCCACATATGTTTTTCTATATACATATATATGATACAAATTTCTTAGTACGTTTAATTAAAAAGGAATTGTGGAATTTTTAATTAAAGCCTTTGAATTCACAAATCATAATCATAACTGACGCTCTTTCAATTCACGATTACATTTTGATTTCTTAATTGAAATTTATTTAATTAAGAATTCCTTTTGATTTTGGAATTAAAGCCCTTTCAATTCACGATTAAATTTTGATTTCTTAATTGAAATTTATTTAATTAAGAATTCCTTTTGATTTTGGAATTAAAGCCCTTTCAATTCACGATTACATTTTGATTTCTTAATTGAAATTTATTTAATTAAGGATTCCTTTTGATTTTGGAATTAAAGCCCTTTCAATTCACGACTAAATTTTGATTTCTTAATTGAAATTTATTTAATTAAGAATTCCTTTTGATTTTGTAATTAAAGCCCTTTCAATTCACGATTACATTTTGATTTCTTAATTGAAATTTATTTAATTGAGAATTCCTTTTGATTTTTTAATTAAAGCCTTTTCAATTCACGATTAGATTTTGATTTCTTAATTGAAATTTATTTAATTAAGGATTCCTTTTGATTTTGGAATTAAAGCCCTTTCAATTCACGACTAAATTTTGATTTCTTAATTGAAATTTATTTAATTAAGAATTCCTTTTGATTTTGTAATTAAAGCCCTTTCAATTCACGATTACATTTTGATTTCTTAATTGAAATTTATTTAATTGAGAATTCCTTTTGATTTTTTAATTAAAGCCTTTTCAATTCACGATTAGATTTTGATTTGTTAATTAAAATATTTTCAATTATTAATTTAAAAGGAATTGTTAATTAAATAAAACTTTAATTACAAATTCAAAAATGATTCGTGATTCAAATAATTTTTAATTACTTTTTTCGCAACCCTGCTTATTTTATTATTTTAATGGATAAAAAAAAAGTATAATAATTTATAATTAAATATTAAAAATTATATTAAAACATTTTGTTATGTCGACAATCTTTTAATATGAGCAGGTAATAATTTGTAAAAATAGTAATCACGATATTCAAAATTATCTTAAGCCTTACATTGGCTCAGAAATTGGAATAATAATTGCGATATAAATTATATGAAATCTTATATTGGCTGGGTGATTGTCACTTAATGAATTATTATTTAATATCTTGTGTTGAATAAGCCATCACGATATTAAAAATTATCCAAAAATATACATAGGCTGAGTTATCGCCACATATAAAATATAGTAAATTTTAACCAGCATGAATTAAATAAATGATTATTATTAACGCATGAAAAAATAGTTCATTCGGTTTATAGAAAATCGCATCCTCTGCAAAAGAAAATGCATAAGTCATGCATAAAAAGTTATAGAGTGGATGTATGTGTTATCGTGCCTTCCCCGCCACACTACATTACCACAGCCTATGTCAAAGCATACAAAAGTGTAGATTGTTTCATTAAATAAGAAAAATGTTAAGAATTAAATAAATTTATGAACATGCATAACTGTTTCATGATAACTTTTCATTTAGGCTTATATAGATTTTAAAAGCAGGCCGGATTCGCTGTCCTTGTCTAATTGAGATTTTTGTTATTTACTCAAGTATTAAACGGTGTATCTGCAAATTGAAGATTAAGCGCATTAGATATTATTATTACAAATATTTATGCACGAGAAGAAAAAAATCTATCGCTTTGTTTTTGAGAAAAGTAAGTAACGCGAAAATATTATAAACGTAAACTTTTACTTTGGCGTTACTTACTTTTCTCAAAAACAAAGCGGTATATTTTTTTTCTTGTGCATAGATGTTCATAATAATAAAATCTGTTGCGCTCAACCTTTAATTTGAAGATACACCGATTACTACTTGAGTGAATAACAAACGAATCATTTGTTACTCGGTCGGTATCAGGTTCTACTCCGGCCTGCCGTTAAATGATTTAATTTAATTCAAATAAAATTCAAAGATGATTTCTTAACTTTTCTGGTAGGTAAATGATTTAATTCTTAAATTTTTTATATAATGACGCCAAATACCAGTATATCAAAGAAATATTTGATAGAAAAAGGTTAAAAATATTTGACTGATTATAGTTCAGGCGGAATCTGTTTTGGTTTGAATGTTTCGTATATTGTCGTTAGTTTTTGCTTAAATGTCTCCAAAATAATGTTAGATATGATAATTTTGATACGTGTCAGTTAAAAAAGTTGTGCTAAATTCGCTATTAAACAAATTGTGAAAAAATTTCAAAAAATACGATTTTTTTCATCCTTTGTTTATTTATAGCTCATTAAATATACATTTTAGAGAAAAATGTAAAAGAAAAAAAGTTAGGTGATACAATTTTACATGTAATACTGAACTTTTAAAATAAAAAATTTCATATTTTATGTTAGAAAAATGCCAATAATCGCGAAAAAACTGCCCAAAAATTATTTCGTTGAATGATTTTTTTTATTATTTAAATTTATCATATAGTTTTAATATTGGGCCACAGAAAACTTTTTGATTTCATAAAACAGCCCAGCGAATTTCATTGGAATCGGTCTGTTAGTTGCTTCATAATAATTTAACAATTAACTATACGGCAAAAAATGCAAAAATTTCAAAACTTTATTGTAAATAAAATAATGCTTTCAGATGAGTGTTGATTTTTTACATATAACGGACTATTAAGGTTTTCAAATGCACTTTGAAAAATTAAAATCGGTTGATTAGGAGATTCTTGGGAATTTAAAAAAAAATATAGTTAAATTTATGGTTATAAAACAATTGAGTATCTTTTTCAATTCTAAATTAAATGAAACCCACAAACATTTCTTTGAAGATACTCTGAAAGACGCTTGTTTTAAAAAAAGAAATGTCAAATTCCGCTAAATAGCTTTTGAGCTATGACTCACTAAATTTAACTTGTATTTAATATTAAACAATAAACAATGGAAAGTCAATTAAAGCGTCATTAGCTTTATTTGTCCAAGCACTTTTTAGGCTAAAGTTCTCAAAACATGCGCTCTTCAGAAACACATAATAAACATCGATTAAAATTACTCTGATCACTCGAAAAGTCGTTGAAAACGCAGAGGATCACGTGATGGAGCAAGCTGATTGAAAAGTGAAATCCAGACTTAAAAACTACAGCACGCTCTAGAAATGCGATAATCTCAGGTTCTAATGGTCCGATTTTGATTTTTTTTTTTTAAATCGATTTGTCGGAAGTCAAGGAATTCAAATATTTTATGATAAATAATTAATTATGCGTATAATTTGTTATATTAACATAACTTGAAATCATGAGATAAAAAATTTATATATTTTCAAACATTTATTCGTCTATTTTGAATAAAAAGTGCTCAATCTTATGAAATTTTATCTATTAAATAAGAACTTACTTGATATTAATTTTTAATATTGTTTGAACAAATTAAAAACATGAAAAATTGTAAAAAATTGAGAAAATGTTAAATAATTTTATAAGTATCATCATTTTGATTCTTACGTCTATAATAAAGTAAATGAGAATTCTGTACTTTTTATAAATTTTTTATAAACATTATTAATTTATTAATTAGGAAAGTTCTTCGTATGAAAGTGAAAAATTTATTTGAAAATTAGGAGTTTTCAACGGATAATATAAATGAAGAAACATGATGGGAAAAATAAATAAATTTATTATTATAGAAAACATGCTTGTATAATTTAACATAACTTTTAATTAGACTAGATCTAATCAGAATAGAAATCATTGACCTTTGCCAAAGTCAATTGTATTTATTCTCGAACATTATAACCTTAACGATATCTAAGTGAATCTCAAGTAAATGCTGGAGCATATGATGGTCACATTATTTATTTTATACATTATAATTCTGCTATTTGAAGAAATAATAATTTTAAATGAAAATAATATAGAATTTGAAGATGAATATATCGAAAGTGAAAAGCAATGATTTGATCTAGTCTGATTAAAAGTTATGTTAAATTATATAAGCATGTTTTCTTTTATTTATTATACATAATAATAAATTTATTTATTTTTCAGATCATATTTCTGTTTTTATATTATCCGTTGAAAATTCCTAATTTTCAAATAAATTTTTCACTTTCATACGAAGAATTTTCTTCATTCGCATATGGGAAAAATTTCTGGAAATAATTGTAAATTAGTGTTAACCTTTAAACCGCCGAGATTACGTCATATGGCGCGCACCCTGACTCGCACATATCCAGCCTTGATAGGGTCCTACCTAGTAGGCCTTTGAACACTTTTCTATAGGGAAAATCGACTTTTCATTTTTTCAAAATCCCTGTGGTCTAAAGATTAATAACTGTAAATAAATGTAAATAACTGTAAACAACTGTAAATAAGTTTTAAAAAATGTCAGAATTTAGACATAAACAACAGTTATTTACAGTTATTTACAATTTTTTACTGTTATTTATACTTATTTACAGTTATTTATATTTATTTACAGTTATTTATATTTATTTACAGTTATTTATATTTATTTACAGTTATTTACATTCATTCACTTTTTTTCACAATTGTTCACATTTATTCACGATTATTTATAGTTTTTTATTGTTTTTTACAGTTTTTCATAGTTATTTACAGTTATCTACAGTTATTTACAGTTTCAAAAATTTTAACAAATTCATTCAATTTTTTTATAAAAATGCGAATATTTTTGAAAATGTGAATAACTGTAAATAATTGTAAAAAACGCTGCCAAGAGCTTTGGCGCAATGCTTTCTCATAGAGCACATTGAGTTAGAGTAATTTGATTTTATTTTTTAAAATACGATTTTAATATAAATGTCCCTATCCTCTGTATTGAAGGCTGCCTTAATACCAATAAAAACTATATGAATTTTATTCTTTCTTACTTTTGCCATTTGCATGATGTGATTTTATGATGCTCTAAAATTAAAAACGCGCTTATAAAATTAATTTTCCCAAGCTTGTCTTCTTAACACTATAACCAATAACTTGCATACAAATTTTGGAACATTTTCATCGAATAGTTTATAAAAAATACCAAATAATTGAAAAATAAACATTGTTTTAAAATTTTCAAAACGCTTTAACGTTACAACTACGCTAAGAAAACCAGTTTTCAAAAGTTCATTTTATTTAGGCAATCGTAAATAATTTCTATACATAATTTTAAGCTACTTCATCAAGTAGTTTACGTAAAATACCAAAAAATAAGTAAAATTCTATTCAAAATTTACAAAATGCTCTAAAATTAAAAATGCGCTAAGAAAATAAGTTTTTTCAAGCTTGCTTCAATTAGGCAATAACAAATAATTTGTATAAAAATTTTTGAGCAAATCTATCGAATGGCTTTTGTGTAACAGAAAAAAAATGAAAAATAGAGATTTTTTCCAAAATTTTCAAAATGCTCTAAAATTAAAACTGCGCTAAGAAAATAAGTTTTCCAAAGCTTGATTAATTCAGATAATAGTGAATAATTTGCATAAAAATTTTTGAGCAAGTTTATCGAATGATTTTTGTGTAATAGAAAAGAAATTAAAAATTAAAACTTTTTTCAAAATTTTCAAAATGCTCTAAAATTAAATGTGCTCTAAGAAAATTGAAGAAAATTAGTTTTCAAAAGTTCATTTTATTTTGACAATCATAAATAATTCCCATACATAATTTGAAGCTCCTTCATCGAGTAGTTTACGTAAAATATAAAAAAAATTAGAAAAATTTTATTCAAAATTTTCAAAATGCTCTAAAATTACAACTGCGCTGAGAAAATAAGTTTTTTAAAGCTTGTTTTATTTAGGCCATTACAAATAATTTCCATAAAAATTTTCGAGCAAATCTATCAAATGGTTTTTGTGTAACAGAAAAAAAATGAAAAATAGAGATTTTTTCCAAAATTTTCAAAATGCTCTAAAATTAAAACTACGCTACGAAAATAAGTGTTCCAAAGATTGTTTTCTTTAGACAATAGCGAATAACTTGCATACAAATTTAGGAGCAAATCTATCAAATGGTTGTCGTAAAATAAAAAATAAATGAAAAAAAAAAATTTTTTTTCAAAATTTTCAAAATGCTCTAAAATTAAAAGTGCGCTAAGAAAATCAGTTGATAGAAGTTTTTTTTTTAGCATTCGCAAATAATGTCCATAGAAATTTTTAAGCAAATTCTTTGAGTGGTTTAGGTAAAATACCAAAAAAATGAAAAATCAAAATTTTTTTTAAATTCTTAAAATGGCTTTTAAAAAAAACTAATCTGAGAAGATCAATTTTCAATAGCTTCCCCGCCCCCCTAGTTAGACAAAAAACTAAATTGCATGCAAAATTTGAAGCAAATCCATCGAGTTTTTCTCGAGATATTATTGGCGTACTGAAATCACACACACACACATACACACACACACACACACACACACACACACACACACACACACACACACACACACACACACACACACAGACATTTTCTGGAAACCACTTTTTTCGACTCCCTGAGTCTAAATATGTATAAATTAATGAAAAAATAGAAAAAAAATTTTTTATCGATACAATGCTTTCTTTATGAGAAAGCAAAACTATGAAAAATTATAAATAGTTGTAAATAATTATTAATAACATTAACGGGAAGTCGGAGCTACTGGACACAATTTTTGCTTTTATTATTTTAACAATATCTTTTTAAAATCGTAATTTAAAAAATTTCATTGACTTGTCCGCACTAAAGCTATGCTACTACAATAATTATTGTAAGAATAAAAAATCATTTGGACTTGTTATTTTTTCATAAGCTTGGAATGGAAATCAAATATCATGCTCGATAAACCTAACCTCGAAATACTTTATATCGGAAAATTGTTTATAAACTATTTATAGTGTTTTGATAAATTCTGTAAGTTGTCCGCACTCAAGTTTAATCGTATAAATTCACTTATTGTAATTAAAGAACTCGATCTAACGTACCGTTTACTTGTGAACTTAGAATTAAAATATTTTTGAATTATTTTAGAAGCTAGCGAGCTCCGTTAGGCCCTTAAATTATTCACTAATTCAAAAAATTTTTGAAAATGAAAATAACTGTAAATAATTATGAATAATTGTAAATAACAATAAAACACTTTAAATAATTTAATAAATTGTAAACAATTGTAATTAACTGTTAATAACTGTAAATAATAGTAAATAATAGTGAATGACCGTAAATAACTATTATTTATGTCTTAATTCTGAAATTTTTTAACAGTTATTTACAATTATTTACTATTATTTACAGCTATTTATTGAAATTTTTTCTTTATGGGTTAAAAAATTAGTAATGTTTATAAAAAATTAATAAAATGTACAGAATTCTCTTTTACTTTATTATAGACATAACAATTAAAATGATGATACTTTTAAAATTATTTAACATATTCTCAATTTTTTACAATTTTTCAAGTTTTTAATTTGTTTACACAATATTAAAAATTAATATCAAGAAAGTTCTCATTTAATAGATAAAATTACATAAGATTGAGCACTTTTCATGTAAAATAAACGAATAAATGTTTGAAAATATATAAATTTTTTATCACATGATTAATATAACAAATTATACGCATAATTAATTATTTATCATAAAATATTTGAATTCCTTGACTTCCGATACATCGATTTAAAAAAAAAAAATCAAAATCGGACCATTAGAACCTGAGATTATCGCATTTTTAGAGCGCGCTGTAGTTTTTAAGTCTGGATTTCACTTTTTAATCAGCTTGCTCCATCACTTGATCCTCTGCGATTTCAACGACTTTTCGAGTGATCAGAGTAATTTTAATCAATGTTTTTTATGTGTTTCAAAATGTTTTGAAAACTTTTGCCGAAAACGTGCTAGGACAAATAAAGCTAATGACGCTTTAATTGATATCTATTGTTTATTGTTTAATATTAAACACAAGTTAACTTTGGTGAGTCATAGCTCAAAAACTGTTGAGCGGAATTGGACTTTTCTTTTTTTAAAATGAGTATCTTTCAGAGTATTTTCAAAGAAATGTTTGTGGGTTTCATTTAATTTAGAATTGAAAAAGATACTCAATTGTTTTATAACCATAAATTTAACTATATTTTTTTTTAAATTCCCAAGACTCTCCTAATCAACCGATTTTAATTTTTCAAAGTGCATTTGAAAACCTTAATAGTCCGTTATATGTAAAAAATCAACACTCATCTGAAAGCATTATTTTATTTACAATAAAGTTTTGAAATTTTTGCATTTTTTGCCGTATAGTTAATTGTTAAATTATTATGAAGCAACTAACAGACCGATTCCAATGAAATTCGCTGGGCTGTTTTATGAAATAAAAAAGTTTTCTGTGGCCCAATATTAAAACTATATGATAAATTTAAATAATAAAAAAAATCATTCAACGAAACAATTTTTGGGCAGTTTTTTCGCGATTATTGGCATTTTTCTAACATAAAATATGAAATTTGTTATTTTAAAAGTTCAGTATTACATGTAAAATTGTATCACCTAACTTTTTTTCTTTTACATTTTTCTCTGAAATGTATATTTAATGAGCTATGAATAAAAAAAGGCTGAAAAAAATCGTATTTTTTGAAATTTTTTCACAATTTGTTTAATAGCGAATTTAGCACAACTTTTTTAACTGACACATATCAAAATTATCATATCTAACATTATTTCGGAGACACTTAAGCAAAAATTAGCGATAATATAGGGAACATCAAAATCTACCTATTTCAAAACAGATCATGTCTGGACTATTACGATAGCGATATGCTTTCTAGAAGAAAAATCAGATTTGCATTATTTGGACAAAAAATTCATGAATAAGTAGGGATATTACCGCAAATTTATATTTAAAAATATTGGGTATCGTATACGAGTAGATCAAAATATTTCACGGAAGTGATATGAATCTTAACCAAATTCTCTTTTGAATGATGTTTGGATTCCTGGGTATTCTTTGATCTAATCTGATAACCTTAGAATCTAACCTGCGTGTTTTCTAAAATATACAGTCGATACGAACCTTTGTGAACTTGAGAAACTATGTAAGAGAATTTAAAAGTTCATTTTCATACAAGATGTCTAAATCACCGAGAATCTCCAAATATCATTTAGTATTTGCACCTTCAAATACCAGTACCTGCAAATGCCTGTAAACTTCATAAACGATATGAGTAATTTCAAATTCAATTCCTGTAGCTATTGATTTTGAAATTGCTCACATCATAGTGATTTACTATGCTGCGGTACCCAAGATCGGCGTTTATGGATATCTAGGTATTCATAAGGTTTAACAATCTGATGCCATCACTGTTCAATTTCATAATATTTTATTTATGATTCAACGTTTCTCTCTTATTTGAGAGCCTCTTCAGGAGCATCAATGGTATTGTTATAAATGATATTCTTTAACATTTAATGAATTTGATGTAAAGAAAACTTGGAAATCAGCAACTCATCATATAAGCAAAACCTTGGTTTATCTTAATTATAACCAGTAGAAAATTGATCTTAAACTTGATTTTTTTCAGCTTAATAAGTATCAAGTGTAATAGTAGTGCGAAAATTTTTGCCATTTGCGTCTACCAACAGGAATTAAATTCAATAAGGTGAATGAATCTAATGGCCATCACTGCTTAATTTTATTATATTTGAATATATTGAACGGTGATGGCCGTTAGATTGTTTCACCTTATTGAATTTGATTCCTGTGGGTAGACTTGAGTAGCAAAAATTTTTGCACTACTATTACACTTGATACTTGTCAGACTGAAGAAAATAAAGTTTAACATCAATTTTTCAATGGTAATACTTACGATAAACCAAGATTTTGCATTTATAATGATTTGTTCATTTCCAAGTTTTCTTTACATCAAATTCATTAAAGTATCATGCCTGAGTTTAAGTCTGAAGAAAAATCAAATTTAAATGTAGTCATAATTTTTTTTTCTAATAATATTAATTAATGAAACTTCTTTTTACCTCAAATATATATTAAATACAAGACTTTGATTCAAAAATAATTTTAAAAAACCTCATCCGAAGCTTCAAATTTTTTTGGCTAGTCAAAGAATGAATTTTTTAAATTTTGGTACTTGCCGCAGACTTTCTCAGCCAATTTTCAATCAACTGACTTCAAAATTTCCAGAGATCTTCATTTTATATATCTTCACAAAATAACAGTTTTAGTTTAAAACAAAAAAAAAATTAATTTAAAAGTTCGGTTTAGAAAAAAATACTTATTTTTGTGAATTTCTTGTAAGTAATTCAATTCAACATACACTTAAATTTATCTTAATGAAAATTCTAGAACTGTTATTTTGTGAAGATATATAAATTGAAGATCTCTAAAAATTTTCAGGTCAATTAGTTAAAAATTGGCTGAGGAAGTCTACGGTAAGTACCAAAATTTACATAATCCATTCTTCGACCAATCAAAAGAATTTTGAGCATCGGATGAGGTTTTTTTTAAATTATTCTTGGGTCAAAGTTTTGTATTCAATATATATTTAAGGTTGGGAGTGCGGTATTGTAACGGATAGAGCTCTTGCCTTCAACGCGGTGGACACGGGTTCGAATCCTGGCCACGTACCTCGGACTTTTTTTTCGAAAGAAAATTAGTATATGTGCTATTTATAACGCGACTTTTGGAAAATCCGACTTCGTTGGGTATCGGTTGATTGTTGATCACAAAAGTGGCTAATCATCCATCGGTAGTCAAAGTTTTCGGTATGGTGTGTCAGATAGTTTAGCCTGATGTAATGTGTTAAACGGAAACCGGGTTGGGCTCCCTCAATATCACCATATGAAAAAGGTTAATATAGAGGACAATATCCTTATGTATTAACTTTTTTCTTTAAAATAAAGAAAATATATATATATATATATATATATATATATATATATATATATATATATATATATATACATATATATATTTACGGTGAAAAGAAGTTTCATTAATTAATATCATTAGAAAAAAAAATTATGACTACATTAAAATTTGATTTTTTTCAGGCTTAAACTCAGTCCTAATACCTTAAATGTTAAAAGATTTCATTTAAAATAATACAATTGATGCACCTGAAGACACTCTTAAATACCCTGGTAGAAAATTAAGGATAAAGATATGCTCAGATAACTAACTGTTGGCTATATCTCGTCGCTACGCAGTCGCGATAAGTGACCGATATATACACGATAATATATTAAAGACTACAGAGTTGACATAAAATATAATCATTTTAATAATTGAAATTTTTTTCTTCTGATTTGAAATAAATTATAAATATTATAATATTCATTATTACAATTCATATGAGTTGTAAATAATTTTCAATTAAAATTTTTTATAGAAAGCGAATCTGTTTATATACATGCTGCCCACGATGGCGTCCGTTTGTACAATCGTACAATATATCCTATAGTTGTGAATACTGAATGTAAGCTGCGCGCGCATCACTCGACACTTCGTCTTCTATAAGCATCTATCACTATATGTGCAGGTGAGATTGACTTAATTTAACTTTAAAATTATTAAAGATACATATACTGTTATTGTAATAGCGTTAAAATTTTCTGTTCTTTATTGTATAACTTAAATTTATTTGCGAACATACACAGTATGATTATGAATAAAATATCCATGTAAAATCAGTGAGTGTGAAGTGCGAGTGAGCGAGTGCATATGGAAACTTAGTGTGAAAGAATACACTGTAAAAAAAATAGCGAGAAATCACGTCGTTGGTCGACGATTTCAATGCGACCATGCACCGTCGATGTTATTTAACATCGTTGAAGCGCGATATCTAACTGATTTAACCGTAAAATCATGTGTTCAGTTTACGTGAAAACACGCAAAGCACGTTAAAATGTCACCGTTGAACGAAGTTAAATAACCTCGTCGGTGCATGGTCGCTTTGAAATCGTCGACCAACGACGTGATTCCCCGCTATTTTTTTTACAGTGTAAGACTGTCCGTTTGGGAACTGAAAAGGAAACAAGGAGTGAACAGCCTTTCTCTTTCTCACTAACTGTGTTCCCATATGCGTGCTCACTCGCACTTTGTAATATGCTGTTTATGAATATAGTATAATTCAACATTAACCATATTCCCCCGATATCATCGCGATGATTCGTTAAGAGTAATGAAGGTTTATCGCGATATCTAAGAGCATATGATCGCGACTGCCCATAAAATACGAGATGATATACTGAAAATATGCTCAACTTTCTACCAGGGTAAGAGTGAAAAGTTGAATCGTAAATAAAATATAGAATTGAACAGTGATGGCCATTAGATTCTTTAACCTTATTGAATTTAATTCCTTTAGGTAGACGTAAGTGGCGAAAAATTTTACACTACTATTACATTATCTAGGTGTTCATGGCAACTTACATATCTACAGCAATACATTTCCGAATTTAACTCATAGTTTAATAACTAATTTGACGTTCTCGTGAATATTATCTTGCCAGAAACGGATATTTCTGAAAAGATGAATATTGTCTTCAAAATTATCCTTTGAAATTTAGCACATTTTTCATCAATAATATACACATTTTCGGAGATGACATCTTATAATACCCAGGTGATCCTGGCCACCTGAAAATCATCTATACATAGATAGATAGATAAATATTATTTTTATTTGTATCAAAATACAAAAGGCGTGTAATACAATTTATAAATATAAAAATAAATATTGCAATTAAAGTTTTATACAATGTATAAATATAAATGTAAATACTGTACAGTTGATATCACTGTCAATCAGTACACCTAATAATACTGAATAAGTCAACAAAAAGTGATACAAGTGACTTCCAGGTGTGTATATATATCACGACGAGTTATCTCGCCTACTAGCGATCGAACATAAGTACTACGCTTTAACCGCGACGTTCAAATTTGCATCGTCGCATCATATTATATATATATATATATATATATATATATATATATATAAATATAGATATATATGATGCGACGATGGCTAGTAGGCGAGATAACTTGTCGTGATATATATATGTACACACCGTAGTACCCGCGCACAGTGGGACAAAACCCCTTAAAAATGGCGAAAATTCGAATTCCACTGGATTTTAGTTGAAACTGAAAAAAAAATGGGATGTACTCGTTTTTAACAGTTTTTAACTAAGGTCAATTCCCTCTTTGCTACTCGGTACCCTCTTACTGCTCGGTTCCTATTATTTATAATATAAAAAATAACATATTAATAATATAGATAAAAAAATGATTTCTGATTTATTTAATTATTACCGCGCCGATTGCGTCACCCTACCGGGTCGAAGGGAGCGGCACTAATTGAAAATAAAAGAAAATTATTCTCGGAACATCGATTTGGCCCGAAACACATGCTTTGTGTAAGCGAATATGTTAAGACAAGCCGCGTTGGTATTATATACTAAAAGTAATGAAAAAAAAGTAAAATAATCACTTTATTGTTATGATTAGCATGAAAAAACATTTATACAGGTAAGCGATCACTATTATTTGAAATTTGTTTTATATTAAATTTATAGAATTTAAATATTTCAAGTTGAAAAAGGCGAGCAGTATAACGTTGTAAGAATATGATGCATCATATTTTATGACTCGCAAAATTTCAAGTTGTATATACTTCTTTGTGCATATATTTATTGATTAAATAGATTTTAATAAGTTTTTATTATATATAAATATATAAAAATAATAATAATGTAAAAATTATTTTATAAAGTTGTCATAATAACATAACCTAAAAATTACTTATATTTTATGTGTGATTTGTATTTTATGTTATTTTATGTTTAATTTGTACGTGTAGGCTATGCATAATAAAATTTTTTATTATATTATGTATTGATTTAATGAAACATTAGTGATTAATTCATTTATTTTAATACTTATAGAGATGTCTGAAGGAAAAATAACTAAGAAAAAAAAACATTCTCGCTATAACTATCTTTGTATATGTGGCGAGTGGTAAAGGGGGTCAAGTGGCGATTAGTAAAGCGAGGTATACTACTTTTCGAAGAGTGATAATGGGAGCTTTTCTATAACAATATATAATTAATTATAATTAATAATTAATTATTTTAAAATGTTTGAATATTGTAATTATTCGATATTTTAATGTTTACTTACAATATTCATCTATTTTTATAAAAATCGCACGTGTTAAAATATATTTTTTAGTGATTTTATATGCCACTTGACCTTAAACGAGTAGTATAGAAGGTATTGACCTTACATAGATCCGTGTTCATTTGATCGATATATTAAGTAATTATATTTTTAAAAAATAATATATCTACATGTTCATGACTACACTATATATATATATATATATATATATTTATTTATAATTAAAAAAATTTATTTCATAAATTTTTTCATCGAAAACGATCAGCTGTCGTTAAGGGCACAAAACACCTTTTCCCTCTGCTAGTAAAAAAGACATGTATTAATTAGATTTAATTAAATTCTTTGTAAATGGAAATAATATTTTAAAGTAGATTAAAATACCTTTATTTTAAGCTTTCATAAGCTCATTTTGCTTTAGCTGTCGTCCCATAATCATTCGATGAATTCTTGTTCTTATAATGGCTCCACCGTAAGATTTGAGCTGAACCGCTGGATGGATCTAACTTTTCCAAACTGATTTAACTTCAGTATTAGCATCATTCTCGCGTGAATGAGGGAATTCCTGAAACGCGAAAAATTTTTTTCTTTTCAACAAAAAATATTAATTTATTAAATAAATTTTTATTTTTTTACTTTATTTTTGGATTTTTTAACAACTTCTTGTCATTCGATTTCAAAACCCTACATTCACGCGAGAATGATGCTAATACTGAAGTTAAATCAGTTTGGAAAAGTCAAATCCATCCAGCGGTTCAGCTCAAATCTTACGGGGCAGCACCTAAAATTTTAAAAATTCAATATTTGAGAAAAACAGCTTCGAAGTTTTTAATTATTATATAGCTGATTGCATTCAGATTCATGTAGGCCGTCACTGATCGAATTTTTTTTTTTCTTTTAAGTAATAAAAATACCTTCTATTATGTATATGAAGATAAAATTTACCTCGTAGAACGCTCAAAAATTTTTTTTTTTCGCTGCAGCAATTTTAGTGTTGGATGTAAAAACGAAAATTCAAAAATTGAAAATGAATCTCTACTTTTAAATGACTATAGCTCATTCAATTTTCAACCTTTTTGGGCGTTCTTTTCACGAAAGTATGCGAAATTCTGTCTAGTTATAAATACAATCTCGATTTTTGTAATACAATTTGATCTCACTGACCAGGAGAGTGTCTGAGTTGTGGGTCACAGATCTTGATAAAACTTTGGGATAAGTATTTAGGTACCAAAATATGAGTAAAGCCACAGCGGTGCGGTCTAACGCTTCGAAAAACTGAAGTTGTGGACAATTATAGTCTTATTTCCAGAAAAATATGAAAAAAGAACTCCTAGTTAAAGTGTAAATAATTCTGTCTAAAAATGTCTTTAATAAATCCACAATAACTAAAATGAAAGCAGAGAAAGCAAGCTTTAATTTGCTGGTTTCCGAATCGAAAAATAATAATTAGAACTAAAGTTATGCTTATTTTAAGTTAAGCAGCAAAAGAGTACTAAAAATCACCATCCTTCAAGATTTAGACTATTTTTGGTATAACCTTCACTATGAGGTGATGGAGTCAAACGGACCACGGATTCGGAATCAGCGACCTCAAAAACATATATGTATACTGTTAAACCTTGGTTGCCGTTAATTTTGTAAATTTGACCTTGACCTGACCTTGACCCTGAGGTGATGGGGTCAAATGGACCACGGATTCGGAATCAGCGACCTCAAAAACATATATGTATACTGTTAAACCTTGGTTGCCGTTAATTTTGTAAATTTGACCTTGACCTGACCTTGACCCTGAGGTGATGGGGTCAGATGGACCACGGATTCGGAATCAGCGACCTCAAAAACATATATGTTTACTGTTAAACCTTGGTTGCCGTTAATTTTGTAAATTTGACCTTGACCTGACCTTGACCCTGAGGTGATGGGGTCAAATGGACCACGGATTCGGAATCAGCGACCTCAAAAACATAAGGTACATATGGTCTGGTCCGTGGGTTTTGACATTTTTTTTTTTGTGTGGCTGTGTTATTTATTATCAGTTTTACCAAATGTAACTATTTATATGATTGATCAAGCACGATCATTGGTAAATAATAAAAAAATTTACGAACAGTCTCAGAACTATTGTGGCCATTCTTTGGATAGTGAAATTGTAATGCAAGTAAAGGATTATTATCTGAACGATGATTTTAATTATTCTCGTCAAAGTGCAAATAAAAGCGACACAGTATCTATCAAAGAAATTGGTATAAAAACTAAAAAAGTCAAACGCTTTCTTACGCGAAGTATAAAAGAAATATATCAATTATTTAAAGATGAAAATCCTGAAATGAAAACAAAAATTGGTAAATCAACATTCTACGCTTTAATACCGAAGTGGGTTATACCACATCCACCCACCGATTCGTGTCTTTGCGTTTATTGTGAGAATCTTAAACTTATGTTACATGCTTTGAATAATTATAAAAAAGAGAATAAACAAGACATTGCAGATTTGGAATTGAAAATATGTTCTTCACTTTTTTGTTCAAAAGACAATACGAAATGTGTATTAAGAGAATGTAAAGAATGTCCCATTGGAGATTCTATTGATTTACAAGTAATTTCTTTGACAGAAGAAGATTTATATAAAGAAATAATTTATGGTGTTTGGGAAAAATCAAATTTACTGAATAAAACTAGCACAATTTAAAATTTCTTAAAAGAGTTAAGAGAGCGCGCTCTCACTGTAAGAGCTCATTAATTGGTCAAAGAAATTCAACGTATAGCAATTAAAGAGGTTAAACTTTTAGCGAAAAATAATGACTTCCAATTAGTTATTCATGTCGATTTTGCAGAAAATTGGTCAGTTCTGCTCCAAAATGAAATTCAAAGCTATCATTGGAATAAAAACCAAATATCAATATTTACGTCAGTATGCTATTTTGGAAATGATAAAACAGTCAGTTATGTCTCTGACGATATTAAACATGATACGTTTCATGCCCTAATAGCTATAAATTTAACTATCGACAACTTAAAACCAAAACATATTGCGCAAGATCTTGATGAAATCATAACCATTTCCGATGGAGCTGCCAGTCATTTTAAAAATAGATACCAATTTTATGAGCTTCAAAACTCAAAAGTAAACAGAAAATGGCTTTTTTCTGCAACAGGTCATGCTAAAGGCGCTTGTGACGGTATTGGTGGTTTAGTTAAACATTATGCTACTACGCATAATCTGTCCAAGAAGAGTGCAGATTTTATTAGAAACGCTGAAAATTTCGCCACTCACGTATCAAAATATACTCCGTCGATTAACATTCTTGTTATCCGCAAGGATGAGTTAGAAGTTTTTCGACAGACAAAAAAAATGAATTGGTTAGGAAATGCAAAAGAAATTAAAGGTATTCAAAAGATTCACTGTTGGAAAAGTGAATAAAACCAAATTTACACTGCCAAAACTTCGGGACATGAGTGGCAAGAAGTAAATTGAAAGGTTTTATTCAAATTCGGATTTTTTTGTTCACATTAGTTTTCAATTCATTAGTGTTCATTTCTTAATTGTATCGCATATTATTTGTTCATTGAAAATGACCAAATAATATATTTTAGTATTTAAAAAATTCACCTTTTTTTGAAAAGGTTAAGAAAAAAAATAAGAATTTAAAATTCAAAATTCAAAATTCAAAGTAAATATATATTTATTTAAAGTTTCAGCATTTTTTTTTAAACTTTAAATCGTCATAACTTTGGTTCCAATTGATCAAAATATTCGATACAGGGTTTATTTTGAAGATTATTGTTGATATTTTTGATATAATAATAAATAAAAGCATAAAAATGGTTGTAAGAACACGTAAAGTTGGAAAAATAGTACGATGCGCCATGGTATCAATGTTTTAAAATCGAAAATATAAGAAAAACGTTTAAAAATCTGTTAAAAAAAATAAGGCAAAATCGCATATTCTCACCTACCCTAAAAGTTAGCATTTTTAATGTATAGAATCATATAAAAATTAAAAAAAAAAAAAAAAAAAAATTTTTTTGAGAAAATCGTGTTTGGAAAAAATCGCTGTTTTTCGGTTTTTCGTGAATAACTTAGTGAGATCAAATTATATCACAAAAATCAAGATTGCATTTAAAACTAAACAGAATTCCGCACACTTTCGTTAAAAGAACGCCCGAAAAGGTTGAAAATTGACGGAGCTATAGTCGTTCAAAAGAAGAGGTTCATTTTCAATTTTTGAATGTTCGTTTTTACATCCAACACTAAAATTGCTGTAGTGAAAGAAAAAAAAAATTTTGCGCGTTTTACGAGGTAAATTTTATCTTCATATACATAATAAAAGGTATTTTTAAAACTTAAAAAAAAAAAAATATTCGATCAGTGATGGCCTGCATGAAACTGAATGGAATCAGCCATATCTTAAAATTATCAATGCTATACTTATCTTTCATAAAATAATTCTTTTCTGGTGTTTCTTATTTATATTAGCTAACAATATAAAAAAGAGATACCAGACAAGAGAACCTTGTTATCGACTGGATAAAGCTGAAATGCAAAAAGATATGTTATTAAAATAATCAATAAAAATAATCTTTCTTATTATAAGATATTTTGTCAGTACTCACCCTTATTCACCAATAAAACTATGTACTTGTTGTAAGAATCAACAAATACATAGTTACTTGTTACTCTGATGGTCGTTAGAATCACTCGTACTAACCTTGAATCAGCTGGAAACTGAGAAATAATATTTAATATGGAGTAATCATTTTATATTTTATAATTCAAATTCAAAATTAAAAAATAAAATCTAGATTTAAAATTTATATTCTGGTTAATATTAATATTTATAAATAGAATTTATATCTAAATATGTAATAAAAATTAGAATTATACACTTACATGAATTAAATATGCACCCGGTGTAAAGAAATTCATCACACCTATTCATACTTTTCTTTTCAGAGTATATGGGTGGTTCTATTTGAACGGGTCAAATTCAAATTTTGAAATAATAGAAAATAAAGGTGGTTATTTTAAAAATTATACTCAGGTTTTTTTATGATTATATCTAATAGAACAATATCCCAAAGTAGCCAAGCTGTCCATAGGTTATTCCTAGAAAAACTGATAGATAAAAAATATACTGATACAGAGGAATTACTTTTATTCCAGGGGAATCACTTTTTTTATTACCATCACTTGATATATTATTTTCTAATAATATTTATGTTGAACAATCATCCATCTATACGACATATCATCCATCTGTAAGTAGTTAAACACGTCTGATTTTTCTGTTATTTGTGTTTTTGTTCTGGTGCTGCATTTTTGTGCCCACGGGCGTTTTTGTTACAGATTCTTGCTCGCTAAAATTGCAAGGCACCGTTTCAGTTATAAAACATCATTTTTGATAGCGGTCCTTGCTTTTTATTTTAAGATTTCTACCAAGGTGCTGAATTTCGAGGTTAGGAAGTCTGCTATTTTGAGGTTAGTTTGAGAGGCAATTTTTATCGGCAAGCAGAGATCCTGGTGGCGCTGAACGTAATCCTTAAGTTACTCTTCGACCAATAAAGTGGAAATCTGTATTACCATATAAGCTTTTGGAGCGTATGCACAAGTGAGGTCAAAGTAATGGACAGCTGTGCGATCTGTAAACTTGCTACCAATGATAAATGGGGCATGGCAAAGCTCCATTTGTGTGTCACGTGCCGGCAGCGTTGTCATGCTAAATGCATGACGCGTTCTAAAATGGATAATGGCACAAAATATGAATGCAAGAAGTGCCTCGAAACACACAAAAACAGTGACATGTCATCTGCGTCACTGGCCGGCGGAAGCACAAATGTTAATGGAGTTACGCCGAACATGATCGCGCGCAAAGCTGTTCCAAAACAGCCCATCAGTGCCTCTACACCAACACGTACCGACTCGAAAGTAACACCGGTCATCACATCTCAGGGGCAGCCAGCACGAGTGAAGACTACTACTATCGCGGCGCAAATTGGGACCAACAAAAATGGCGTCGCGGCGGATGGAGGGAGAAATAGATTAAGTATCAATTTATCTAATAAGTATTTGGGAGGTGGCGCTGCGCACGTTGGCCCGAATAATAATAATAACAATAATAATAATAAGATAAATAATTTTGACGGGATCCAAGGATGTTCAGATTCTTCCTCAATGAGGGCAGCTGTGTCTGCTCTAGAGGGCGCACTGTCCTGCAGGCTTGACTCAATTCAAAATAGTATTGAGGCTTTTCAGAGCCACGTTATGAATACTGACAATGGCCTGCGGGACATTGTGTCCAAAATGGAAGTACAAAGTGAAATTATTAAAAAATTAGTAAATGAGCAGATGCAGTTGTTAGAGGAGAATCGAAAACTTAAAGGAACTATACTAAAATTAGAAAGAGATTTCCTGTCCACTCTAAACAACAAAATTGAAACTATAATTACAACTAATAATAATAAACTCAATAATGTGCAAACATTTCTTAATAATGAATTTAGTGAAGTGGACAGGGGCATCTTGGACCTTACGTCCGGGGTGGCTGGCGTGGCGCAGGCCGTTACCGATCTCGCGACTGAGCAAACAACTCACACATCTAGATTTATTGACATAACAGAAACACAAACACCACATGCACACACAGTAATTAATGATGAGGCACCCCGTCAGATTGAGACGGAGTGTGGTTCCGGGGATGGTATGTTGGTGATCTCTGGCGGGCTGGATTGCTCAGCAGCCAATGCTGGGCTGGAGGATTATGCGTGTGCCGTTCTTGGTGCTATACTCCCGACAATCAAACGTGCGAATATAATTTCAGTTAGGGAAATCACTAAAAATGATGATAGGAACGGGGTGTCTGCAGAACGTGGGATCGGTGGCGGTCCGAGGGGTGCGTTCTCATTGCTGGTGAGACTCTCCGAGGAGGACCTGGCGCAGAAGGTATTTGAGGCTAAACGACAATTTACGGGTTTTTCATCTGCAGATCTTGATCCCTCCTTCCTCAGTGGATTGTCCACTTTTAAACATCATAATTTGATATTCATAAACGAATTTATGCCTAAAGATAAATATGTAAATTTTAAAAAATTAAAAAAGTATGCCAAGGAAAAAGGCTTTAAATTTGTTTGGCATAGACGTGGCAAATTTCTGGTGAGGAGGAGAGAGAGGGGAGAGGGCATATAGTTTTAGCAACGAAAATGACTTAGATAAATTGATTAATAATAAAGAATCTAATGATGTAAATTTAAATGTAAATGAAAAAAAACTCAGAAACTCCTTCGATTAACATATGTAGCAAAGTTTTCGAGCAACAAAATGTAGAGACAAACCTAGTTTTAGTTAAAGACGGAGTAACATCGAATGTGGCCTCTCCCCAATGACTGTGCCGGGCCTCCCTTGAGGGTCGTACAGGGAGGAGGGGTGAGCTGCGAGCGTGCTTTCTGAATGTGACTTCGTTGAGAGCTCACATTGGACAGGTGCGTGAGTTCCTAAGTGGTAGTCCTTCTTACGACATATTTGGGGTTGCTGAGACCTGGCTGGGTCCGTCTGTTTCAGATGACGTCATTCGGGTCAAGGGGTATAAAGTATTCAGACAGGACAGAAACCTGCGCGGTGGAGGAGTAGCCTTGTATATTAAAAACAATCTAAAATGCACTATTTTGGCTACTTCGAATACTCAAACTATTCATAGTGAGGGTAAACCGGAGGTGCCTGAATATATTTTCTGTTCTGTGCAAATGGGCAACTCTGAACCCGTGTTGGTTTCTGTTATTTATCAGCCTCCTGCTATTTCGTTTATTAAAAATACAAACTTTTTAGATGTTTTGAGAAATTATGCCTCTGAATACTCTCATAAAATTATAATGGGAGACCTGAATGCCGATCTCCTGCGTGAGAGCAGTGATGCCAAACTTCTTAACAAGTTATCGGCTGAGCTTTCGTTGCAGCTGGTCCAGCACGGTGCCACGCATCACACTCCGACGTCTCACACTTGGATTGACCTGATTTTTGTTGACGATAATGACACAGTGCTTGACGCACGAAACTTACCGGCGAATTTTCACAGTCGGCATAACTTAATTGATGTATGTATTTCCTGTAGTCATGTCATAACAGATAAAAAAGCAATTGAGTATAGAAACTATAAAGATATTTGTCCGACGTTATTGGTACAGAGTCTGGCCGGCTGTGATTGGACGCCATTTACAGTTGGTACAGTTGACCCGGAATCTGCACTTGACTGCCTCTGTGACAATCTTACGGCAGCAATACATAATCTGGCGCCGCTAAAAACACTTAAAATTGGTAAAGATAAGTTTCCGTGGATAGACAAAGGATTGTCGCAGATGCGGTGCAAGAGAGATGCCACGTATCGAAGATACAAACGGACGAAGGATGAGAGATATCTCTCTGAATTTCTGCAACTACGTAAAACGATTGACGAGCAGACTGAACAAGCTAGGACTACTTACTATCATAACAGACTGTTCGAAGCTCTTGCCAAAGGTAATGCCTGGAAGGAGTTAAAAGACCTGGGACTCTTGTCCGGACCTCAAGGGGACTTGAATGGATTTACTCCGGATGAGCTTAATGCGCACTTTGCGGGGGTGTCAGTCTCGCCGCACGATGACAATGAGGAATGTAAGAGAATTCTTTCCCAGTGTAGTGAAAGTGGCTTTGCCTTCAAACCAATTAATGTTACTGATGTGGTCCTTGCAATTTCGCATTTTTCATCACAGGCTTGTGGCGAGGATGGCATTCCGCAGAGCGTGATACTCAAGGCTTTATCGTTTATCGGAGAACATCTTGTGACTCTGTTCAATTCCTCTTTTGCACGGGGGGTCTTCCCTTGCCTTTGGAAGCGTGCACGCATTGTGCCATTAAAAAAGTGTCCTGCACCAACAATGCCTAAAGATTTTAGGCCCATAGCAATCTTATGTTTTCTTTCAAAGGTCCTGGAGAAGATTGCTCATGACCAATTGCAAGAGTATATTACGACACATCGGATACTTGACTCTATGCAGACTGGTTTTAGAAAGCATCACTCAACGCAGACTGCCATACTTAAACTTACTGACGACATAAGATCAGGTCTAGATAAGAAACTTGTCACGCTACTACTTCTGTTTGACTTTAGTAAGGCATTCGACACGATCTCTCACTCCAAATTACTTGCAAGGCTGAGATCGATGGGGTTTTCCAGGGCTGCACTCAAGTGGATTAGCTCCTATTTATCAGGTAGGAAACAAATGGTTTTCACGCATTTAAAAGAGGAATCGAATTGGCTAACAACCAATTTAGGAGTTCCGCAGGGTTCAGTGCTGGGGCCTCTGTTGTTTTGCCTTTACATTAATAACATACGTGACACCCTTGACCCCGGTTGTGTCGAGCACCTATTATATGCAGATGACCTGCAAATTTATACGCAGGTCTCTTATGAGGATGTGCATGAAGGTATTCGCATTCTACAGAGGGCGGCCAAGGCGGTGTCGGAGTGGGCTGTTGATGCTTCTCTCACACTAAATGCAAACAAAACTAAAGCGATCGTTTTTGGCAATGGTCGATTTATTAATGACTTTTATGCTGGTGAGCCAAGGACGATTGAGCTTGAGGATGGTGTCGGCATATCTTTCTCTGATACCGTTACGAGCCTTGGTGTTGTGCTTGACTCTAAGCTATCATGGGAGCCACATGTTAATATGCTGACTAAGAAGTTTAATAGAACTATGTATGGCTTACGGTTTTTTCGTCGGTATACCACTGAGGCTCTGCGCAAACAACTCGCAACCGCCCTGCTGTTTTCACATCTCGATTACTGCTCAGTAGTTCTGCTCGATGCCTCACAGGGGTTGAAAAGACGATTACAAAGACTACAAAATTCATGTGTGAGATATGTATTAGGCGTGAGAATGGGCGATCATATCTTTCCTCATAGAGCTGCGCTGGGTTGGCTGCGTACTGATGCGAGGAGACAGTATTTTATGGCTGTACTTATGTACAAAATCGTGCGCATGAATACTCCCGAGTATCTAGTGGGTCTCTTCACTAGATATGTACCTAGGGTAGTCACTAGGGGAGAGATTAAGGATTTCGCGGTGCCCTACATGCGTACTGAGACTGGAAGGAATTCCTTTCAGGTTCAGGGTGCGCATTTTTGGAACTCCCTGCCTGCTGATATAAAGAATCTTCCATCGCTCAGCAGGTTTAAGTCGGCTCTGAGGGGGTACTTGCTCGACCTTCAGTAAACTAAGTTTTATTTTTTATTTATATGTTAATTTATTATAATGTGACGTCCCTTATATAGGCTTAAGGTGTGATTGTATTTATTGGCTGAATGGTTAGTGAGTGAATGCTCTACTTGTTTTTATTATTTTGACTGCGTTTTTGTGCTACTGCATACGCTTTATTATTTTATTACATTATTTATCATTTTTCATTTTGTATTTTAAATTGAAAATTTTATATACTATGGCTGATAGATATTGTATGACTGACTTTTAATTTATAGGATTGCGTGTATTTTACTATATTTTTTTTTGATATCTGTGATATCACTTCTTTAGTTGTGACTTACTTATTCAGTATTATTAGGTTTAGTAACTGACTGTGATATCAATTGCAATATATTGTATTTATACATTGTTTTATGTGCAATATTTTATATTTATACATTGTTTTATGTGCAATATTTTTACATTTATTCATTGTTTATGTGCAATACTTAATATTATATTTATGAATTGTATTACACGCCCTTTGTATAATAATATGATATACAATAAATAGTATCTATCTATCTATCTAACAAAGATTCTAAACTATCTGAAATACTTTAGAATTAGCTATTACCATAAATTTTTAAAAATAAAAAACGACGAGTTACAGCAAAAATATGTATTTATAAACATTATTAGAAGAAAGTTAAAGAACAAATATATCCATACTTGAGAAAGTTTGCTTTTTCAAAATATATAATAACATTATTTTTGTGTTTGGGAGTGGTGTTAAGTGTACTTGATGATAAAGGATTAGTAGGAAGTTCGCCACGTCCACGTGTAGAAACCATTTTATTACCAATACAATCTAAAATAATATATTATCAATTTATAGATTTTCCAATTCAGATTTTTTAAAGACTTTCATTTAAATTCAAATAATTATATACTTATTTTGATATCAACGACAAACTCTCCATCAACGCTAATGACAAGCTGATATTTTTATTTTCTGAATACTACGATGTAACCTTTGATTTCGCTTTATTTATTTGTAGTATATACGTAGTATATAGTGTAGTATGTAAATATGACTACAGTGGTTGTTTACAAAAAGATTTAAGAATATGCTTACTCGGAAATTCTCCACAAATATATATATATATATATATATATATATATATATATATATATATATATATATATATATATATATATATATTCAATTTTGAATATCTAAAAATTATAAGCAGTATAATATGTATTAAATTTCAAGTGTACAAATAATTTAACACTTTATGGTATGAAATTCATGAATAAAATTGTCGACTTCATTATTTAATTAGAATTTTGTGAGTACATCTCAAAAAAGGCAGGGGAATTATATGCCAGGGGAGATTACCTGATAATTTGAATAAAATTTTTACCGAGTTAACGGTCTCCAACATTCACTGCTATACAAACTTTTTTAGTTGTACATTACTACTTTCTTAAACGTCTATTACGTATTTGAATATGCGCTTATATCATCTGTGACAATTAAATGTTTAGAGCCAGGGGAATTATCGTAGAAAAGTAACTTAGCTTTCATGAGTGAAATGATGTTTACACGTAAACAAAAATGTATTCTATGATCAACAAAGCAATTTTTTAACGAAATAAACATATAATAACAATATTTCCATGTGACAGGAATAGCTTATATTTTCATAAGATACAAATATAACATTTTTTATTATTATTGCTTTTTATCTATGAAAAAATATACATTTTTTTAATAATAACAGAGGGTCAAAGAAAATATTTTTTTTCCAACTATTCTGCTGAAATGTATGTACGGATGGAAAAAAATATTTTTTGATCTTTCAGAAGTATTAATTCATCTATCCTGTATCTCTACAACATTTAAAAAAAATTTTATATATGATTACAGACAGGGGAGATTACTTTTTATACTTTCTAAGGATCCCTACAAAAGCTACATTGAAATTAGCGATTAAAAAGTCAACGGATCATAAAGTTACAAGCTGAAAATATATGAAAAATTTGTGGTTAATAATATTTTAACCTTATATTGATAGTTTATTAAACGATTACATGTGATTACCCGTTAGAATAGAATCACCCATATGCTTCTTTCGAATGAGACTAACTTGATCACTCTACATTGAATTATCTTCTATCATTCAAAGTCCTGACCCACTCGACAGATACATTTCCAAGTTCGATGTTCAATTTCTCCAACATCTTGAGAAAGTTATATCAAGATCAGCACTATTTGGGGAAGTCGATTTAAGTTATTTTTTAACAGCTTTAGATGTAGAACCTTTTGCCACTTGTTCGTATACTTTTGTTATTTAACAACTTATAGCACTGAACTCTGACTGGGCAACTGGCCTTGATAAATCTATTAAACTACAAAAACTAGACAAACTTGCAAGTCCATGGCCAAGTACACGAACAGCAAGAACATTATATCTGTTAACTTTATACGTATTGTCCATAGCACTTTCTCTCTTGTTAGAGTTTACAGTTGCTTATTCATGACAAAAATCACAAATCATATTAATTTTGAATCTTTATCCTCCAAAAGCGGTTTCAATAAATTTCATCTTATGATGGCACACACTGCAACACAATTTTTCCAACATAGAAGATAGAACGTTGCTATCAACATTTCTATCATTTGCCCTGGAACTTGAAAATTCTATTCTTTCCAGTTTAGAAAAAGAAGTAGAGAGTCTGCTTTTCTTAGCTTCAGAAGAATTTTTTTCACTTTTACTAAGAAATTTCCTTGGCCTCTTTTTAGATCTTTCTGTAGATCGTTTTCTATCTTGATGTTGGTTATGAAATCTGCCTCTGGTATCTCTTTCATTATTTTACACTTTCGAGGTTCGTATTCTTAATGTCAATTTAAGCTTTTTACACTTCAAATACACTTTCTATTAAGATAAAAGTAGATTTTCAGGCGCACATAAAAAAATATGAAATAACTCGCAAACGTGTAATTTATTAAAAATTAATAATTTTACGTAAATTAAACCACAAACCCTACTAATAATTTTTTAAATGCACTTTAAGTAAACAAACTCACTGCAAACTGATCGAACAAATAGCTGAGACTGACTGTCATGTAATGAAATGATACGAGCAGGAAGCGCGAACGCGTGAAATTCAAATTGATAAAAAATTACACGAATAACTATATGCCACTCGTTTCCTTACAAAATCAAAACGGAATAAAATATGGATGTAAAACTTTTCAGAACTTAAATCAAGATAAATATTTTGTTAAAATTAAAAAAATAAACTCTTTTTTTTCAATTAAACCTAAAAAAAATCAATAAAAATTAAAAAAATTCAATTTAAAATAATTCTTAATATTTTTTTAATTTGTAAAAATTATATCATTATAGACTTAATAAATAAAAACAAAATTAAATCTGTTAAAAAAAACTTTTTGGAGATTAATTAATGATTTATGAATTATTGAATCAAGTAATACAAAAATAAGTTCTCATAGTGTTTTAATAAAATTAGCTAAAAATTCGAAAAAAATCTCAAAGTAGCAAAATTAACAAAAAAATCAATTAAAAGTTTAGTCTACTAATTTCTTCATAAAAACGAAACTAAATGAGATAGAGTAAAAAAACTTGTTGGAGCTCATTCTACAGTAAATTTCCTATGAAAAAACGCAATAAACCTAAATTCGATGGTGGGACCGAAAAAAGGTGTTTTGTGCCCTTAAAAACTGATATAACTTTTTGTTGAAAAAAACATTTATAATAATTATTATTTAAACAGAATATGCAGCTAAGTAATCATTCTGGCGCACATAAAAATATTTTTGATCCAAAGAGACTATAAAAAAATGTTATTTATATTATTTTCAGTACAATAATAGTTTAAAATTTTGCCTTATTAATTTGATAAGTATACGCACAACTGATTCCTTAATTATATTTGATAAAAATAAGAATAAATAAGAATCACAATTCTATTTCGTTAAATAATTCTGAAATCATATACTTTACATGAATAAAATTAATTGTAATTTATCATAAATATAAATTAAGTTTTCTTTCATATTTAATCAAATTATTTTTATTGTTTATTATTATTATCATCGTCGGGTTGGCGGAACAAGGATACACGTCATTTTTCGTTTGGAAAAGGGAACACTTCCGTGTTAAATTAAATGGAGGTGTCCCTTTTCCAAACAAAAAACGACGTGTATCCTTGTTCCACTAACTCGATGTCATATTTAATTCAGTTAGGGTTTGGTTAAGAAGTAAGAAATCAACTTTGGCTTACTCGAACCACCAAGATTACTGTTCGACACCGACCTCTAAAAGTCTGATGCCATCGATGTCAACAAGTTGTCCAAGCAGAAAAACCAAACGTTACGTAACGCAGCTGAACAATGACCGATACTGTTTTCCTTCCACCGTCATTATTATTTAATATTTTTTTTTATATATAAAACACCCTTGATCGAAATTCTTTTCTCTTTTTCGGTCGATCAATTAAAAATTATTTTTTTTTTAAGACTTAAGCTTAAAATACCGAATTCAAAACAAAAGTTGCTGGCGCTCGCATCTCTCTAATATTTTTAAAATTCGCTTTCATCCGCAAGATTAGTCATTCTTTTCCTAAATATTTTACGGACAGCGGTCTGTACTCCCTCCGTGATTCTTTCTCTTTATCTTCTGTTAGCTTTTTTTTTCTCTTTTGCTACTTGGGTCCGGGCAATATTTTTTTTCTCACGACCAGCTCCACACCCAAGCGATTGCGTCTCATAGGTAAAAATAAAATTGTAAAAATGGTAAATAAGTGATACTCTTTGCTGTTTCTTGCCGCTTCAACCAATCTTCGAATGTTCAGTATAGCCAAGTTTGTTCAGCTTTCGGTCCACATTCTCTGTCTACGATCGAATAAAGCCGTTTAGATGAATTTCTAAAAATCGAATTGCAAAAATTTGAAAACGTCAGTGACCGAACTTCTCTCATAGAACATGAGATAAAATTACTCAACTCCACGGCGATCAAATAACGCTACCACCCTCGTAATGCTACCACCCAGGCTATCATTAATTAAGAGATGGATAAGATCCTGGAAGAAGGAGTCATACATCCTTCTCATAGCTCATGGAGTTTGCTCGTCATACTCGTAAAGAAAAAAGACGGCAAACCTCGCTTTTGTATCGACTTTAGCAAGTTGAATGCAGTAAGTAAAAAGGATGCATTTCGTGGTAATCACCGACCGCCAGTCCTTAAAGTGGTTAGACAAAATAGATAATCCTTCAGGACGTCTAGCTCACTGGGCTCTAGTATTGAGTCAGTGGGATTACGAAATATACTATAGATGCAGTGCTGACAATACCATCGCAGACATCCTACCCAGACAGCCATCTGATACATGTGCTACGGCTACTGCACAAAGTTGCGCGTGGTATGACGACCTCTTTACTAGGGTGCAACAAAACCCTCAAAATCATCTCGCCTTTTGTATGAAGGACAATCGCCTTTTTCATTACCGTGTATATCACCTAAATCTAAATTACCTGAACACAAGCCCAACCTGGAAAATGTACGGTCCATCATACGAGAGAGAAACAGTTTTGAAAAAAGGTCATGACGATGTCACCACCGACCATCTTGGCATATTCAAGACCCTTGCTTGTCTCTTACAACGATATTATTGGCCAAAAATGCTCAAGGACAGAGAATTGCACATGAAAAAGTGCCTGAATTGCCAGAACCACAAAGTGCTGCAATAGAAGCCACCCAGTTTCATGCGCGCAACACCCGTAAGTGCACCTTAGGAAATGGTGTCCATCGATCTAGTTGGCCGATTAATAAAATCTAAACACCAGGATACTCTATTAGAGGTTATGCAAGACCGATTTTTATAATGGGTCGAACTTTATCCTCTGCGAAGAGTTACAGCGAAAACTGTAATAAAGGCTCTACAAAAACAGATAATATTTCGCCATAGTTACCCCGCCACTGTCATCAGTGGCAATAGTGTGCAATTTAAAAGTCACGAAATATTGGCTTTTCTGACGTGATTCGAAATCGAACCAAGGTTTACTCTGAATTACACACCATATTGCAACCCTGTGGAAAGAGCGAATCGTATAATTAAAACAATGATCTGCCAATACGCCGGTAACCAACATAATAGTTGGAATAAGAAAATTACCGAAATAGCTTTCGCATACAACACCGCTCGTAGCGAATCTACTAGATTTACTCCCGCCTATTTGAACACAGGTAGGGAATTCATCCCCCATAAGGTGTTAAAGTAGCACCGAGATAGAGGTCATGTTGTTAATAAGATAAATAAACTAAAAGACGCCCTGCAGTTAGCAAAAAATAATCTTACTCAAAGTTCCAAAAAACAGAGCCACTATTACGATCTATGTAGGAGGAAACGGGCTTTAAAATTAAACAATCCCGTATTAAAAAAGACATTACACTTTATCTAATAAAGCCGCCGATAAAGCCACAAAACACGCCGAAAAATACATCGGTTCGTTTAAAATATTCAAGATAATCTCTCCAGTGATATTCGATCTAAAAGCACACGACGTCACGTGCATATAAAGAATCTAAAACCGGCAAATTAAAAACCCCATAGTTACGAAATTCACTAGGGAGCACCAAATCCCGTCACCAAAATTGTACCCCTCAGGTATATAACCCGCGGAGTTTTCTCTCCAAGCAGCTATAGCTATACTGCCTAAATACCGCGGGCTCCTTTTTCTTTTAACGACTACAGTGGAAAATGAACCTTCGTTCTCCAGCCCACCGTTGTATGACGTGAATTTATTTATTGCAAAACTGCCAACGCAGTTAAAATTAAAGTTCTCATGACGACTTCAAGGCGTGTTGATTCGAAAACACCGCATGGAAAGTCAGAGATTGATAGCATTAACAACCGTCCGAAAAAGTTGCGTCGTTTAATTGAGAAGGCCCAATGCAAGCACGCCGAGCAAGTGGTCGTTGCTCGAGCTGCATCAACAACATCAACGCTTGCCACTCGCTCATCGACATCCGCTAGCCTTTAAGCAATCGTGACGTTTTCAACTGCAACACATCCGCACGAGTGTCAACACCAACGCCAACACCAACACCGAGGTTTACACCAATGTCAGAGCCAGTTCCAACTACGTCACCAGTACCAAAAGTAACCTTAGTAATAGACAAGAAAAAAAGGACGTTAGTGCTCACTACATTGGATGATGCAACAAGCTTCATTCTACCAATGGGTGTCAGGAAGTACAAAACTATCGCAAATGGATATAGGTACACACGGGTAGCAGGAAGTACTTTTCAACAAAATTTTTTGGTGATAAGAAATTCCTCCGCGATAATTTTCGTAATATTTTTTTCAATCATTTTCCGCTAAACAGAAAATCGTAACTGATCATTTTCGCGAGATATAGCTATTTTTTAATAAAATCGTTGAACTCGTATTATATACATTTGTGAACACTATTAACTTTTGAAAATAAATATTTTAGTGAGCTAACTGTTAAATATAATAAATGAATATTTCAATAAATAAATATAATAATATAATAATAATTTAATAATATAATATTTTTTTGAATAATTATATTTAAAAAATTTTTGTTTTAATAATGTTTTATTTTAATAATATAATAATTTTTTTTAATAAATATTTTAGTGAGCTAGCTGTTGTTTATATCTCCAAATATAAAAAAAAATTTTTTTTAAATGTAAAAAGATGTGAGAAAAAAAAAACTAAAAGAAAAAAAAAATTTGTAAGAGTAAAAATATGAAATAAAGCAGTGTATTTAACTTTATTGACCTATATTTAATTAATATTGTAAGTTTTTGTTGACTTATTTCTAAGTTATCCATTTTATTTCATTTATATTAATTATTTTAATAAATTAAGAATGTTAACAAATGTATGATATATAAATGTATATTATATATACAAAAATAACTATATCTCGCAAAAAGGAACAGCTGCGATTTTCTGTTTAGCGGCAAATGATTAAGAAAAATTTTATGAAAGTTACCACAGAGGAATTTCTTATCACTAAAAAATTTTGTTGAAAAGTACTTCCTGCCACCCGTGTACACTATTTTACTCAATAAGAACACCGGCGAAGTGGGAAAGCTATTGAAATAGCAGCATGTTGGTGAGTCTATACTTTTTGATGTCTTATCTTTGTAAATATTTTTTTCTGCTCCTCGTTTTCGTAGTAATAATTATTCTCGCAAGATATTAGATAGCTATCATTAGTATTATTATCGTATTTTTTATGCTCGACTGCTAATAGGTGAGATAACTTGTCGCGCTCAAGCGTAGTGCCCACACTTGGCTACTACGGGGCGTTACTCCCTCAGCGAGAATAGCGCGCTCCAGGGCATAAAAGTTTAGCCTTTAACTCTCTCACCTCCCACCGTATAAGAGAAGAAGAAGAATGCTCTATACACTGAGGATTTCTTGCCTGTGTTCCTTACACCGACTATAACGGCGTAGTGGAGGGATTTCCTTGCGCAACTTCCTTACCTTATCTGTGTAGTAGAGGGATTCCCTTGCACGGATTCCTACCCAGCTACCTCCATCTTCTCTGGTCCGGGTAGCTTCTCCGCTGACCGTTGACCAGTCGTCCCCTCTCTTCTCTCTGATGAAGTAATAGAGTTTACCATTGTAGATAATTTTAGTAATTTATGCGTAGATATTAATTTTGTATGGTTCTTTGCTTAAATTTTGTTACAGCCTCTAGTTACTAGTCACGCTACTTATCAGCAATAGAGGATATCAATTTCTTTTATATTGCACTTTCAGTTGCGAAATTACTATTTTCATTTTAATTTATTTGAAGTTAAATAATTATATTTTCGTTTATATATTTGTTTATTTTCGGCGTTGTAATATTGTTTCCTTATTTTTATTAATAAATAAGAAAAAAAATCAAGTTAAAAATACAAATAAGTTTTGCAAATATCTTATTTACCAGTTCCCGTTTAACTTATCATGTATCCGACCTGTCGTTGTAACATTAGTTTTAAGATTAGGCTAGCTTTGTTTAAACTTTATTTTTTTACTTTATTAAGCTACTAGTGTAATATATCTCACGCCTAACGTTGTTCGGTTAAATTTCTTCATACGCTTGGAATTTGCAATGTGAAATGATAGTAAATATAAATTTTCAGAATTCAACAGTAAAGATTACAATCTTACAGATGCTTTTTCAATTTAATTGAATTACACGATAATTTTTTGTCTTGAATATTGTGGTAGGAATCAATATTTATTGTAGCAACATATTTAATTACACATAAATATACCTTAAATTGATCAAATTAAATTAATTATATTTCAATATTTTGAATTTAATGTAAAAATCAAAATTTATTAAAGTAATATATTCGAAGGCACACAAATGAACCCTCAAATTGATTAAATAAAATCGATGGTAATTGAACATTGCGAATTTTGATGTAAAAATCAAAGTTTATGGAAGCATTATAATTGGTCGCACAATTTAAACATCTAATTGATATAATTAAATTAATGGTAAATAATTATTTTGAATTTTGATGTAGGAATCAAAATTTATTGAAATATCATATTTGATTACGCCGAAAAACCCCAAATTATTAAAATTTAATCGAGATTATTCAATATTTCGAAATTGATTTAAAAATCACAATTATTAAAGCATATTATTCAATTGCACGCAAATAAACTTTAAATTAACCAAAATCAATCAATAATAATAGTATTTCTTGAAATTTAATATAAAAAGCACAATTTATTAAAACATCACTTTTGATTAGAGAAAAATAAACATAAAATTAATGATTTTTAATCAATGGTAATTCAATATTTTCAATTTTGAGATAGGAATCAAGATTTATTAAAGCATCATATATGAGGGATCGTGTGGAAGAAAGACCTAACTTTAAAAGTATAGTTTTTAGTAACTAAAAAAAAATGTTCAACTTGATATCAGCTTTATAAAATATTGTGATATTTTACAATGTTATAGTAAATACTTTAATACAAAAGGTCCAAGTGGTATTTTCGAGTTGAATATTGTTAATAAAAAAATTTTGAAGATTCAAAAATTCGAGTTAGGCCCTATTTGCCAATTTTGTATGAATAATTAAGGCTTTGTAATGAATAAATTATAAGAAAATCATTTTATTATTTGAAATACATTCATCATTAACTTTTACTTACATAATGCAAGATATAACAAAACATTCAGTTTTTGAATCTTCATTTTCATTCACGAAGGGAAAAACATTTTCATTGTACTAATTTTGCGCAATGTTGATAAAAATTGCATCAAAGATTTTAAATCTGTAAGTTTTGCCTTTTTTATTCCAACATTATCAATGTTTGATAACTTGTTTGTAGCTTTCACAAGATTTTTTCGGGAAATTTGAAATAATGAAAATGTTGCATAATTCAAGTTAGGCCCTTCTTGTATGTTCTGTATCATTCAAACATACAGAGACACGTTTTTATTCTTCTACATATTATAAACATATAAAGAATATCCCCTAAATATATTTTCAATCATAATTTCAAAAAGGGCCTAACTCGGGTTAGATCTATATGCCACGTGACCCCTCATATGACTTCACACAAATAAACCGTAAATACAAAATGTTGTCCTTATAGCTCAGATTTGTATACATATGCTTTTAAACATGCACACAATTTACAGAACATTGAAATTACTTTCAACAAAAAATTTATTGTTATTTAATAAATATCATAAACGTTGAAACAAAAAGACGAAGTCACCCTTTTCAATCTAATCGTCATCGACATCATCATAAATATAACGGTCACCGTTATCGTTAGAATTTTCTTATTATTATGGACTTGATTCTAATTATGTGATATCATTAACAATGTAAATGTGTATGTATGCGTGTATCAATGCCTGTGTTTAGGCGTGGGCGAGCATGTGCTATTATCTGTCAAAGTGTATGACTATGTACACAAACGTACGTACACGTAGAAACGCTTGCTCACACGTGATTACATGTACCAACACGTACACACACGTAGAAACATGCGCACATACATACAAACACGTACATACACGTACAAACGCGTACACACATATACACAACGTACAAACATGTAAGCACACGTAGAAACACGTAAAAACACATACACACACGTAAACACTCGTACAATCTCGTACATACACGTACACATACGCAGAAACACGTGCTCACACGTACTTACACGTACAAACATGTACAAACACGGGCAAACACGTACACACACGTAGAAACACGTAGACACGCGTACAAACGCGTACACATACGTACTAACACGTACGCACGCATACAAATACATACACACACATACGAACACGTACACACACGTACACGCACTCACACTAACGTAGAAACACTATAAAAAATATATATATCTACAGGAGACAATAGCTAACATTTCAAAATTTTTCGTAACGTTATAAAAACGTCATAACTACGTCACAGATAGAAAAAAATTTTAATTTTCAGAATTCGAAACGCTTAAAAACGTTTAAAACAACGTTGTGGTACGTTTTTATATATGGGTGAAATTAAAAAAATTGAAACAGGTGTTTATACATAATAACTTTTTATGTAAATAATATGTACGTGTCTAAACCCAACAGTTAGCTAGTAACAATCCTAATCAACTTGTACAACCATTAAAACTTTGATTAAATGACTAATCCAAAGGAATAAATAAGAAAAATGAACAAAAATGTCCTCGTGTCACGCGTCCGGAGCGTACAAGTATTTTGTTTTCAAAATAAAAAGTATCTAAATACATAGTTATTAAAATTTTACTGTAATGATTTTAAAAGATTTTTAAATAAAGAATCTAATGGTGGGGTGTAGAAATACAATAACTTAATAAAATGTATTCAAAACTGACGTCAAAGTTACGACAATTTTTTTGTCCTCGTGTCACACTTTTAATAGTTTATCGTGAAAATCATTTAAGTCAAATAATTAGAGCTAAATATCGTCAAATATAAAAATTAATATGTATTTTAGTAATTAAAAGAGTTATTAATGTAAAAGGTTTTATGGTGAGAAAATATATTTAAATCAAACCATAAAAAAACGTACCTTTTCTGATGTCTTCGTGTAAGGCTAATTTTCTTAACGAAAAAAAAATCTAATCAGAATTTGGACTACGGAAAAAGAAAGTAGGCTTTAAGAGCTTTAAATTGGCTGTGAAATATATTTGTTATTATATATATTACTCGCCAAGTAATCACTTTTAATGCATACAAAAGAAAAAAAAATGTCCTCGTGTCACACTTTATAAGTTTATTTACATTTACACATTTTATATTTCCAAAATTAAAATACAGCTCGTCTATTATTGTTTTCTTCTTATTTATAGTATTGATAAACATATTAAAAAATATCAAGTAAAATTTAGGAATTTTTTTTTTTAATTTTTAAAAAACATGATTTCGACCACTTTTTGAATTTCACCCATAGGCAATTGGTTTCCCATTGATAAAAAATATACATATCTTCTGATATATTTTTATTTTTGATTCTTAATTAAGTTCTCTTTTATATTTATTTTAATTATTTAAATTCCTCATTATTAATATTATATTTAATTCAGTTGAGGTTTAGTTTAGAAGGAAGAGACGAACTTTGGCTTGCTTAAAATACCGAGATCACCGTCTGACGCTGACCTCTAGAAGTCTGATGCCACCGATGTCAACGAGTTGTCCGAACAATTAAGACAATCGTTACAATAAATCAAAATCATAACATTTATTCAAAATATTAATTAAAATTAGCTAATGTTCTTGAAATATATAAGAAATAAAAAAAAATTTCTAAATGAATTAGAAAAAACAAAAAAAGAAATATATACTAGGGTAGTACCCCCCTACTAGCCCCGCTCGTGAAGCCCCCGTTATAAAATATAAAATATATATTTGTAGCATTCTAAATTATTATTATCTGCTTACAAGTAAGTAAATTAACAATTTTTCGTTTTTCATTGCAAGTTTACATTTTTTTTTTTTTTTTTTTTTTTTTTTTTTTTTTTTAAAAAAAGATTAATATATAAAGGATATTGTCCTCTATATGATTAACCTTTTTCCATGGTGAAGTCGAGGGAGTCCAGCCCGGAACCGTTTAACACATTACATCAGGCTAGACTGTCAGACCCACCATACCGAAAACTTTGACTACCGATGGATGGCAACCCACTTTTGTGACCAACAATCAACCAATACTCAATGAGGTCGGATTTTTTAAGAGTCGCGATATAAATGGCACATACACAAATTTTCTTTTGAAAAAAAGTTAGAGGTACCTGGCCAGGATTCGAACCCATGCCCTCCGCGTTGAAGGCAAGAGCTCTATCCATTACGCCACCGCGCTCTCTATTGCAAGTTTACATAAACTTGTATTTATTATATATTATCGTCAATTTACAACGATAGAGTTTTACTACGTTTTTATATTAATTTGCCGACAGAAAATCGTAAAAATCAGCGTACACATCACAAATGATTGCAAGTTCGTAAGCTTTTATGAAAAATTCGTCGTGATGATGTTATGAAAGAAATCTACCTGTGCTTTATTTTTTACTTATGGCAACATTGACGACGGCAGTTCAATATTGATTATTTATTATCATTAACAGCATATTCAAGTTATTTACTTAACCCTAAATATATCGAATCAATTTCGAAAAGAATTAATTTTGATTCTAGTTTCAATGATTGTGCTTGTAAAAAAAATTGTGCTTTTAAAAAAAATGGTCTATGTACAGGTAAGATTTTAATTGAATGGGTTTAATTGAACATGATACACAAATTTATAATTTTTTTGAGAAGCTTTTAATATAATGTTTCCCTCTTAATCAAAAAAATTTTTTGCGTGGTTTCTTTTATCAGAAAATATTTAGGGTAATATTATTTGGAATAAATTCAAAAATTATTTCATTGAAGATTTTAAAGATGATAAAGAAAATAGAGTTTTACATTTCATAAACGATATTTTATTATTAGAAGAAATGTCATGTAAAGATTTTGGACTTCTATTATCAATTAAAATTAATAAACATGAAAATAATCTAATAATAGTTTCTAAACGAAATAAAATATTCTGAAAAATTATTCGATTATATGTTTATCAAGTTCAACAATGATCAAAAAATTATATTTGAAAGTATAATAAAAAACATAAATATGAATAAAATTCTTTTTATCGATGGTCCAGGTGGATCAGGTAAAACTTTTTTATACAAAACAATAATATACGAGCAAAATTTACCTCGTTCCTGACGTCGCTCGGTTGCATTTTCATATATTATATTGTTATATATAAATTTGCTAATTTCATTGAATAGTAGTTCAATATAAAATATGTATTTAATTTTCTTTTCATATATTCATATCATTATATTGTACTGCAATAAAATAAATTTTTAATTTTTTGTAAATTAATAAGCTTTAATAAAAGTAAATAATTATTATTGACAACCATAGTATAAGAAAAATGTTTGTATTACTATCAACTTTTACAGGAAGTCCGCGTTCCTTATATCAAAATTTCCTTAATCCCATGACATTAGTACGAAGAATTGTCAAACCAGATTTTTTTATTACTAGGACATGCAACCAAAAATGAGATGAAATTACAAATAATATAGGACAAAGTGAAGAAGAAACAGATAGACTAAATATTGTTGTTGAAGTATTTTATCAAAATTAAAACTATTAATAGATAAAGATGATAAAATTTACAATAGTGATGACTTTGATAAATTTATAGTAGCTAACATTCCAAATAAAAATGAGAATCCCAGATTATATGAAATAGTTGAACAATTTATGTTCCATAACACACGAAAAATTTTCCGAAATGATTCGATGAAACTACAATAATGACAAATGGTTATCCTATTTATCGACGAAGTAATAATAAAAATGAGATATTATACACAAAAAACAAGTGGTCAGACAATAGATTTGTGGTTTCTTATAACCCGTATTTATTACCATAGTTTAACTGTCATATTATCATTAAATTATGTTTAAAAATAGGAGTTATAAAATACTTATTTAAATACTGCTTCAAAGGACATGATTGTGCATTTATAGAAATGAAAGCAAGTGAAATAACTACTGAAAATAATACTAATAATGAAATAGATGAAACAAATGATTTGAATATTTTTTATGATAAAATAAAACAATATATAAACACAAGATACGTTTGCCCGTCAGAAGCTATGCATTACATATTAAAATATAATATTAGTGAACTTTCACATACAATTTATAGATTAATCATTTATAGTGAAAATGAACAATTTGTGTATTTAAAAAAAAATCTAAACACAAAATTGATGAGAAAAATGTAAATACAACACTAACAGCGTGGTTTGAACTTAATAAAAGTGACCCAGAGGCACATAATTACTTTTATTTTGATATACCGCAACATCGTTTTTAATCCAATACATAAAACATAGACGAAAAGAAAAAAGACTATAAAACCTATTTTTACCAGAATGTACTTAGTTAATCCAAAACAAAGAGAAAGATTCTTTTTAAAATTACTTCTGCTTCACATGAAAGCTGCAACATCTTTTGAAAACTTAAAAACTTTTAATGGAATTGCATACATAACATTCTTTAAAGCAGCAATAGCAAGAAATTTAATTAAAATCGATAATGAGTAGGATAAATGTTTAAAAGAATCATGTAAATCTCGATTTCCAAAAGCTCTTTGTCAATTATTTGGTTACATTTGAACTTTTCACAATCCAATTAATGCTCGAGAATTATATGAAAAATATAAAATCTATTTTTATCCTTCAAAAATGAATGACCAAAAAGGTGAACAATATGTATTACGCATAATTAATGATATTTTAACTAATAAAGGATTCTCATTAAGTGACTTTAATTTACCTTCTTCAGAATACTATAATGTAAATAACGAAATTGAATATAGTGTAACGTCGAGAAATGAATTAAGTTAATAATCCACTAATCACTGCTGCACACGCGTAAGTTATTTTACGCAGCCTCGTGCTTAATAGGTGGTCGCCGAGTTTGACCACGTGTTTCTTAACGCGGGGTGAGTCCAATTTGGTTCTTGAAATGCGGGGACCTATATCGAGTCCTTTCCGCGTCGTGATTTAATTTTTTTATTTAAATTGAATATTAATACTTTATACCCCTAGTCAAGCAAAGCAACATGTCTCTATCGCTCTGCTTGGGGTCTGGTGAGGAAGGTCCTCAAAATCGGGGTTGCGTTATATTTTAAGAAGATAGATGAAATATATATATATAAAAATGGAAGACAAATATTTTGTAATACATAAATTTTTTTAAATATAAAAAAAATTATAATAGAATTGTTAAGATAATAGAAATTTGTTTTTTCTTTAGGTAAATCAAAAATAAAAAGTTTTTTTTATGTTTTAATTGTGAATTTTAATAAAAGAAATAAAGATTACTTACTTTTCAAAATAGAGTAGAGAAAGAAATGTATGTAGACAAAGTTGATAGAGTTGAGAGTTGCTGTTGAATTGTGTTTGAATTGCTTTGAGAATTGCTGTTGAATTTGCTGGAGAGTTGATACTTGCTGGAGAATTTGAATTTTGTAGAGAGCGTGTTTATGAGACACGCTCAAAAGCGCACTGAAGATTTTGGGCCCTGGTTGGGGATTATATATCCTGGAATTGGGGCGTTGATTAACCACCCCCGCTTGGGTAGTTTTCCAAAATTTTGAATTTTCCTATTGGTGAATTCTATTTTCATAAATGTTCCATAAACGGTCACTTGGCTGTACTTGTGTCAATTTTCTTCTTTCTTTCTCTCTCTTTTGAAAGTAAGTTACATATATTGTTCTTAAATCTAATTGTTATTAAAATATATGAAATTACGCATAAAAAAGATAAGACTAGAATCTAGATTATTTTTAATTTATGAAGTTTTTTCGACTAATATCTATAATAAAAATAAACTAGTTTAAATAAATCTAATAATTAATAGATTAAATTATTTGTTCATATGTAAAAGTGAAAACAAAAGAATAATATGATATAGATATTAATTGAATAAACATTATCAGTTAATATTAACTTATTATAGATATATATATATATATATATATATATATATATATATATATATATATATATATATATATATATATATATATATATATAACAAAAATCAAAAGAAGAATTACGCATAAAAAAGGACGCTAAAGCAAATTTAATAATAAAAACGGTTTTAATAAAAGAAGAAAAATTAATATTAATATCACTAAACTTAAAACTAAAGTTTACATTAGTATAAATAAAATAAATGCTAAAGAAAATGAAGAAAAAGTAAAGAAAAATAAAGTGACGCTTCACAAAAAAAACAACGCTTAGCAATAAAAAAGGACGCTTAACGTACTATAAAGTATAAAAGTTATGATTAATTTAATTTTCTTGTTTTGTTATTTTTTTGGTTAACACTTTTAAAGAAATAAAACTAAATTTAATTTCTAAGATTTACTTAATAAAATAAATGTAAAAGAAAAGAGACGCAGTACTCTAATTTCAAGCGTGATGTAGGCTTGATACATTAAGGTTATACGCATTTTTTTATATTATTAAACAGTATTAATAAATAGTATTTAAAACTGTTATATATATATTATGGGTTTTTAAGAAAGAAAAGAAAAAGAATAAAAGTTTATATAAATTTACATAAAAAGAATTAGTTATTCTCTGATACGAATAATTTGACATATATGTATATATATATATATTTATATATATATATATATATATATATATATATATATATATATATATATACATATATCTGTTTTATTTAAAACGAAAAGAAATTATATTTTCGAAACGCAAAGGCATAAAATTTTTTAGGGAAAGACATTTGGGATAAATTATTATTAACAAAATTTTATTATTTTGCAAAAAGAATATTATAAGTTTCTTGGGTAATTATGGGTATTTTTTCCTTGGCGCCTAACTTAATGAGTTTCTGTCTGGGTGTTCTAATTTGTTACGGTAAAAATTTTCAGGTAGTTTCAATATACACGCAAATACGTGTGAATTTCTGCATAATGTTTTTCAGATACCCAAGATTAGAGTATCCCTTACAGTTGTTTACACAGCTCTAGTGTTTTACTTTATTTTATTTAAAAGGTACAATAATTACTTGTCTCAAAAGAAAATGAGTTCACACCGAAAAATATACAGATCGGACAAAATAATAATGGAAAAATAATGATTTAAAAATAATTAACAGAAAAATAAAGTGTTGGTCTTATAGAAAAACACATTGAAAGTATTTTAAAAGAAGAAATTTTCGTGAAAAGATATTAATATGAATTTTTTTGTTTAAAAAAAGTCGGCGAAATTGCCCGACGTTACAATAGTACAGTAAATAATGTTAATAATATTATGTCAATCATTGATACTCTAACAAATGCTCAAACGGCTATTTTTAATACAGTAATAAATTCATTGAATACAAACTGCACTGAAAAGTATATATATAGACGGTCCAGGTGAAAGTGGTAAAAGCTACTTATTAAATACAATTATAACTTATCTAAAAATTCATGGAATTAATTATTTAGTTGTATCATGGACAGATAGAGCGGCTAATTTATTACAAGACGGTGTGACAGTACATACAGCATTTAAATTACCGTTGAACATATCTGAAGACACAATATGTAGTATTAGTGCAAACAGCGAAATAGGTAAAAATGGATATCTGGGATGAAATCACAATGACATCAAAATAAGCTTTTAAAGCCGTCGATCGCATGTTTAAAGATGAATGTGATAATAATTATCCGTTTGAAGAAGAAACATTTATTATATCAGGTGATCTTAGACAAACATTAACAATAGTAAAACATGGAAATAGAACACAGATAGTAGAAAATTGTGTCAAAAAACGCCATTTATGGGAAGATTTTCAATGTATGTCTTTGAAAGAAAATAAACATTTATCAAAATCAGATGATACATTTGAAAATATGTTACTTAAAATAGGAAATTGTAATTTTTATTCAAAATATCAAAAAGGGAAATGAAGTTATACAAATTTCAGAAGAAATATTGTCAAATGGCAATCTAATTGATGAAATTCACGGGCATAATACAAATATTGAAAATTGTGACTATTACGGAAATATTATATTAGCACCGAAAAACGTAGATGTAACAGAAATAAATGAAAAAATTTTATTAAAAATAAATGAACCAGTAATAGAGTACTTGAGCATTGACTCTGCAAAAGATGTAAATGACGAAAGTTTAGACGCAATTTTGCTAACAGAATTTTTAAATTGTTTAACGCCTAACGGTTTACCTCCACATAGATTACAATTCAAAAAGGAACTATAGTAATGCTTGTAAGAAATGTTAATTTGAATGAAGGACTTTGTAACGGAACCCGATTAGTAATAAAGACATTAAAACAATCAACTATTATTGCACAAATATTAACAGGAAGTAAAAAAAGGAGCACTATATTCTTACCACATATTGCCTCATCAGCAAATGATGAACTGCCATTCCAGATGACCAGAAAACAATTCCCTGTAAAACTTGTTCATGCAATGACTATTAATGAGTCGCAAGGACAATCTTATAAAAAGTAGGAGTGTATTTACCAACACTAATTTTCAGTCACGGGCAGTTATAGATGGCACTTTCAAGGACGACTAATAAAAAAGAATTGAAAATATTACTAACAGAAAAATCAAGAAAAGTTAAAGATGAAATGGTCTATACTAAAAACATCGTTTACAAAGAAATATAAAAACCGCAAAAGAAAAATTAAATATAACGAATAAGAAAATAAAATCAAACATATTTGAAACTTTACTATAATAGAACACTAACATTAAATATAAAAAAATTAAAAATTATGAAGTAGAGTTTAGCGCTGTCTGGTTAAAAATCACGGCTGTTATTGTTAGTTCTGTGCCATCAAAAATCGCGATTGCTTTTTTAAATGCTGTGTATTTAAAAAAACATGGCTGCTATTGTAAGTGCTGTAATGGGGAAGAACGCTAAAACTACTGTAAGTGCTGTGTAATTAGAAATTCGTGACTGCTTTTCAGAAAAAACGCGGCTGCTATTTTAAGAGCTAAAGATGAAAAACGCAACAACTATTGTAAGCGATGTGTAATTAGAAATTCGCGACTGCTTTTCAGAATACTATCTGGTTAAAAAAACGCAGCTATTATTTTAAGAGCTAAAGATGAAAAATGCAACAACTATTGTAAGCGCTGTGTAATTAAAAATTCGTGGCAGCTATTTTAGCGCTGTGTGGTTAAAAAAACGTTGCTGCTATTGTAAATGCTGTGTAGTTAAAAAAAAACAACAAATATTGTAAGCGCTGTGTAATAACAAATTCGCGGCTACTATTTTGAGCGCTGTGTAGTTAAAAAAACGCGGCTGCTATTGTAAGTGCTGTGTAATTAAAAATTCACGGTCACTATTTTGAGCGCTGTGTAGTTACAAATTCACAGCTGCTATTTTGAGCGCTGTGTGGTTGAACAAATGCGGCTGCTATTGTAAGCGCTGCGTGATTGAGAATTCACAGTTGCTATTTTGAGCGCTGTGTAGTTAAGGGAACTTAACCGCCAATGTGAGCCTCACTTATCGCATCGAGAAAAAAAGCTTATCTATTAAACGAAATCATGAAAATTTTTTGAAGCGAGATATCTTTGATTGGATTGCATTTTGCGTCGCATAGGTTAGGTTCTGTAGTCGCTATTGACATGATGATTGCTTCATACGCGCATTTTCGTACCACTTTTCATTTCGCATCGATAAAAAAAAGGACGGAGAGACGGAGACGGAGTGACGGAGACAGGGAGACTGAGACGGAGAGATGGAGACGAAGAGATGGAAACGGAGATACGGAGATGGAGAAATGGAGAAGGAAAAACGGAGACGATGGGACGGAGACGGGGGAACGGAAACGAAAAAACAAAGATGAAAAAACGGGGACAAAGAGACAAAGACGGGAGAACGGAGACAGAAAGATGGAGACAGACGGAGACGGAGTGATGGAGATAGAGAGACGGAATGACGGAGACGGAGAGATGGAGATGGAGAAACGGAGACGAAGTGACGGAAATGGAGTAAGGGAGACGGGGAGACGAAGACGGAAAAACGAAGACACAGTGACAGAGACGGAGAGACGAAGACGGAGACATGGTAACGGAAACAAAAAGACAAAGATGAAAAAAAGAAGACAAAGAGACAAAGACGGAAGAACGGAGGCAAAGAGACGGAAAGACGGAGACAGAGAGACAGAAAGATGGAGACAGAGAGGCAGAGACGGAGACAGAGAGACAGAAAGATGGAGACAGAGAGGCAGAGACGGAGACAGAGAGACGAATACGGAGTGGCGGAGATGGAGGGACGGAGACGGAGACAGAAAAACGGAGACAGAGAGACAGAGACGGGGAACGGAAGCGAAAAGACAAAGATGGAAAAACGGGGACAAAGAGACAAAGACGGGAGAACGGAGACAGAAAGATGAAGACAGACATAGACATAGACAAATATTCATTCAGCCATGGAGTTAGACCCCGTATGGCTCAATGTAGCAAATACATATGTATTAATAACAATAAATAAGAATGTACTTAACGAAAGCAAAATTAACATAGTATAATTGATGAACTGTATAAAGTGCAAAATAAATAAGTGTAATGAAAAAAAAACATTATGAATAAAACTATGATGACAAAACAATAAAAATAAGGAAAAAATATAGTAGCATAAGGCTAGCAGTGAACTCGCTAGCTGATGCAAGATGTAATTATCTACGCAAAGCTAAGGTGCTGAAGTGTGTTGTTGTGAGCTGCCATCAGACAGATGTACATCATACTCGCAGAGGGTCACCGTGATACCTCCCAGTTCCCGCGATCAGCGTTCATTAGGTGGTCGAAGATGTGCTTCTTAAATCGAGAGATTAAGCCCATATCGAAAGCCAATGGTGCTTCACTGCTTACATTAGCCTCGTTAAGAAGATTTGTAGCCCGATTAATGAAAAATTGTTGAAGAGCACTAGTGCGATCAGTGGGACAGATCAATACTCTAGGGTGCCTACGAAATGATGACCTAACAACCACATCATGGTCGACTCTCGAAAAGTCGTGTGAGACGGACATCCTGAGCAGATTATTGAGAAAGCTAAAGATTAAAGAAAATAACTTCTTCTTCTCTCGACCGACAGCCAACCAAGCTCAAACCTGTATGGCGACACTCTTTCCTGGGCCTTGATGTTACCAAAAACGAACCTGACACATGCATTAAGGGCCCTATGAAGTTTCAGGTTCTGATAATGAAAGAGGTCGTCATAGACAACACAGGCATAGTCAAAGATCGGGAAGATAATTGATTCAACCAGCCTCTGTCTAAGGCCTCGAGAGAGAGAGCGTTTGTAAAATCTCAGCGAATGAAGTGAACCATGGACCCTACGAACAATAGACAACACTTGTTTCTCCCAATTTAAGGTCTGGTTTATCTAGACACCAAGGCTCTTGACCTCAGTGGCGAATGGTATGCACTCGCCATTAACTATCAGAGAAGAGGAGAAATCTTGGTGAGAAAGACGAGAGACATATTGCTTACTACCAATTATAATAGCCAGAGTTTGAGCTCCATTGATGGTAAGGCCATTGGCAGTTGCTTAGAGAGTCAAAGCGGACATGTCAACATTGATATTTACTAACTCGTCATAGAAATCATTGAGAAAGAAGGAGCGATAAATTTGTAAATTATCAGCAAACAACATGTGTCTACAAAAACGTAGGACACTAGGGAGGTCATCAACAAAGATAAAAAAGAGCAAAGGGCCCAACATGCTACCCTGTGGTACACCAGTGTTTAAGAACGCCCACTCGCTTGCTATGTCATTTGCTGTGTGACATCCCACGGAACTATGCTCTTTAGATCAATATAATATTATTAAAACATTATTGAATTTAAAAATCGTAAATCTTAATTTCATTTCTATTTAAAAGGTTAACAACCAAAATTAGTTCCATGCGACGTCCCGAGTCAGCGTTTTCCAATACCGACTCATTGCGAAAACTCAACCCTCAACTGTATACAAGTGTAAAGGAGAGACGGAGAAAAAAGGAAAAATTCATTAGTAAGCAGGCTAATGAACTTTTAGGAAGTTGAACGATTTTTGTCCTGAAAATTTTGACTACATGTCGAGGTTTGATTAGAGCTTCCATCTCCCGATCGCCCGGGCACGAGGTGATAAAAACAAACCTCTACGTCACTACACGGCCTTTAGTCACAACAAGATGGCAATCGCAAGAATCGGCTCTGCCAGGTCCACTGAGAAAATCAGTGTTACTTCAAGTCTTTATTTCTTAAGTTATTTTAATATTAAAAAATATTAGTGAGTAGATGAGAGCCCTACTCCACTAATAGATAAAAATAAGGAAACACTAAGATATAAGATTCAAATTTTATTACAAAATTTTGAATTAAAATATTATCGGTTAATAGTGACAACGAGTGAAAACTTGAAATCTAAGATGAATCAAGGTGACGTTCGAGGTAATAATCTGAAATATTAACCGAATTTTCGAGCAATTAAAGGAGGAAGCCTAACTTTATCTTGCCACGGACATTCTCACCGTGTAGTTTAAGGAGTCCAAGTATAAAAAACATCAGGACTATCGAGTCGGAAAAAAATTCTACTCTTTCTCTCCTACTTAGTGAGTTTACTTATATTAATGAAATTTACGAACCAAACTAACAACAATTAAAACTTAAATAGTAAATTAGAATAATAAAATTATACGACTATTCTCTGTTAATATTCAGAGAATCGATATAAAATCATTCAACTATTTTTCTTAACTCTACAATAATTATTGTAAAATTAATATCTAGAATAAAGAATAATAAGAAAACTTTAAATGATTAAAAATCAGTTATAATAATGTTTGTGTGTTACTTAATTAAATTAAATAAATAATCTTACATATATATACACACACACACACACATATATATATATATATATATATATATATATATATATATATATATATAACGAATGTGAAAATAAAGATGTTATTGATAATATTATTTTGCAAGAAATATTTAAATAAATTATATTATTTCTATATGTAACTAAGCAACAATTGATGACGGCTACTTCTAAGATATCTTCTCATAAAATACGTATCAATATATAAAGTTTAAATTAAAAGCTAATTTAATCTAAAATCAAAATCATGGATCTATTAAGCTAAAAAGAAGTAGGTAAATAGATCTAATATTATAAATATTGATAAAGATATTTTTTATATTTCTTTTATTTTAAAGTTCATTTAAATATACATAATCATGAAAATATAAAAAATCTTATATTATATTAAAGTGAAACCACTTTTTTTCCGTTTCTCCGGTTCTCCGCATTTTTTAAATGTATCATATGTTTTGGCAACAAAAGTAGCAATTTTTTATTGGGTCCTATATAATTAGAACTTATTAGTCAAAAGCTTTTTTCGGGCCTATATTATTTTGGGCCCTATATTTTTCTGAGTTTTATTTTTTTGGGCCTTATATTTTTTTTGGCCCAATATTTTTTTGGTGTCTATATTTTTTCGGGCTTTATATGTTTTCAGGTCCTAGATTTTTCTAGGTCTTATTTTTTTCAAATATTAAAAATAACGTCAAAAAATAATTCTATAGTGACTTTTATATGGATACATGGTATTCAAAGAATCTAAATATTTACATCCATGCCATCTTCTAATATATTCTTTAATTTGTTGAAGATCATATCATATGTCAGATTTTGAGCAATTCAGTCGTAATTTAAAACAGCATGGAAAATTTCACTAAAATATTTCAAAATATTTTACTAGAATATTTCAATGGAACCTTCCATGCAGATTCTAGGAAGTCTTCACGGAATATTTCTGAATATCCTACTGGAATCTTTCATTGAAAGCTTTCAGAAATATTTATGAAATATTTCAAAAGAATGTTCAAAAAATTTTTCAAAATATTAAATGTAATATTTATCAAATATTCCAATGGAATATTTTATGGAAGATTTCAGGAAGGTTCCATAAACATTTTGCTGAAAGATTTCGGAAAACTTCAAAAACGTAAAGCGGAATATTACATAAATCTTCCAGAAATATTCCACAAAATATTTCATAGCAAGTTTTAAGTAATCCTCTAGTGAAATATTTCATAAAAGATTTTAGGAAGATTCCAAAGAACTTCAAAATCGTACAGCGGAATATTACATAAAACTTCCAGAAATATTCCACGGAATATTTTACAGAAAGATTTAAGTGATCTTTCGAAAATATTCCACGGAATATTTCACAGAAAGATTTAAGTAGCTCTCCAGTAAAATATTTCATAAAAGATTTTAGGAAGATTCCATAAATATTTTGCTGGAAGGTTCCGAAAAACTTCAAAATCGTACAGCGGAATATTACATATATCTTCCAGAAATATCCCACGGAATATTTTTTAAAAAGGTTAAAGTAATCTCCCAGTGAAATATTTCACGAAATATTTTACAGAAAGATTCAAGTAATCTTCCACTGGAATCTTTCATGAAAGATTTCAGGAAGATTCCATAAACATTTCGCTAAAAGATTCCGAAAAACTTTTAAATCGTATAGCGGAATATTACATAAATCTTCCAGAAATATTCCACGGAATATTCAACAGAAAAATTTAAGTAACCTTTCAGTGGAATTTTCAAGAAAGATTTCAGGAAGATTCCATAAATATTTCTCTGGAAGATTCCAAAAAACTTTAAAATCGTACAGCGGAACATTACATAAATTTTCCAGTAATATTCCACGAAATATTTTATAAAAAGATTCAAGTAATCTTCCAGTGGAATAGTATATGAAAGATTCTAGAAGGTTCCCATGAAGTTTTCGTTTGAAGGTTAGGCGGAATGTCACGGGAGATTTCAAGTAACGCCAATAGGGGGATGTTCATTAAATGAAAGTTTTGTTCCCGAGAGGTTGGACGATACCTTACTTACTTTATAAGCCGAAGGGTCGGCGCTTTGTTGTGTATCGTAAAAACAAATATGTAAATGCGATTTCATAACTAAATGTTAATGTTAATGTATGCGTATATGTATTGATGTATGAGTATAATAAGTTATTATATAATATATATACTATCCCCTCACAGTATTTTGAAACCTTTCATGAAATATGCCAGGAATATTTTGTAGTAGATCTGAAACTCCGGTTCTCTCATTGAAATCTTCCAAAAATCTTCCAGGAACATTTCATGAAAGATGAGAGATTACCCTTACATTGAAATATTCTTGAAATCTCTCAAGAATATTTCATGGAATATTCCAAATTAAGAAGAATCAAGGACATACGAATATTAGAGGAATATTTAAAGAAAGATTTCTAAAATATTCCAAATCTCCCGTTCTAATATTCTACGAATCTTTCATGAATATTCCATGGAATATTTTACGATAGGTTTCTAAAATCTTCCATGCATATTCCATGAAAGATTTATGAAATGTTCCAAATCTTCCGTTTCAATATTCCGGAAATCTTCCATGAATGTTCTGGCGGAATACTTCATGAAATATTCCTGTAAGATTCCTGAAATGTTTTAATGAAAGATATAAGATGACCTTAATCTTCTAATGAAATGTTTTTGGAATCTTCTAACAATATTCCATGAAATATTCCAATGTAAGAAAAATCAATGACATATGAATATTACAGAAATATTACGAGGAAGATTTTTAAAATATTTCAAATCTTCCGTGCAAATATTCCAGGAAGCTTCCATAAAGATTCCATGCTGTGTGAGAGGTGATCAAAATATGTTGATTCAATAGTGTGGAAATTTATCTTGTGTTACATGCTCAAAATTTTAAGAAAATATGTGGTAATATTTAATTTAGCATAACTTTTGAACCACAAAAACTTTTCTAACTCAATAAGCTTTAAAGTAAAGTGTTTAAGTTGTACTTTTTTATCTTCCATGCACTTTTTTGTAAGAGTTTTAGTTTTTTGGTTTTTAAAGTTCTTATAAGTGCTTCTTGTTATTATATTTTCAGAAAAAATAACCTAATCTTTGTCTCTGAGCTTATTAAAGGAAATGAAACCACATGGATTCATTCTTTTCATCAAAGAATCATAACCTGCAGTATCAGCCAAATCTGTTTTCTAGAGGTGTGGAGACCTCTCCTTATTAGTTGTGCAAGTTTCAAATTACTACTTTAAGTGTATATTAACAAATTTCATCGATGTAAATATTTACATTCTTTGAATATTATGTATCTATACGTAAATAGCTATAGAACTATTTTTCGACATTAATTTTAATATTTGAGCTCAATAGCTCCATAATATGAGGCAGATATTCTTCAATTTTATTATATTTTTAATGTCTTACCTCTGTTCCAAAAACTTTTGATCATTTTTTTTTATAAATAAAATAGAATTGTTTGGTTTTGAATTTTTTTTTCATTCTTACCTATTTTTCTCCAAATTGGTCATGTAAAACGATTTTCAAAATGATGTCAAAATTATGTACTGGGCCTAGAAATCATTCTCAGATGAAATTTTGAAGTTACATTTAATTTGTATTTAAACTTTCTCGGGAACACCGTGCGATATTTAAATTTAATGGTAATTTATTGAAACATGGTTTATGACAAAAACTTCTTCTTATCATGTCCGATGGATTGTCGTAATTAATATTTGTATTATTATAATTATGTAAAAGTGAAAACATTCTTATAGGTTGCGTTTTGAAAATTCTTAATAAATGTTATCGCATTTGAGAAATATCATATCATGAACAACATGGACATAAATTATAAAGTATTGCAACAGCAAAAGCAATTGCAAAAAAGCTCCTAACTGAAAAAAGTCAGATGAGATCTCACTTGATTTCTTATCCGAGATTCCGTGCCAAAATTGCAGCTGAGATCTCATCTGATTTCACATCTGATTTCTCATCTGCCGTTTCAGCGGAAAAAAACTGAATTCACCAAAGCGAAAATTTTCTAAGTATTGGTTGAAAAAAGTCAATTTAAAAGAAATCTATTTTTGCATTTTGAACCATTTTGCATTGATTGAAATATTCTTCTGGGGTCATCAAATTTTTTTACTCTCTAATATACCCTGTTGAAAATAATGACTTTTTTTTAAGACGTCTTTGAAGACATCTTTGGTCGTGTCTTAGATTGGAACAAAATAAAACGTCATTTTTTCAATGTTTAGGAAAGATAATAAACAAATGATGTCTTTTGTATAATTTAATAATTTTGAAAACGTACTATTTTAATAAAAATTCATAGTTGAAGACGTCATTTTTACAAAATTTGTTAATGTTTTCAAACAAATGACGTTATATTCCTTGAATTTGAAAATTCAATTAATACGTCTTTCTGCTACGACGTCCTGTTGAAAAGAATGACGTTTATTTAAGACGTCTTTGAATGACGTCTTAAAAGATGTATTAAACGTGTTTCACATTAGAACAATAAAATTTGGTAAAAATTTGTTATGAACAAATGACGTCTCTCTTCCTGAATTTCGTCATCAAAAGACGTATTTCTACGGTGATACGGATATTAAAAAAGGTCTTTTTAGATGCCATTTTCTCCAAATTTAGAAAAAATAACGTCATTTTTTATGAATTATGTCATTGAAAAATGTCTTTACATGATATTCATTTTCCATTCAAAGGGAAAAACAAAAACGAGGTAAGTCATAATAAATGAATCATAATCGTAATAAATTTTTATCATCAGATAAATAATATGTTTTTCAAGGTTTAGAATTAACAACTTGAAAAATGAGAACTGAATACTTTGTGATAATTTTTTATGATTTCCAGGTTAAGAGTATAAAAAGAAAATATATTTTAGGAAATCAGATTGAATAGAACACAGTTTTGAAATATAATGGACTATTATTCGATGATATATGCAAGTCATATAATAGAATACAAAATAATCAGCTAATAAGTATGAAGTAAATAAGCTCTTATTGATCGAATTTTTTTTTTTAAATATAGCATGCCTTTTTTTGATGTATATACTCATAATAGTTAGAATCATATTTAATTTTGATATTTTTTTTGTTTTGATACAAAAATTAAGTTTGGCCAACGAACTTACGAGAAAAAATCTTAAAATATTTCAGAAGAGAGGCTGGATTGACTCCTAAAACTTTACAGAATATTTATTTTGGGTTGTTGAAAAAATTAAAAAGTAAAGAAATCATATGACCTAAAAAGAATACTTTAATCAATGTATAATGATAAATGGCAAAATACGTTTTTTTTTATAATACTTTATTTTTAACAAACACTTTAAAAATTTGCAACTTATAAGACTTAGTTTTTAGGCAATCAGATACATTAAAAAATTTTAAAAATCTATGACCCTAAAATAATATTTTGATGAAAGTATAATGGTCGAAAATGAAGGAATAAATTTTTCAGAATAGACTTTATTTTAACAAACACTTAAAAATTTTCAGCTGAGGAGACTTAGTTTTTACGCAGTCAGATACATTAAAAAATAAAAAATTGATAACCCTAAAAAAATGTTTCAATCAATGTAAAATGGTTAAAAATGTGAAAATACATTTTTTTAAATTGAATTTTTTTAAACCAAAATTTCCTCTTTGCTGAACTTAGTTTTTTCCGCTGAAACGGTAAATAAGAAATCAGATGAGATCTCAGCTACGATTTTTGCACGGGATCTCAGATGAAAAATCAAGTGAGATCTCATCTGATATTTTTCAGTAGGGTTTACATTTAAAAACTGTTGAAGGTGTCAGGACTGAGTTTAGCCTGAAAAAAAAATTCAAATATAGTCATAATTTTTTTTCTTATGATATTAATTAATAAAACTCTTCTTCACCTTAAATATATATTAAATAAAAGACTTTGATACATGATTTTAAAAAACCTCATCCAATGTTTTAAATTCGTTTGAGTTGTCTAAAACTTGATTTTTGAAAATTTTGGTACTTGCCGTAGACTTTTTCAGCCAATTCTCAACTAATTAAATTTAAAATTTCCAGAGATCTTAAATATATATATCTTCATAAAATAACAGTTCTGGAATTTTGATAAGATTAGTTGAAGTAAATGTTAAATTAAATTACTTATATAAAATTAACAAAAATATCTATATTTATAAACTTTTTAAACTAAACCTAAATTTTTTTTTTTACCTTAAGAATAGGCCGGAGCAGTTTTGATTACCGACCGAGAAGTGAAAATGTTATTTTATCATAAATAAAATAATTATACTATTTTCAAAAGAAATTGTTATCGAGCGCAAATTTTTCATACATACATGATTGTATAATAAATGTTTTTTTTTCATAAAATTCACCATATTTTAAACGAAAAGTGAGTAACCGTACTTAGAGTCAAGTGAACAGCTGTAGTATAAAATTTTTAATTTTTTAATATTTTCTTCGATTATTTTTGGCGAGCGCAATAAAGAAATAAATTTCGTGAGTGTATTTTGAATTTTAATGTATTCCTTTACGTATAGTAGGAGAAAATTAAACAACCAATTTTCTATTCTCGGTCGGTATCGAATCTGCTCAAGCCTGCTCTTAAACTGTTATTTTCTGAAGATACATAAACTAAAGATCTCTGGAAATTTTGAGGTCAATTGGTTGAAAATTGGCTGGGAAAGTTTGTAGCAAATACCAAAATTTAGAAAATTAAGTTTTCGACTGCTTAAAAGAATTTAAAGTATCGGTTGAGATTTTTAAAAATTATTTATGTATCAAAGTTTTATATTCAATATATGTATATATGTTAATAATATATATATATATATATATATATATATATATATATATATATATATATATATATATATAGGGACGTTTCACGTCAACTCACCTAACAAAAAAATAGAATTCGTCAAAAATCTGTGAATATGTTCTATTTGATACCCAAAATATACGAAAAAAATTTTAGAGGTCCAGGTCAAAGGGGTCAGGATTTAAACGTGATGGAATTTCTCGAATTTTCCAAATTTTTTGCTAAATAAATATTTATGAATTTTTTCCTCAAAAACTATCAATTTTTCGTTAAAACTTAATAGAATACTTTTTCTTGAAGATTAGATGTAGAATTCACCTGAATTTTTGCAAATTATAATATACTAATTTTTATGCTTACTTGATCGATTTAAACATACTATTTAGTATATCTAAAAATCGAGCAGGTTAAATTGGTTTTTTAAAGTCTTATTTTTTTTGTTTTTTTTGGAAAAAATATACGAAGCCTCCAGTTGGGCAGCCTTCTCAAAGTTACTTAATTGTGCAAAAAAGTCTGAATAAATCGTTATTTTGGATCAATGATGAGATTCGTAATTTTTTTTCTGAAAAAGTATTGATTTTTGGGACAAATGTATGAGAATGTTTTTTATTAGAAATTGTATGTTAAATGTATGTAAATTTTTGTAAACCATTATTTGCTAAACATCACAAATTATAAATGAAATTATGAAATTTTAAAATTTATTTTTTGTTAAATTTTTAGTATATATGGTTCATAATGTCTTAAATTACAATTTATAAAAATATGTTCATATTCTACACATGATTTCCAATAAAAAACATTTTTATACATTTGTCCCAAAAATCAATACTTTTTCAGAAAAAAAATCACGAATCTCATCATTGATCCAAAATAACGATTTTTTTAGACATTTTTGCACAATTAGTAACTTTGAGAAGGCTGCCTAACTGGAGGCTTCGTAGTTTTTTTCCTCATAAAAAAACAAAAAAAAAATAAGACTTTATAAAGCCAATTTAACCTGCTCGATTTTTAGATATACTAAATAGTATGTTTAAATCGATCAAGTAAGCATAAAAATTAGTATATTATACTTTGCAAAAATTCAGGTGAATTCTACATCTTATTTCCAAGAAAAAGTATTCTATTAAGTTTCAACGAAAAATTGATAGTTTTTGAGGAAAAAATTCATTAAAATATTTATTTAGCAAAAAATTTGGAAAATTCGAAAAATTCCATTACGTTTAAATCCTGACCCCTTTGACCTGGACCTCTAAAATTTTTTTTGTATATTTTGGGTATCAAATAGAACATTTTTACAGATTTTCCACGAATTCTATTTTTTTGTTAGTTGAGTTGACGTGAAACGTCCCGTGTATATACATCAACTCGTAGAATTGAATACTAATAAAATTAAGTTTCAACATAAAGTTCATTATTTAAGTTGGTATTGTATTTCATAAAATAATACAGCAATTTATAAGTTGTTAATTATAATAATTATGTGAAATCTTTATCAAGAGCAGGCCGGAGCAGATTCGATACCGACCCAGATTAAAAAATCCGTTGTTTAATTTTTCCCTACTATACGTAATGAAATGCATTAAAATTTTAAATACATTCAGGAAATTTATTTCTCTATTGCCCTCACCAAAAATAATTAAAGAAAATTTTAAAAAATTTTATACTACATCTGTTTATTAAACTCTAATTACGGTTACTTACTTTTCGTTTAAAATGAAAGTAAATTTTATGAAAAAACATCTATTATACAATTATGTATGCATAAGAAATCGCGTTTGATAATAATTTCTTTCGAAAACAGTATAATTATTTTATTCATGACAGAATAACATGTTTACTTCTCGGCCGGTAATCATAAATGCTCCGGCCTACTTTGAATAGTTCAAAATAATATTAAATATGTGATCATTATTTTCATAGTTTATTTAAAATATTATGTGGATTTCATAAGTATAGATTATTTAGAGTGAAATATAATGTAACTTCGACAATAAATCCAATTTAATTTTATAATTGACTATTAAAAAAATTTAATATAAAAAAAATAACTTTTCGAGATTGTATTTTATAAAACGTATGTTAAAAAGATACTAAAAAGAATATTTTTTTAATGTGTCATGATAATTTTTCAAATAAGGTTATTAGGTATATTCTAAAAATTAATATATTTCTTTTTGTAAAAATATTATTGCTTTAATAAAATTATTATTAATAAATTCAATTCTTAACAATTATATATAGTTAAATAAAAATTTTTATTTTAATAATCATAGCGTTGAAATTTATTTCGATGAAAATGTTATTTGATTGACATTTTCAGTTATGTTTTGATACAAATAAAAATATATTTTTAAAGTTACTTGTCATCAATAAAAAATATTTAAATTGTTTAAATAATAATTCTTTATCAATACGAAGAACTCATTCATAAATTATTATATCAATGATATGGAAATAAAAAAAAACAAATATGAGATTGAATATAATATAACCTTACTTGTGATACATACACTTGGTAATATTTATGTTTCATGAAGAATTCAAATTTTATGCAAATATAATTGTTAGGTAATTGCAAATAACTGATTTATTATTTTGAAATATTCGAATTGTAAAATAATTAAAATATTTTATTTTAATCTTATAATTGTGTATTCAAATTCAATATTTCGTATGTATAAAATACATATGTGAAGATATTATAATTAGAAATAAACACGAAATTCGTTTTTAAGCATGTTTCAAGTAGAAAGGTTATTTTTAATTTCATCGTTCAAGTTCATAATCATATTAAGGTCAAGAACCTAAACACAAGAGCCGTTCCTTAATGATATTACACGTAACTCGTTACACGTTTTAAAATTTTGCTAGCTGATGTCTACTGAATTCAATATCCAGACGATACTCAAGTTCGGAATTATACGTGATACTCAGGGTCACCTATGAAGTTGAGGTAATTTTCGACTTTTGTAAATTATGCCTTACAATTAACATACGATTTAGGACATTTTTTAATTTTTTTCCCTAGGTGAAAAATATAATTTATTTATTTTTTATTGTTGTTTTTGCTACTTTTATTTCAAATATTAAACTACATATATTTGCTCTTTATTGAAAATCGGTGAAGTTAATTATATACATATAATCGAACAGAACTACATGAAATTCCATTTATGACATATTTAAACTTAGCCTTATATTGTATGTGTAATCAACTTAAGCTTTTCTCTAAGATTTGTTTACGACTACAATAAAGTATATTTAAATTCAATATTTAAAAGTTAATTTACTCTTCAGTGAATTTTAAATATTATTGTAATTAAAATATTTACAACCTTTTTCTACGAATCTCGGGTTCTTCGGGATCGTGCCTTTTTTAATTACGTGTTTCAAGCATATATACATGAATGCAGCATGTAATATGGAAGAGTGGTGGCTATTTTAACAATGATGATAGAGAGAAAGAAAATAACTACTCACATACTGTCTCTCTGGTGCAGAGCTTACGGGAGCATTATGCGAGAGAGATAGGATGTTAGTTAATATTCTCATTCTTTCTACCAAAAGTTGCCACCACTTTTTAACACGGCATGCTTCCACAATAGTATCTACGCTTTAAGGGTATGTGTGATTTTTCTTTCAATAAGATTTGCCTTTTCTATTGGTTCCTATATAATTAGTCGTTATTATATATCAAAGTAAAACTATCTTTTTCTACAGTTCTTGGCTCCTACGGATCTGCACATTTTTTCTTTATGAGAATAGCATTTTTATTGAGTCCTATATAATCAGTAATTATAACATACAAGCACTTTTTTCATGTCTCATTTTTGAGTCTTGTTTGGGTTTTATTACATGTATTTCTTTCTTCATTTATGTTTCACTATATTTTGCTTTATTATCTTTTTTCACTCTCTATTCTTTCTTCCTTCAATTTTCTTTTACTCCCTCCATCTTCAGCTACCCTCCTTAATTTTCTCTTCCCTTTAAAGTATAAACTTTAATTATGATGTAATATTGGAGTCTACACTTGACTAGCTTCTAGAAAATAGAGGAAATTTTTTGTTAACAGCACATTTTTAAGTGCAGCTAAATTTAACTGAATCAGCTAATTTTCGACTGACGTTTTGTCAATTTTTTTCTAAATTTTGTATAATTTGACTGACTTTATGAATAAATTCAGCTAATTTTCATATACATTTATCCTATTTTTGCTTAGTTTTAACTAATTTTTAGCTAAGTTTTATGCAATTTCCAGCTACTTTTCAGCCAACTTTTAGCTAACTTGTAGATTCTATCTTAACGAACTTTTAGATAAATTTCAGCTAAATTATAGCTAACTGGGGCCACGATTGAATCTTATACATGATGGCAGCGTCGATAACAGTGGTGAAAACTTTTTATAATATTAAGAGATATAGATCTTTCTATATAATATAGTTTTAAACAAAAATTAGTGGTTGACCCTCCATATCTTACCCATAGAACTCTTATTTTTCACCCTTTACTAAATAACACCCATTTTCCACTCATTTTCTACCTTTTTTCAACTCTACATCTTACCGAACAAAAATAACTACTCACACCCAAGTAAAGATACTTGAGTTCCAAGTTATGCTCAATACTAAAATCCTGTCTATGAATTCAAACCTTATAGACAAATCTCAATCTTGTGAATGCTGCAGATTATCAAGTTCTAACTTTAATCTTGAATTTGCACTTGCGCATACAGAGAAAGGAAAACACCTAAAAAAAATTTACTAACTTGAGTCATTAGTCAAAAAAACATTATGAGTCATTTTTTAATTGATACTCAGTACATAAATTAAGTGGTCTATGGTGATGAATCAAAAGGCCAATTAAAGAAGAAGTCATAAATTAAGACAACCTATATAAGTACATCTGTTAACTATTTGGTAAAGTACTGAATTTTGACAAATTATCTTACACTAACATATTACTTATATAATACGCACTGCGGCACTGTCGAGTATGAAGCTTCAATATAATTAATACTTAATAACGTAAAAACCATTAAATTGTAAAACGATTTTCAACAGTTGATAAATATAATGTAAATCATATAATATATAACAATTTTAAATTACTCATAATTAATTTTAAATTCAAAAGTTAAATATTTTAAAACATTAAAGATGTTGCTTTTGCGTAAAAATATCGAGTAACACTTTCAAGGCTAAATACCAACGTGACCATTGTGCTCACCATGCAACACGTGCAGCTACCTGCAGTGCTTATTGTTAGTGGCCATAAAATGATGCACCAATGACATAGCTTGGCTCTCTCCTACTTTTAATTGAGTAGTGGGATGAGCATAGCTACTGTCGTGATTTTGGGCGCGCGATTAAGAGAGAGTCTTGCCATGGACTTGCGGACGCGAGACAGGCGCATTTGGCAATCATATTGACTGAGGATTAAATGATTTTTCTTTAAGTTTTATTTTTAATTTGTTCGCGTTTAATCGTCATTAAATTCAGTTCTAAAGTAATGTTACGCAGTACATCAAATCATACATTAAATGATCAGGAACGCCATGCAACAAGGAGAACAAGGAATTTTGTACAGATAAGTCTTTTTACTGTTTTGATTGAACATTGTAGTTTTCTAAATTTACTATGCTATGTGTAAAAAATTAATATTAATTCTTGTTTTTCTTAAAACATTAACTTCTCTTATCATCTGTCTTTTTATGTGTTTGGAATCAATTATCTATTATAACAACAATGCTTATTTTGGTTTAATTGTGGTTTTATTAAAAGTAACTAAATAATTAAATATGGTAGTATTCTTACTTTAATACAATGAATTATATCCCAACTTATTTACATTACACAGTTTGTAGAAATATTGTGAAGGGTTTTTCCGGGGCTTTTCTAATCCGGAAAAGCCCCTAACACGAAGTATAGCAGATGAACATGTATCGTTTTATTTCTTAAATATCACGAATTAGAAAATTAATTATTAGTAATTTAAAAGAGTAATATATTATAAAAATAATTCTATATTTTTCAATCTTTAATTTTAGTAACAGAAAAAGCCGCACCAAAAAAGATTAACAATCACATTTTCTCGCGAAATATTATCCTTGAATCAAATACGTGAAATGTCAGTCTAAGTACCGAAAAATGAGACACTAAACATCGAAAATTCATGCTCTCGCTTCATAATATAAGAGTACCAACATTAGTCCCTAAAATTCAAGCTATAGTACTAATTGAAATTATATCGTCACTTTTTTTTTAAATACCTCAGTACATAAATTAGGTATATTAGATTTAGTACCTATTTTAACAGTACTTCCTTTTCTCTGTGCAGTTGTCAGTTCTAGTAAACGACAGATACTGTTTTCGATTATTTCATGCTTCGTTATTAAAACACGTGATTAAAAAGAATGAATTTCTATATTTTTTCATTGATTTAAATGCAATTTAGTAAAATAAATTCTTAATTCATCGTGATATGATTTGTATTTAAATAATTTTTTATGGATATTGTAACTTTAATTAATCCTTTTTTATAAAAATATTAAAATTTAATTTAGTACGGAACTTCAATAACAAAATTCATGAGTTGAGGCAATTGTTTGTTATTTTAAAATTGGCTTATTTATACATAATAATATAATATATGAAAATTCAACCAAGCGACGTTAGGAGCGAGTAATTACACTAGTACATATATTAAATATAAAACCAAAAATAATAAAATTTATATAAGAAATAATGAATTGGTATGAAAAAATACATAAAAATGATTATTAATATGCATATAAAAATAGAAATATTGAAATAAAAATTATAATAATATGTAAACAAAATTTAAAGTATTTGTATAACTTAAAAAAAAAACCATATTTTATAATATAAAAAAAAACATTGCATTATATGATTAAAAAAAAACATTACATTATATAAATATATAAAAAAAATAATAAAAAATTAAATATAAAAAAACTAAATATAATAATATTAACATTAAAAGTAGAATATATAAATAAAAAATACATATTTTTTATAGATTAATAATCAACAATTCCAACATGTTATTGTGGGACATTGATCAAAATCGATATGTACAAGTTCAAAACGATTAACATTACACGTATTTATTACGATCATCGAGAGATGTTCGAAATTTAATAAATGCAGTAGATGCAGAAGAAGAAAATTTTCAGGAAAGTATAAATAATTATCAAAATGATGGAAAATTAATAAAAATCAATGTACTAATAGAAAATTTTGATTTTATAAATTATAGTTATTATTTTTCCATTTGAGAAAACGTAGAAGATTGTTTAAAAATTAAAACAAAAAAATTAATAATGTATCGTTTAGAAAATAATATTGGGCAAAAAATAGAATATTTTAAAAATGATGAAATTATTAATAAACATATATTAATTTTATCAAATATGTTATATGGTATATATTTTTAAGTTTTAATATAGTGTTTTTTTGGTTTATTCGATTCTTTAAATTTTTTGTGTATTTATATTAAAACAAAAAATAAAATTTTTTTTTCAAAGAGGCGTGGTATGAGGCGAGGCATGAGGAGATGTAAGAGGAATACAGAATAAATTTTCCATTGTGAGGCGAAGTATGAGGTGTTGCAAGAGGAAACAATAAAGAGAGGATAAGGCAATTTGGATGCGTTCGCCATCATTTTTACTATTTTTTTTAAATTTATATAAAAAATACTTCCTTAAAACTTGAGACATTCCAGAGATATTTTGAGGCGATGTAAGAGGCGACAAACGTCGAGGCGATGTAAGAGGAGGGGGAGGCAGGGTAAGGAGGGAGAGAAAGGGGAGGCATCCAGTGGGGCTGAAAAAAACGGTAATTTACGTTGAAAAAATAGGAGATGGTGAGGAGGAGGGAGGGAGGGGAAGGATTGGGAAGGAGGAAGACAGGGAGAGGCTACAAGTATGCTTAATATTAAGGCTTACGTCTATATAATATAGATATATGAGTAAATCTCATGTAAATCTGCCTTTTTCTTTAACTTTTTGAATATAATTTTAAAATAGTTGCTATTCTGTTACATTAAATGGCACACACCTCTATAATATCTTAAATTTTTGGTTTTTTATCTAGAAAATGAACCTCAGTGGTCCATAAAGTTATATTGATCGTTACCTTCTAGATTTTATTAAAAGTATTAAATTTTTTATTAAAAATCTCGATTTTGCATAAATGTTCTAAAAAAAATGCAAAATTTTTACAGTTTTAAGGAAATATTAATAATAACAATCTTAATTTTTAACTAATCTCCAAAAAAATGATTAGACTATTTTTGAAACCTAAAAATGAATGATTTGAGCCTGATTGGAGTAATGTGCCACCTTAAACAACTGAGTAAAAACCTGGAGTAACAACATGAAAAGTTTATATTTTGTCTTTATACAAAATTGCTACTAGCAAAGCTATTTGAAGTGGTACATGACTTTAATTAGGCTTAAATAATTCGTTTTTAGTTTACTAAAATAGTCTAATAATTTTTTTGGAGATTAGTTAAACGTTATGATTTAGATTTACCTAAAACTGTGAAAAATTTGCACTTTTTTAAGAACATTTATGCAAAATTCAAATTTTTCATAAAATTTTGAAGGAAAAGTTCGATATAACTTTATAAAAAAACTAAGGTTTATTTTCTAGATCAAAAACCAAAAAATTAAGGCATTATAGAGGTGTGTGCCATTTAATGCAATAAAATAGTAAATATTTTAAAATTATGTTAAAAAAGTTACATAAAAAGGCAGATTTATATAAGATTTACTCATATATATCATCCTATATTATATTAAAGTATAACGACCTTTTTTGCGGTTCTCCGGTTCTTCGAATCCGTCTATTTTTTTACTGTGCATAATTTTTTTGTAAATAGAGTAACAATTTTTTATGTGCTCCTATATAATTAGTACTTATTATTTATAATCTTTTTATGGGTCTTATTTTTTGGGCCTCGTTTGGGCCTTAATATTTGCGACTCTAGCTCTTTCTAATTATACATCCCACAACACTGGAAAGAAAAATAAATGAGGTAAGCTTAAGTGTGCTATTGTTTGTACTATAGAATACTATCGGATGGAATACTTTAGCAATTTTTTCACTATTAACTTTGTTCCGTTACTAAGACCTTCATTGATATTTAAATATCTTAAAATAATTATGATAGCCTCTACTTTTAAATCAAATTTATGTAGTGAAAGTCTATTGGGAATTACCTTATTCAAAAATTCTTTAGATAATATAAAATCTAAATTTTCTTTGTTATCAGCCTCGACTATATCAATACTTAAATATTCAACATAGTCTCCTTCCATTATATTGAAAACATCATTATTGATTTAAATATCATTATTTTTAAGAGACGAAATAACTTTCTCTGTTAAATTTGTATTGTTCATTTTAATTGCATTTCCAAATATTTCTTCGATAAGATTTTCTTTAGGAAAAGCACTTAATTTATTATCATCTTCAAAAAGATCACGACATTTTACTTTTCCTGTATTTAATAACCATTGTTTAAAATTATTGTTATTATCTGAAACTGAAATTATCGTTATTAACTGAAACGCAGATTTTCATTTAACGTCGTACACATAAAATTTTGTTATAATAAACTAAATTTAGCCGAATTTTCGATAATGTTCATACGGCTTCCATGTCGAATAATTATTAATGTTTGCCTTAAATCTCCTGATACAGTAACAGTTTCACCGCTGAAAGGTTGGTTTACATCGCATAAATCTTGAAGAAAAAAGCTATTAAAACGTAAAGGTATCAGGATAAAGTTAATAGCCTCAAAAAAACCGAAAATTTTTTTTCTTTTATTTTTATAGTACATTTACCGTAGTTTTATCTCCGATTCGCCGTTTTCAAATATTTAATTTGGATAAAGAGAAATAGGCAAATATCAGATAAAAAAATTTTATTTTAAATGAAAATTTTTTCGAAAAATAAAAAATTTTCCGTATTCGACGTTTTTACCTGATATTACGATTTTTTAAGAAAGATAGTTATAAAATTAAGAATTTCAAATAATTAATTAAAATTATAAATCATTTTTATCTAATTTTTTTATAAAATATAAAAATTTAAATTATTTATTCATATTAAATTGTTATTTTATTTATTTATTCGTGTTGAATATATTGTTTATTATTATTATTATCAATTATTTGAATTTTTTAGTTATGAGTTCTATATTTTGCGCCAAAATTTGACAAATATTTCGTTGAAAACTTATCTAAATCGAAAAAGTCGATGAAGTAGTTACCTACCGCATAATCTAGTTATCTACTGTAAAACTGAAAGCTTTCGAATTTTTTAAAAGTTCTTGAGTAAATTTATTTTTTATCTTTACAAATAACAGTTATCAAAATATTTTATTAATTTTGATGAGTCCAACAATTAATTACAATGTTTTTATCAGTTTTTATTAGTTTTTTTTTCTAGTTATCAAATTAAATATTTTATAATTTATGTAGTGAAATACTTTTAGTGATAAATAAAGTATTATCAATTATAGTTAATTTATTTTTTTAAATATACTATATATATATATATATATATATATATATATATAGGACTTGGTTAGGTGAAGTGAACGAGAGCGGACACGGTAAGGTGGCTCGCGTGTTTTTTCATATTAATAATAATTATTTTGTAGTTTTTAATTATAAATAATAGGAGAAAATATTCATTTCGTTAAAGAGCTTATAGTGCGAGTATAATTTTTATGAAATTTGTTAATGTTGCGTCAAAAATTAACAAAAAGCGATTATGTTAAAATTTGAGGTTAGCTAGCGGTCTTGTTTTTTCGACGGTTGGCAGTTGCAAATATAAAATAGGTATTTCGCTATCTTAGATGCGAGGAATACATAATGAATAGCGAAAAAAGTGATATTAATCAGAAAACTGATAAAAGGAGTACACTGCCATGTTAAGTAAAAACGTACATAAGTGACATTTCGATGTAAAATAAATTTTTTCTATCAATAGATCCGATAAAAAAAACAGCCTATTGAATGAATAAAAAAAAAGTTGTTTCAAATTTTTTGCTAAAAAATAAGGAAATAAAGATTACTTAAGTATTGAAAAATTAAAAATTGGATCGGATAAAATTGATATTATTTCACTTTATCACTTTTATTTATTTTACACTTATGTAAGTTTTTACTTAACACGGCAGTACATTGAGAGGAAAATCAACATTGGACAATAAAGTGAAGAAAGTGACATTTAATAACAATATGAAAAGTGAGGATAAAAACACGAGTGAAAATTTAGTGTTAGACAAAGATAAAAAAGAATCGAATATGCTAAAAAAAAAGACAGGAATGCGAAAAAGTTAGGGAATATTGCAAAGTAGAATTAAAGCAAATGAAAAAAGAAAGAACAGAAATTGAAAAAATAAAAATAGATCTCGAAATGTTAAGATTAAACTTTTTAGAAAAAAAAACGATATGTGCAAACGAATTGAAACTATGGAAGAAAAATTACGTGAGGAGAAAAAAAGAGAAACAACGTTGTCAGAAGTACAGTCGTCGATATCAAATATATCACGCGTAGGTAGTACGTTTACCGGCTCAGCGTGGAATGTAAACACCGTAGAAAGTTTCTCGGAAATGAAGGTTAAGAATTTAAAAAAAATTATATATGAGAAAGATAAAAAAGAAAAAAATATTGTAATTAGAGGAGCAGAGGTTAAGGACGCGGATTTATGGGACTGGTTTAAGAATTTTGCGTATAATAAACTTAATGTTGAGGTTAAGCCAATAAATGCTAGAATAAGTGGGCCGGTAATCATAGTCAAATTAGATAGCTTAGAATAAAAAAAATAATGTGATGAAAAATAAAAATAGACTTAAAGGCATGAAAATATATATAGAAAGTAATTTAGCATATGAGGATAGGAAAAAGCAAGAAAGGATTGTTAAATGGGTAAAAGAAAGAAAAAATAAAGGTTTAGATACTAAGGCAGGACAAGGTTGGCTAAGGATAGCTGGTGTATGACAAAAATATGAGGAGAAAGGGATGGAAAAAGAAATAGAGGACATGAAGGTAGATAGAAGAGAGAATTTCGAGTAGCCCAGAAATGGTAAAAGGAAACAGAGGTTGGGAAAATTGAAAAAATAAACGCAAATTTGGTAAAAATTTTAATTTTTTAGAATATAGCGGGAATTTTGAAAAAAGATAGAGAATTTCGGAACTTTATTGAAAAGGCAGATTTTGTTAGTCTATGTGAAACGTGGGTAGACGATAAAAGTTGGGAAACGTTAAAAACTAAACTACCAAATGACTTTGTTTGTTCTCAAGAATGTGTAGCAGCTAAAAAAATAAACATAAAAGGTAGGGCGAAGGGCGGATTTATAGTAGGTATTGGAAAGAACTGGTTCTGTGACGAATGCAAACTGATAGATAATATAGATGATAGATTAACCCATTAAGGCCCATGCAAAATCTGGATAAGATAGCAAAAAAGTAACTACGCCATCCTTTGCATAATCGAAAAATAAAGTATACGTGTTTTTTCTTTTGCCATTTGTAATTGTTTATAAAAAATTATTTAAACAAATTACCAAAAAGTTCATAATTTAGAAAAACTAAATGCAGAAATCGATTCTACGGGAAAAATCATGAAAAGAACCTAAGTAACATTTTTTTGTCAGAGTCCAATTTGTCAGTGTAAAATGAGGATAAACCATTGCATCCTGGCCGGGAGTGTAAGTGACTATGTCTAGTCCCATGCGAAATCTGGATACGATAGCAAAAAAGTAACTACGCCATCCTTTGCATAATCAAAAAATAAAGTATACGTGTTTTTTCTTTTGCTATTTGTAATTGTTTATGAAAAATTATGTAAACAAATTACCAAAAATATCATAATTTTGGAAAACTAAATGCAGAAATCGATTTTACGGGAAAAATCATGAAAAAAACCTAAGTAACATTTTTTTGTCAGAGTCCAATTTGTCAGTGTAAAATGAGGATAAACAATTGCATCCTGGCCGGGAGTGAAAGTGACTATGTCTAGTCCCATGCAAAATCTGGATACGATAGCAAAAAAGTAACTACGCCATCCTTTGCATAATCAAAAAATAAAGTATACGTGTTTTTTGTTTTGCCATTTGTAATTGTTTATAAAAAATTATTTAAACAAATTACCAAAAAATTTCATAATTTTGAAAAACTAAATGCAGAAATCGATTCTACGGGAAAAATCATGAAAAGAACCTAAGTAACATTTTTTTGTCAGAGTCCAATTTGTCAGTGTAAAATTAGGATAAACCATTGCATCCTGGCCGGGAGTGTAAGTGACTATGTCTAGTCCCATGCGAAATCTGGATACGATAGCAAAAAAGTAACTACGCCATCCTTTGCATAATCAAAAAATAAAGTATACGTGTTTTTTCTTTTGCTATTTGTAATTGTTTATAAAAAATTATTTAAACAAATTACCAAAAATATCATAATTTTGGAAAACTAAATGCAGAAATCGATTTTACGGGAAAAATCATGAAAAAAACCTAAGTAACATTTTTTTGTCAGAGTCCAATTTGTCAGTGTAAAATGAGGATAAACAATTGCATCCTGGCCGGGAGTGAAAGTGACTATGTCTAGTCCCATGCAAAATCTGGATACGATAGCAAAAAAGTAACTACGCCATCCTTTGCATAATCAAAAAATAAAGTATACGTGTTTTTTGTTTTGCCATTTGTAATTGTTTATAAAAAATTATTTAAACAAATTACCAAAAAATTTCATAATTTTGAAAAACTAAATGCAGAAATCGATTCTACGGAAAAAATCATGAAAAAAACCTAAGTAACATTTTTTTGTCAGAGTCCAATTTGTCAGTGTAAAATGAGGATAAACTTCCCACGTTTAAAAGTACTTATTGTTCCTTATGAAATATAGACTTGTGAATCAGTTTCTTGTTTGTATAATAAAAGTAGATAAATATTTTTTTATTTTTCGATTTCTTTCGCGTGAGAAATCACGTTTGAGTGGCAGACTAGTGGTTGGATACAAAAACTTCGGATACAATTTTTGAAACGAAAATTTTGGATGTAGCTGTTCTGTTTAGAATTTTGAGATACGTAGTATATATTTTTTGTAAATTTAAGTATTAGTAGACGTGGGTTTTATCATTCTACATTGTAACGCAACTAACAATGGTGAGACGGAAACTTACTGATCTCCCTGATTTAGTTGACGATTCTGACATTGAAGGAAATCAACATATCGATATAGCATTTATTCCTGATGAACATGAAAGTTCAGATGGAGAATCGGATGGTGAACTAGATGAAAATACGTTGTCTCATAACCTCCCTACAGGCGCTTACGAACATGTGAAAAGTACTTACACAAGTACTCAAAAATTATTGGAGCCCAATCATATTTACAATTGGAAAAATAATGCTTTGAATGATAGTTCTCCTGATGACGAGCATAACTTTGATATTTCACCTATTTTACCATTACTTCCTAAAAATTCTTTAGAATTATTCGAAATATTCTTTTCAAAATCAATGAAAAATCACATTATTGAAGCCACTTCTGAAAATAATTTTGATTTATCTGTAAATGATTTGGACAAATTTATTGTAATCATCATGATTACTATCATCGATTCCCGAAAAAGTTTTCGTGACTATTGGTCAGCAAGACGAATTCTTCAGTGCCCAGTAATTTCGGAACTTATGCCAAGAAACAAATTTGTTGCCGTCAAGAAGAACCTGCGATTCTATAAACTTCAAGAAAAAAACGATAATGATAAAGTTTGGAAGGTTAGAACTCTATATGACATGTTTCGTAAGAATTGCATGCAATTTGGTTTCTTTGACTACAATTTATCAATAGATGAAGTGATGATAAAATATTATGGTAAGTTCGGTATCAAGCAATGTATAAGGAATAAGCCTATTCAATTTAGAATAAAGGGATGGGCACTCTGTTCTTCTGATGGGTATTTGTACGACATCGATATTTATACCGGAAAATTAGGCATTGATGAACGAAATCGTTTACATGCCGTTGGTTTGGGATCTAGAGTAGTAATGAAATTACTTTCTCCTTTACTAGAGATTACCGAAAAAGAAGAACTGAATAAATACCATGTTTATTTTGATAATTTTTTTACTAATCCGGATCTTATGATCCATTTGGTGAAAATTGGTTTATCGGCAACAGGAACTGTTCGGCAGAATCGCGTGAAAACGAAAGTCGAAATGACGAAAAAAGCAGAAAGAGGACCCACTATTTCGATGCATGAAGAGAATTCAAAATTGAATTACATTACGGTAATGGATTCAAGACCCGTGTCGATTCTCTCTACTAAATATGGGGATGAACCAAAATGTCCAATGCAAAGATGGCAGGGATCGGCTAGAAATTCTGTTCTTTTTCCTCATACTTTTTCTATGTACAATCGATATATGGGTGGAGTTGATCTTCATGATCAGCACTTTAATGCTTTGATGCCCTCGCTTCGAAGTAAAAAATGGACATGGTGTCACTTTTTACGACTTATCCAAGCATCATTATCAAACGCTACAGTGATTTATAATAAGCTACACCCAGATGAAAAAAAAGGTTCTAAACAAATTGTTCAAGATGTTTGTGAATATTACATTGACAAGTTATCCTCGACACGTCGTTCTTCACGAAAAAAAGTGTATGATTCAGGCAGCTGTTCAGCAGACGAACACGTGATGAAACATAGAAGCCTGAAAAAATGTGGAGTATCGACGTGTTCTACAAGAACTGAGTGGTATTGCACAAAATGTTGTATATCTATATGCAGAGTACATAGAGAAGGACATGGCGATGAACAGTAATTCAATTCTTCTAAATAAACTTCTAATGTCTTGTGTAAATCATTTATATATCAATGCAATCAACAATTTATTATTATTTGACTTGCATCTCTTTCATTCGCGTGATGCGATTGTTTATCCTCATTTTACACTCACAAATTAGACTATGACAAAAAAATGTTACATAGGTTTTTTTCATGATTTTTCCCATAGAATCAATTTTCATATTTAGTTTTTCAAAATTATGAACTTTTTGGTAATTTGTTTAAATAATTTTTTATAAACAATTGCAAATGGCAAAACAAAAAACACGTATACTTTATTTTTTGATTATGCAAAGGATGGCGTAGTTACTTTTTTGCTATCGTATCCAGATTTTGCATGGGACTAGACATAGTCACTTTCACTCCCGGCCAGGATGCAATTGTTTATCCTCATTTTACACTGACAAATTGGACTCTGACAAAAAAATGTTACTTAGGTTTTTTTCATGATTTTTCCCGTAGAATCGATTTCTGCATTTAGTTTTTCTAAATTATGAACTTTTTGGTAATTTGTTTAAATAATTTTTTATAAACAATTGCAAACGGCAAAACAAAAAACACGTATACTTTATTTTTTGTTCATGCAAAGGATGGCGTAGTTACTTTCTTGCTATCTCATCCAGATTTTGCATAGGCCTTAATGGGTTAATTAAAACAAAAATAAAGGAAGAAAAAGATTGGTTAAATATATGGTCAGTATATAATTCACGGGATTTAAATAAAGTTTTAGAAATTTTAGAAAAAAGAGATTTTTTAGAAGAAGATAGTTTGGTGATAGGGGAGATTTTAATATCAGAATAGGTTCATTGAGTAACTTGATAATGTGTAATGAAAATGGAATGGAGAATATAAGGAATAGTAAGGATATTATAATTATTAATTTAGGCAATAAATTAGTAGAGCTTATAAATAACAAAGGTTGGTATATATTGAATGGTTATTGTGAAGGGGATATAGAGGGAGAGTTTACGTATATAGGAGCAAGAGGTAACTCAGCAATTGATTACGTATTGTCAAATGATAGAGCTAGGGAATTAGTTAAAAATTTTAAAATCACGAGTAGAATAGATTCAGACCATGTACCCTTAGTGCTAGAAATAAAATCTGCGCATAGTAACAGAGTTATTAAAAAAAAAGAAAATAAAACAAAAAAAGTGATTTCCTGGAATACAGAAAATATAGAAATTTACAAAAGCAAGATGGAAAAAATAGAAGTTTTTGATGCTAACAGTGAGGATAATACAGATACAAGATGGAATTATTAAAAAAAGAAAGTGAATGCAGCAATGATAAAAAAGCAAATTAAAATTAAAAAATGGAAGATTGGAGAAAAAAAATTGGGACAAAAATTGTGCAAAGAAGAAGAGAAAAGTCAAAAAAGTTTACAATGAATGGAAGTGTGGAAAAAGCAAAAAAGAAAAATTCCTAAAAGAAAGAAGAGAATAGAGAGACCTATGTACAGAGAAAAAAAGACAATTCAAAGAAGAAGTAGAAGCTATGCTTAAAAATATTCAAAATGAAAATGAGATTTGGAAATTTCTAAATGCAGGAAAAAAGAAAAGCGTGGATGAAAACGAGATAAAATTAGAAGAATGGAGAGATCATTTTAAGAACCTGTTGGAAGGAGAAGATGAAAAGAGGTTAGGTGAAATTAGAACAGCAAAGGAAGAAAACGAAGGCAATTTGGAAAGATGGGAAATGGAATTGGCAATAAAAGGTTTGAAGAAAAAGAACGCTCCTGGTATTGATGGCCTGCCTAATAAAGCGCGGTTATTCAATAATGATAAGGTGAGAATATCTGTGGATCATAATATACAAGGTATGGAAAGGAGAAAGAATACCTGAAGATTGGAAAATGGCACTGATAGTGCCACTGTTCAAGAAAGGAAATAAAAATGAAGTAGGGAATTACAGAGGTATTTTTTTTCTGCCGGCTGCATACAAGTTGTACATCGAAATTTTGAGGAGAAGATTATTAAAAGAAGTGGATGAGAAAAAGATTCTTTCAGAAGGACAGGCTGGCTTCAGGAAAGGCAGGTCAACGATGGACAACATATTCGTGTTAAATCATATTGCATAGATGACGAAAGTGAGGAAAGGAAAACTTTTCGCGTTGTTCGTAGATTTAAAAGCGGCTTTTAATACTGTAAATAGGAAAAAGCTATGGAGAATTTTACGTGAAATCAGAATTAGCGACTACGTAATTGAAAGAATTATTGAAATTTATGAGGAAACGAAAGTGAGGGTAAAAATAAATCAGGATATTACGGAAGAGTTTTAGACCACGAAAGGCTTGAGACAAGGGTGTTTATCAAGTCTAATTTTATTCTGTTTGTATGTCGCTGTACTAGAGCAAACTTTGGGGGATAGAAATATAGGAGGTGTTAAGATAGAGGAGACTAGAATTTGGTCACTAGCCTATGCGGACGACATGGTCTTAATAGCATTAAATGAGGTTGCGATCAAAGATATGATGGGGACATTAAAAAAGTTTTTAAGAGATAGATTTAATTTTGAGCAATGAAAAGTCGAAAATGTTAGTGTTTAATAGGGGTAGAAGGGAAAAAATGGAAAAAATAGGAGAACAACGAAATAGAGGAGGTTAAAAGTTTTAAATACTTGGAATTCGTGTTTAACAAAAATGAAAATTTTAAAGATAATACAATAGAGCTAGAAAGAAAAGGTATAGTAGCAGTAAGAAAAACATAGGGTCTAGGAGAACGGAAATGCAAGGGTGATTTTAAATGTAGAAGGATGCTTTTTAACTATTTAGTTAAAAGCGTGATGGGATACGGGTCGTAACTATGGGGTTGGGAAGAAAAGAAAGATTTGGAAAAGATTTAGTTAGACTATTATAGATGGGTTTTAGGTTTAGATTTTTGCACGCCTAGGTATATGGTAATGAAGGAAATGGGAATAAATAAGTTAAGGAACAATTGGGAGATGAGAGCAGTAAAATTTGAGCTAAAAATTGCTACACAAGATGATCATAAATTAACGAAAATCTGCTGAAAAGAGAAGTTAAAGGAAGAGAAAAAGGATGCTTACTGTGTAGAAAGAGAAAGTTTTTATAATAGTATAGGACTTAGTTCGATAGAAGTTCAAAGAAGAATAGGGAATAGAGAAAAAATAGTCGAAGAAATTAAGCTTAGACTGACAACGATAGAAAGACAAATAATAATAGGTAGAATAGAAAACGCAAAATATAATAAAAAATATAGGCATTATATGAAGCAAGAGTTACCCAAGTATTTGATAAAAAATAAAAAGGGGAAAAATATTAATATCATCGCGAAATTAAGATGCGGAAATTTTGAAGTAGCTAATAAATATTGGTTAAAGAAAGAAAAAAAATTATGCTTGTTATGTAAAAAGAAAGAAGGAAATTTAGATCATCTGTTAAAAGATTGCGAGATAACGAAAGATTGAGTAAAAGATAGTGTATTAGACTTAGAAAATAAAATGATTAATGTATGACTTAGATGTAATAAAACTGTTAAGAAAATTAGAAAGATATAGTAAAGACAGAGAGACATAAATGTACGTATAGTTTCAATTGGGAATTGACTTTTTACTCGACCGCCTTACAAGTATGGATGCATGGAGGCATGGGTGTAAAAACAGAGAAAAAAAATGTATATTGTAAAGTGTGGATGGATGAGTGAAATAGCATTTATATAAGATTCAATGTAAACCAAGTCCATTTCTGGGCCGGAAGGCTGAAATAAAAATTTATTATATATATATATATATATACATATGTATGGGACATTTCACACCAACTGGAAGAGCAAAAAAATAAGAATCGCTAAAACTCTGAGAATATATTCTGTTTTTTATCCAAAATGTGTAGAAAAATTTTCAAGAATTTAGATTGGAAGGAACAAGAGCCATAGATCCTTAAAATTTGGAAAATTTTCAAAATTTTTGGAAAACTACCAAGTTTATGATTTTTTTTCTGCAAATTTTGATGTTTTAGAGAGAAATTCATAGGAATACTTCTTGTTGTAAATGAAGAGGAGAGTTAACATGATTTCCTACAGATCTGAATTTTGAAGTTTTCTATTGGTTCTTACATGTATTACATGGTAATTGAAATTACTCATTGTTTGCTACTTCAGAAATTGCTTTTCGAGGGCTTATTTTCTTCTATTTTTTATTAACTTCAAAATAAATTTTTGATTGTGTAAGAAACAGTCACCAATAAGGAGTTATGACAGTTTAAAATATATATTTTCATGTATAATTTATTTTTCATATTGAATATGAATGTATATTTTCATGTATGATTTATTTTTCATATTGAAAATAAATCATACATAAAAATATATATTTTAAACTGTTATAACTCCTTATTGATGGTTCTGACTTACATAATCAAAAATTTATTTTGAGGTTCATGTAAAGCAGAAAAAAATAAGCCCGCGAAAAGAAATTTCTGAAGTGGCGAACAATGAGTAATTACAATTACCATGTAACACACATAAGAACCAATAGAAAACTTCAAAATTCAGGTCTGTAAAGAATCATGCTAACTCTGCTCTTCATTTACAACAAGAAGTATTCTTATGAATTTTTCTCTGAAACATCAGGATTTTCAGGAAAAAAAAATGATTAAGTTAAAACTTTTCCAAAAATTTTGAGAAATTTCCAAATTTTAAGGATCTATAACCCTTCATCCTACTGATCTAAATCCTTGAAATTTTTTTTACATATTTTGGGTAACAAAAAGAATATATTCTTAGAGTTTCAGAGATTTTTATTTTTCTGCTCTTCCAGTTGGTGTGAAATGTCCGATATATATATATATATATATATATATATATATATATATATATATATATATATATATATATATATATATATATATATATATATATATATATATATGTGTGTGAAATATATATATATATATATATATATATATATATATATATATATATATATATATATATATATATATATATATATATATATATATATATATATATATATATATATATATATATATATATATATATATATATATATATATATATATATATATATATATATATATATATATATATATATATATATATATATATATATATATATATATATATATATATATATATATATATATATATATTTCTATGTACATTGTCACATATACACGTACAAATAAACACATACGCACATATACATATACTCATGCACATAAACACATACACACATACGCACATACACAACATTCGCCTCTCGATCTCCGGCTCTTTGTCTCCATCTTTCTGTCTCTATCTCCGTCCCTATGTCTATGTCTCTCTGTCTCCATCACTCCATCTGTCTCGCCGTCTTTGTTCCTACGACTCCGTTTCTCCGTCTTTGTCTCTTTGTCTCTGTCTCTCCGTTTTCATCTCTTCGCCCCTCTGTCTATGTCTCTTCGTCTTCGTCTCTCCGTTTTCTTCTTTCCTTCTATGTATCTCTGTTTCCGTCCCTCTGTCTTCTTCCCTTCGTCTTCGTCTCTGTGTCTTTGTCTCTCCGTCTCCGTCTTTCGATCTCCGTATCTCCGTCACCGTCTCTCCATCTACGTATCTCTGTCTCCGTTTCTCTGACTCCGTCTCTCCATCTCCGTTTTTTCGTCTTTGTTTCTCCGTCTCCGTTTCTCAGTCTCCGACTCTCCGTCTCCATTACTTCGTCTCTGTTTCTCCGTCTCTCAGTAATTACAATTATATCAAAGTGAAGAATTAAAACTTTTTTCTTCCGAGAATATCTTTTGCATAATTGTCACATATGTATACCCTGTTTCAAAATGCAGGTGAGAAATCACTTGATTTCTCAGGTGATTTATCATGCCGAAATCTCATGTGATTTTTTTTGTTTTCACACGTTTTAAACCATACTTAGTCAATCGAGAACAATTTTTGAAAATTTTTGAAAATTTGAACTCAAAAAATTTTTTGTAAAATAAGTCAACATATTTTCTAAGACCAAATTCTGTGAAAAATTTTCTAAGTTTGAAATTTTCAAAAATTTTCAAAAATTGTTCTCAATTGTCTAATAAGTATGGTTTGAAACGTGTGAAAACAAAAAAAATCATCGCATGAGATTTTGGCATGATAAATAACCTTAGAACTTAGGTGACTTTTTTCCTGACTTTTTTTAGTAGGGTATATACACACACGCGTGCACCTACACGTATACACACATACACATACATATAAGCACATTCACATGCATACACACACACACACCCACACACTTACATACACACACACACACACACACACACACACATATATATATATATATATATATATATATATATATATATATATATATATATATATATATTCCTATGAACATTTTCACATATACATGTCACATACACGCGTTCACATAGACACATACACTCATACACATAAACACATATACATACACTCATGCACATAAACACATACACACATACCTATACACTCATGTGCATAAACACATACACACATACATATAGACATACACATACGCACATACACAGACACAACATGTACACTATGTCTCTTCATCTTCGTCTCTCCGTTTTTGTCTCTTCGTCCCTCTGACTGTGTCTCTCTGTCTTCGTTTCTCCGTTTTCGTTTTTCCTACTATGTATTGCGATGGTTCAAAAATCGCGCTAGACGCAGTACCTGCGCTCAGCCGCTACGAGGCACTACTCCCGCAACGGGAATGGCGAGCTCCGCAGCATATATAAGCGAGCCACCGGGTCAGCATCAGACTCTCTCCCCTTCCTCTGTGTAAGAGTGGGATTGCCCGACACTGACTCCTAGTTACTACCTCCACCATCGCTGGTTGGGGTAGATTCCTCCGTTTTTGACCGAAAGTCTCCCCCGTCTTTTCCACTCATGGTTTAGAGGATTACCATCCTAGCTTTCCTGTATTACCTTACCTGGCTCCGTTACCGACCGCGCCGAACTCCGCCGATAAAGTAGGTCACGAATTTACCCGCCGAGTCTATATTGTTATATAATTAACCACTGTATTTTTTTTGTTGTTTTTATTTGTTACAGCCGATAAATACGAGCTAGCGCCACCTAGCGGTCAAAAAGACAACTAAAGATTTTTCTTTTCTTTTTCAACGTGCGAAACATTATTACACACAATTATAATTTTTATTTTTGTTATTCAGTACAATTTAATCGGCGTTGTGATTATTTTGTTATTCTTTTTATTTCTATTAATAAATATAATGGAAAAAGATAATTTAAGTCTAAACCCAAAATTATCATGTTCAAACTTGATCACCAGTCCGCAGTACCCATCCTGCTTACTCTCACAAACATTATCACTTAGTACGTAAGGATAGGATAACTTTGTATCATTTATTTATTTATTAATTCTTTTAATTAATATTATTTCTTTTCTTAATCATTTATATTTTTCTTTTCAAATATTTAATGGAGATTAATTTATTTTAATTTATTTCTTTATCTTTCTTATTATTAATTTTATTAATTTAATAAGGTTAGGTTAGTTTAGTATGTAAGTTTGAACTTTGACCTTCGAGAATCAACCATCTGCAGCGCCCTCTAAAAGTCTGACGTCTACGATATCAAGATCTAATCGAGGCAAAAAGGCCAAACGTTACAGTATCTCTGTTTCCGTCTCTGTGTCTTTTTCTCTTCGTCTTGGTCTTTGAGTCTTTGTCTCTCCGTCTACGTTCCTACGTCTCCGTTTCTTCGTCTCCGTTCCTCTGTCTGAAACACATGATTAGAAAGAATGGATTCCTATCATATCTTTTCATTAATTTAAATGGGATTCAGTAAAACAAATTTTTAATTTATCATGATGATATAATTTGTATTTAAACAATTTTTATGCATATTGGAACTTTAATTAATTCTTTTTTTTTTAAGTATATAAAAACTTAATCTTAAACAGAACTGCAATATGAAAATTTATATATTCAGGCAATTTTTCTGATATTAAAACTGGCTAATTTATACATATTCATATAATATGAAAATTGAACCGAGCGACGTTAGGAGCGAGGTAAATTAAGCTCGTTTATATTAATTTTGAGCAATTTTAGGTAAATTTTGGTTTGAATTTTGCTGAATTTCAGCTGCATTTTAGATCTATTCATATTATATTTTCTCTATACTATTTAAAGTATATCGCCGCTGTCGTCGCTGTCATCGTCAGAAATATGCCCCTCATTTTTGGATCTACATTACAGCGTTAAATTTAGCTGGATTTGAGCTTGTAATGAGCTAGAAAATAATTAAATTAAGCTAAATTTAAGCTTTGAAATAGCTGAAAATTAGCTGAATTTAAGCTTGAAGTGAACTTATCATAACACATAAGTTTAACATAATACTATATCATAACACATAAGTTTAAAATACTAGATAAGAAAAAGGTAATAATATCTTTTTTACAATTATCTAACTATCCTGTAATCATCGTGAAGTTTAATCATATAAATAATTATTAATTTTACGATTTTTTTTAAAGTATAGATTTGAAAATATCATTTTGAAAAAGCTAAATTGAAGTTTAAAAATCAGATAGTTAAATTGAAATTTCGTTAAATCAAAATCAAAATTAAACACTTAAATATAGTCTTTATAAATTCAATTTAATTTTTATTTAATTTTGTAAAACAACAACGACATCACAGTTTTCCAAATCTTTTATTCTTAATCAAAAAATGTTTCAAATATCTATTTATTACTGCATTCCGTTTTTACTTATAGAAAGCCTAAAGAAAATTAGTAGCTATGTATAAATCATATACCTTATTAAATCCCCTTAAATGATGTTTTTGATTGTGAAAATTTTATGACATAATTTACATGTATTATTTATTTTGTTATAGAAACAATTAATACTAATATATCTAGAGAGAAAAAAATTGATTCCTGTTTACAATGAAACGTCAATGAAAAAAAATTTTTAAATAAAAAACATTAAAACATCGATAAAAAACAAGAAAAAACAACGTTTGATTAATAGATCCATAGACTAATAGAACTATTTTTTAATTTATTATGTTACACTTAACGTAGGTATTCTTTTCATTTATACAAATACGTTTTTAGAAATTCGTGTAGATAAATAGATTTATTAAAAGATCATTGAAGATTTACCTAAAGAAAACATTTGAATAGTTAAAATTATTTAGTAAATTTTAAATAAAAGTTATTAAAAAAATTGCGAATTCTTGGATAATTTTTTAAAGTTATAAAAGCAAGATGGGGGTTGGCGTGCTTGCCCCTATAGTATATATATATATATATATATATATATATATATATATATATATATATATACTAGGGGGCAAGCGCGCCAACCCCCATCTTGCTTTTATAACTTTAAAAAAATATCCAAGTATTTGCAATTTTTTAAATAATTTTTATTTAAAATTTACTAAATAATTTTAATTATTTAAAAGTTTTCTTCAAGTAAATCTTCAATGATCTTTTAATGAATCTATTGATCTACACGAATTGCAAAAAATGCATTTGCAGAAAAAATAACTGTTATTTTTATACGTAGATTATTAAATAAAAGAATACCTACGTTGATTGTAACATAATGAATTAAAAAATAGTCTATAAATCTATCAATCAAACATTGTTTTTTCTCGTTTTTTTATCGATGTTTTAAAATATAAGGCAGTAATAAAGAGATATGTAAAACATTTTTGGATCAAGGATAAAAAATTTGGAAAACTGTGTTGTCGGTGTTATTTTACAAAATTAAATAAAAATAAAATTAAATTTATAAAGACTATATTCAAGTGTTTTATTTTGATTCAACAAAATTTAAATTTAATCATTTGGTTATTATACTTCAATTCAGCTTTTCTAAAATTATACTTTCAACCCTATACTTTAAATAAAATCATAAAATTGATAATTATTTTATATGATCAAACTTCACAATGATTACAGGATAATTGGCTGATTGTAAAAAAGATATTATTACGTATTTTTCATCTATTATTAATCTTAAACTTTTCTGTTATGATACATCGTTATATACAAAACTTAAAATTAGCTATTACCAAGTTCACTAAAAGCTTAAATTCAGCTTAATTCAGCTAATTTTCAGCTATTTCAAAGGTTCAATGTAGCTAACTTTTATATAATTTTATCTGACTTCAGCTAACTTTAAGCAAACTTTAAGCTAACTTTTAGATGACTTTGAGCTAAATTTCAGCTAGATTCTAGCTAAATTCTAGCTAGCAAGGGACACATCCTATTCTTATACATGGCGTCGGCGGTGGCGGTGGCGAAATCTTTTTTTAATATAGAGAATTCAGCTTAATTCAGCTAATTTTAAGCTATTTCAAAGCTTCAATGTAGCTAACTTTTATATAATTTTATCTGACTTCAGCTAACTTTAAGCTAACTTTTAGCTAAATTTCAGCTAACTTTTAGCTAACTTTTAGCTCAATTTCAGCTAGATTCTAGCTAAATTCTAGCTAGCTAGAGACACATCCAATTCTTATACACGGCGGTGGTGGCGAAATCTTTTTATAATATAGAGAGATATATATACACACTCACACACACACACATGTAATCAACTTTTTATGAGTTATAAAATCACTAATTTTTGTTGCTTATTGGGTTATAAAATCACAGGACCTACGATGGGGAGGATGACGTCATCAGTCTCCCTATCGTAGGTCCTATACTAATTACTTGTGTATGTTATATTTTCTTAAATTATTTATCAATCGATTTGAAACTTTCCACAAATCGTTTTTATAGTTTCTTGTACTTGTAAGTTCTCTCGATACTTTTTTCTCGAGAACATAATTAACGCACAATTTTTAATTTGTATTAGTTAATAAACGATTGCGACTAACTATTAAATAATAAATATTTTTAATCATCATCATCATAAGTTTCGCTATGATATTTAGAAAATATATTTTAAACTTCAGCGAAATCTGTTGATATTCATTCGAATCACAACGATTTAAGTTTAAAAGAATATTGGAATTTCATGTAAAAAATGTCCTTGTTTTTAATTTTTTTTCTTAAAAAATAAAAATTCTATAAAAAAACTCTTAATAAAAATAAGATGCGGTATGATGATGAGTTTTACGTCAATTTTTTTTAAATTTATTTGAAGAAAATGAAATTTTTACCACCAAGTGACATCACTTTTACGTGTTCCAAGCGTAAGTGCCCTTATTGCATCCGGGACACTTATTGATTTTTACACTGAAAATTTGAATTCTTAAACCACTTTCTTAAAATCAAAAATATCTCATCATTGAAGAGAAATAATTTTATTAAAATGATGAAAATATTTTTCCAATTCAAATACTATTTCTTCCAATTGAAAGAATATTCAATCAAAGATTTTTTTTTAATATCGGTTAAATGTAGTTGATTTAAAAATCATTTTAAATCAACTACAATTTTTTCATTGAGAAGAAATAAGCTGATTGAATTTAAGAATTGATTTCTCTGACTCAAAATTAGAATTCTGAAACCGCTTTCTTAGAATCAAAAATATTTCATTATTGAAAAGAAATCGTTTCCGAAGACATTTTTTAAATTATATTAAATTATTGTTTTGTATCAATTACATAAGACACTTACCGCATTTTGACGGGAGCGTAGAGAAGTTGCCATTGTTTTGATCCGTATTAAGGAGCATAGTAACTAATTTCAGTTTAAGTTACTAAATTTATATTATGTACGAGTAAGCGTCAAAACTCACGGAGAAAGCCTAATCCAATATAAGTCAATTGAAGCTCTGATAAAAGATTCAGAATCACAATATAATAACATTACGGTATTAGAACATTTTTTAACGCAATTAAAAATAATAACACAGCAGCAGGGTGAATCGGTAGCAGATTTCGGCGCGCGTGCACAGGCATTATTGAATAGATTGTTAACGATTTACGATACGGTCTCAATGTTAAATATGCAAGATTATTTAGCAAAAAGGCAGCTAATAGAAAGAGACACATCAGGGTATTATTTATTTGGGTTAACATTACCCTTGGATGTGCAAACACGTTACAAAAAACCGGAAACGTTGAAAAAAGCTATACCGCTAGCAGCTGATTTCGAAAATAAACAAAGGAAGCGACTGTTTGCACGGATGCAAAATTCATTTATAATAATAATAATAATAATAATAAAAACGAGACTAAATCAAATTATAATGGAAATAAAAATTACAGAAACGTACCGCGCAATGATTACAGCAGAGGTAATCTCAGTAATAATAATTACAATAATAATTTTAGAAGTAGCAGCAACCAGAGAAATTATAATAATAATTACAGAAATCACAATAGTAATTACAATAATAACAATGTAGTCTAGGCGCCAGATAGGTCACAGTGGCCTCTTTAATTTAGGTTGACCCACCAAGGTTTTTTTAATGTATTTTGACCTCCTGAACACGAAAATCGATGGTGGATTTCGATCCGGATGTCGAATAAATGGTTATAAACAATTTAATTGTTTATAACGCTATAACAATTAAACAAAAAGAGATAAAAAAATCTTGTTAAATGCGTTCTTCTGCAGCTTTTTAAAACAAATACACCCGATTTTGAATCATGCTGTTTTGTTAATTACAACTTGAGATATTGTTAATTTATTGCAAATTGACGAGATAAACTCGTCGTGCTTGATGAAATTCGACTATATCTCAGGTTCTATCAAACATTTTTGATTGATTAAGGTCTCATTTTAAACATAAAAGTATTTTTTACAAAACTATACTACTTGAAGCTATTTATAAACATCGATAAACAAAAGAAGACTGATCAAAATGAGAATTAAAGCACTTTTTTGCTATTTCAATTGTTTATAACGCTACAACGTTTAAACAAAAAGAGATAAAAAAATCTTGTCAAATACTTTCTTTTGTGGCTTTTTAAAACAAATACACCCGATTTTGAATCATGCTGTTTCGTAAATTACAACTTGAGATATTGTTAATTTATTGCAAATTGATGAGATAAACTCATCGCGCTTGATGAAATTCGACTATATCTCAGGTTCTATCAAACATTTTTGATCGATTAAAGTCTCATTCTAAAGGAAAAAGTATTTTTCACAAAACTATATCACTTAAAGCTATTTATAAACACCGGTAAACAAAGGGAGACTGATAATAATGAAAATTAAAGCACTTTTTTTGCTATTTTATTTGTTTATAACGCTTCAACGTTTAAACAAAAAGAGATACAAAAATTTCGTGACATACTTTTTTTTGCGTCTTTTTAAAACAATTTTTCCACCTCTTGTTGACTTAGTGCTACCGTGTTATTGCAAAGTTAGTAATACAAAAGCTTGCTTTTGTAAAAAAAAACACATCATACTGTACTTTTTGTACATGCATGACAAATAGTACATGTAAAAATAAGTAAATTATCCTTAAGTTGAATAAATAATATAATTTTTTTCTTAATATTTCAATGTTACCTCTTTGTTTATGTATATTTCTTCATCTATTTTTCATTATTAATAAAATAGATTGATAGATTTAATTTTTGTACCTAATTTTTTACGGGTTCGTACCGTTAATTTGCAATAAATTAACAATACCTCAAGTTGTAATTAACGAAACAGCATGATTTAAAATCTGGTGTATTGGTTTTATAAAGCCGCAGAAGAAAGTATTTAACAAGATTTCTGTATCACTTTTTGTTCAAACGTTGTAGCGTTATAAACAATTGAAACAGCCAAAAAGTGCTTTAATTCTCATTTTGATCAGTCTTTTTTTGTTTATTGATGTTTATAAAAAGCTTTAAGTAATATAGTTTTGTGAAAAATACTTTTACCTTTAGAATGAGACTTCAATCGATCAAAAATGTTTGATAGAACCTGAGATATAGTCGAATTTCATCAAGCGCGATGAGTTTATCTCATCAATTTGCAATAAATTAACAATATCTCAAGTTGTAATTTACGAATCAGCATGATTTAAAATCAGGTGTATTTGTTTTAAAAAGTCACAGAAGAAAGTATTCCACAAGATTTTTTTATCTCTTTTCGTTTAGACTTTGTAGCGTTATAAACAATTGAAATAGCAAAAAAGTGCTTTAATTCTCATTTTGATCAGTCTCCTTTTGTTTATCGATGTTTATAAAAAGCTTCAAGTAGTATAGTTTTGTAAAAAATACTTTTACGTTTAAAATGAGATCTTAATCGATCAAAAATGTTTTATAGAACCTGAGATATAGTCGAATTTCATCAAGTGCGACGAGTTTATCTCGTCAATTTGCAATAAATTAACAATATCTCAAGTTGTAATTAACGAAACAGCATGATTCAAAATCAAGTGTATTTTTTTTGAAAAGCCGCAGAAGAAAGTATTCCACAAGATTTTTTTATCTCTTTTCGTTTAGACGTTGTAGCGTTATAAAAAATTGAAATAGCAAAAAAAAGGCTTTGATTCTCATTTTGATCAGTCTTTTTTTGTTTATTGATGTTTATAAAAAGCTTCAAGTAGCATAGTTTTGTAAAAAATACTTTTACGTTTAAAATGAGATCTCAATCGATCAAAAATGTTTGATAGAACCTGAGACATAGTCGAATTTCATCAAGTGCGACGAGTTTATCTCGTCAATTTGTAATAAATTAACAATATCTCAAGTTGTAATTATCCAAATAGCATGATTCAAAATCGAGTATATTTGTTTTAAAAAGCTGCAAAAAAAGTATGACACAAGATTCTTGTATCCCTTTTTGTTTAATCGTTATAGCGTTATAAACAATTAAATTGTTTATAACAATTTATTCGACATCCAGATCGAAATCCACCATCGTTATTCGTGTTCAGGAGGTCAAAATACATTATAAAAACCTTGGTGGATCAATCTTAATTAAAGAGGCCACTGTGACCTATCTGGCGCCTAGACTAATGGTAATTTCAGAAATAATTATAGAAATAATGATAAAAATTACAATCAACGAATTAACAAAAACGAATATTATGTCGCGAATAGGCCAACGCGTTATAATGATAATTTTGTACAAGAAAATTATATAAGCGATATAGATTTTAATAATAATCGCAATAGAGGAAATAGTCGGGAGAGATTCGAACGCGATATGAGAATCGAACACGCGACCCAAGTGAAGAACGGGGTTCAAACGCAAAAGAAATCAATGATCATGAAGAAAAAAATAAGCAAACCTTCAAACTCGCAGGATGTCCACCGCAATCCTTAAGCTCCGGGCAAGAATTAATTAGTAATGAACAACATTTTTTAAATAATAATAAGCATGTAAAAATAAAGCATACAATAAACATGAAACTTGCGTGCGCAGGGCGTAATCCTCCAATTTTTAAACTAAAGAGTCGAAATTTAAAAGAAGACAATGCAAGATTTTACGTTGATTCAGAAGCCGATATTTCAGTAGTAAAGGCCAAATGTGTAAATAAGGATATAAATATAGATGAGCAGCATATTTTAGAAATAATAGGCGCCGTACCAGGTGAAATGTATACGTTAAGAAGAGCAGATATGACTCTTCAGAGACTAAAATAAGAGGTCCATAATGTCCCAGATAGCTTTCCTGTAAAAACAGATGGACTATTAAGCTAGGAAACTATTAGTGAGCGCGATGGACATATAAATGCCGTACATAAGTGCATTGATTTTATAAAATTGTAGATTCTCTTGAAGCGGGTGGAAACGGTAGAAATGCCCGCAAGAATAAGACGCGTTATTGCTGAAAAAGCTATCAAAGATGATATAGAAGTAGGTTGAGTACTGCTTCAAAATTCAGGGCCTGAAATATTATTTGGAAATTTTATTACAGAGAATAAAAATAGTAGAACATATGCAGTATATATAAATACAAATCATAAAAATATTAAAATTCCGACTCCAGAAATAGAAATTTTTCCATGCAAGGTTATTAAAGAAGCAAATAATTTTTATGCTGGTGAGGACGTCAATGACGGAGAAAACGAAGTTTCCAATTGCAAAAAGATAAAACGCGCAACAAAATTCAGAGAAAGAAAATGCTGATGCTAAAATAAAATATGTAGACAGGTGCATAGCAAATAAAAGCCCAAGCAAAATAGAAGAAAGAGTTGAAAAAACAATGAATATTTTAGACTTAGGAGAATTGAAGAAGAAAAAATGCATGTTAGAAAATTAATATCCAAGAATCCTTCGTTTTTGGACTACATGATGAATTATTGCCGGCAACGGATATTTTGTCACATAAAATGAAAACGAAACACGAAGAACCAATCCGTGTGACACCATACCGTCACCCGATAGCACTAAAAAATATTATGCAGCGAAAAATTGAAAAATTATTTTAAAAAAAATATAATAGAACCGTCTACATCAATTATTCTAGCCTAGCATGGATAGTTAATATGGAACCTGACCCTCAGGGCAGAAAACGCTGGCATTTGGTTATGGATTTTCGCCAACTAAACGGAATTATAGTGGGAAGTTGTTAATCCACTGCCATTAACATGTGACATCCTAGAAAATTTAGCCTCAGCGAATATCACTGCCGTAGACTTCAAAGGTGGCTATTATCTGACGACGGAAGACTGTGCACATAAAACTGCGTTTTCCGGGCCATCGGGTACATATCAGTACAAACGTATGGTTATGGGTTTATGTGAAGCAGCTATGATCTTTAACAGGGCCATGGCTCTAGCTTTGCAGGACTTGTAAAGTTCAGAGCTTGAAATTTACTTAGGTAATGTGATTATACACGCTGAAAATTTAGAACAGTACGCTCTTCGTTTTAAAAAATTTTTGAAGAGCATTGAGATTGCTAATCCATCTATTGAACCAAAAAAATTTTAGTTCTTAAGACGTAAGGCACAGGTATTTGAACAAGCAAAATTTCGTTCATAGATGCCTAAAAAATATTACCAACTAGTGCCAAGTATAAGCTCGGAAAAAGGAAAAAAGAAAAAGACACTAAAAATAAAATCCAATAGTGAAATTATAAACAATGAAACAGACAAAGAATCATATTTTGGAGACGAGTTCGAACTAAAAGATCCAAGTAAAAATCAAGAAAAAGAAATTATAAGTGAATGTTAAAGTAAGAAAGATAAGGATGACGTCAGTAAATCCGGATCACAAGGCAAAAGCACGGAACAAGAAGAGAATGAGATGGAAACGGATAAAAATGATTTAAATGAGACTAAATCGCAATACCATAAAAAAGAAAAAGCTGAAGAAAAAAATGAACATATGTATATAATAGAAACAGTTGACAACAACAACGAGAATGGACTAATAAGTTGAAGTAATCCTTTTAATGATGGAGCAGGCCTATTCGAAATATACGATGCAAGCAATGAATACGCACAACCATGGTTAAATTTGATAAGGAATGATAACATACTGAAAGACAGAAATTGTTTTTTTTTCATTCAGTCATAAAAGTGTGTAATTTAGGAATGTCCGCAAATGAATTAAAAGACATATTATTAGATGCAATATCATTAGGTGCATGCGAAGATTCGCCAACAGCAGAAACTATCTTCACATCACGTACAAATAGATCGTGTGTTTATATTTTCTTGCGAATTTAATATCCGCGTACATTTTATAACAGATTGTGAAGAAACACTATCTTGTCATTTATAGCGAATAGCTCCAATAATAATTTTATTCATTCACATTTAAAAGGAAGGCAATTTACACCGAACCTTTATACAAGATATAATAACATAGTTAAAAGACATCAATATAATAAAGAGAACGAAAAAAGTACAACGTCGAGTGAGAGTGACAATGAACGACAAGATAATACTGACGATAAGCCTAAGGCTCCTATAACACCGCCAGCAGACTCAATGGCACAAAGAAAGAAAGGTCAATCACATGAAATGAGTGGCATACTGGAGCGTTGCCTTGTCAAGAAGACAAAACCACCGAGCGAAAAATTACCTTAGATGCTACTGGATGAAACGTGCTCGGAACCATTGCAGAATTATGTTAAATTAAATACCAAAAATTTTCGAAAAGGAGAAAGCATCCTACTACTACTATTATATTAAATTGAAAAATTAGGACTTTTTTTTCTTACGTGAATATTTTTTGCAATATTGTCACGTACATGCATACACATACACACGTGCAGCATTAACATATACATACACATACACATACATACACATACACATACATATACATACACACATACACATATCCAAACACAGGCACATACTCATATACACACATACATAATATCCGTCACTCCATCCCCGTCTCTCCGTCTCTGTCACTTCGTTTCCATCTCTTCTACTCCGTCGCTCCGTCTCTTTGTCTCTGTCTCTCCGTCCCCGTCTCTCCGTTCCCGTTTCTCTATCTCCATGTGTCTCCATTTCTCTGTCTCCATCTCTCTGTCTCAGTCTCTCTGTCTCCGTCTTTCTGTCTCCGTCTTTCTGTCACCGTCTTTCTGTCTCCGTCTCTTCGTCTCCGTTCTTCCGTCTTTGTCTCTGTTTTTTTATCTTTGTGTTTTTGTTTCCGTCTCTGTCTCTTTGTCTATGTCTCCATCCCTCCGTCTACGTCTCTCCGTCTCTATTCTTCCGTTTTCGTCTCCCCATCTCCTCCTTTCCATCTCTTTGTCTCCGTTTGTTCGTCTTCGTTCCTCTGTTCTGTGTCTTATTTTGCCGTCTCTGTCTTTTTGTTTGCGTGTCCGTCTCCCTGTCTTCCTTTTTATGAAATCGTTCCGTGACTACGATGCCGCTCTTTGATTCTGTTTCTTTGCTTTTGTTCATACACATGTACGTCTACACATTAATGCTGATATTTGAGTTGATGATGATGATGATCATGATCATAATCATGATATGTTTCTTGTGACAACCTTGGGGATCAGGAGGTTGCACTAAATTTATAAAAATATATAAGCTGTAATTAATTAAGTAACAAAAAAAAAGAAACTTTATTTAAGAAATATGTACAGTAATAGTACGCTCGCTCAAAATGGACGCCAGCCGCGTATAGCGTACGCGACGCCGCTTGCTCTAATTAAATAACTATTGGCACGACGAAAAGCAAATATTACAAAAACGTAAGCTAAAAGGGACACGAGCAATAAACACACAAGAAATGAAAGAATTAGAAAAGCACGAAGGGAATATATGCAATACAACGCGCACGCGATCGCCCGGCACACACGTCGTAAAAGACAGAAATAAATTATATAATTTTATTTAGCAATCGTGATATTATTTTAATTCACAATAAAAGAAATAGAATAGTAAAACTATCTATTTTCGCTCACTCAATCTCACGATATTCGCACACACAAAAAAATACTAATACGCAATATCGCAAGTCGCTCACGAGTCGTAATGACTCTATATCGGACGCCGGCGACAGAAGGAATAATAATGGTATTCCTTCTCGTCTATGCTCAGCTTCATCTCTCTTGCTGTACGCTGCGCGCGCCGCAAGAGAGAGACAAACGATCCTAAACGGACCCAAGCTCAGCTACTCGAGTCAAGCTGCTCGCTAGCTATCTCAGTGCACATTATACGTGCTTTATAAATTCGCACGTGTGTGCCAACGATTTTGGGTTATGCTTTTAACTATTTGACTCGCGTGGTCTGCTTTGCGTCTTGCCCGTAGTTAGATGCTCCCTTCTGTCGGCTATATGCGCCACAAATATACATAAAAGTAATATGGCCAATCTGCCATGTTACAATCCCCCCCCACCACACGGAAGTATTCGGTGGAACCGGATACTTTCGTCAAACGCAAAAAAAAGCATAAGCTAAACTAAAACAAAAAAGAAAATTTATATTTAAAAAAAGTATTAAAGCTTAAACTAAGATAACCGGTGTCATCTGCAGCGGTGTGAAATGTATCTATAAACTTCTTCTGCTGTATCTGCTGACTTTTAGCTAAATTAAATAATTGCAAAATGTAGGTGTTTCGCTGTATATGATTGTGTTTTATTTAAAACGATGCGACTGGCTTATCCATATATTATTTACAAAATTACAAATCTTAAAACTAGTTATCTTAAAGCTAAAGAAAATAACACTCATAGCCCATTCTTACATGTATTTCATTCATACACATACCAAAAAAAATATTAAAATTACATTTTGTATAACAAAATTTGAAATTAAAAATAAAAATGAGAATTTTAGTGTTTTTATTCACTGAAAGGTGACGCTCTGATGGTATGTGTCGATGCATACTATGATTTTATAAGATTAATTATTTTATAATTAATATTTTGCAGCAATTTTTCAAATGCACAAAAAAAATATTCTTTTTATAGATTTTGCTCTTAATTACGTAATAGTAATTCATAAAAATAAAATGTTGCACTTGCTCATGTGTCAGTGTGAATAGTTAGGAATGTCAGTACAATGTGTATAAGGAATACTTAAAAAGCAAAAGAAAAGGGGTAATTTAATAAAGACGCAAATGCTCAAATAATGGATCAGCTGAATGGGTCGCGAGTTTAGTCGGTAAGGATTTTAAATAGCTAAATGTGATGCTGGAGGGTTAATATAGGCATATTAATGATGGTATAAAAGGGTGTTGCTGAATTGAGGGCTCAGGTCGATGGGTTGCCTTTTCGCGCAATGTAGCAGAGATATACTCTGCATAGCTAAAATTTGGTAGATAGTAGTTGTGCTCTGCTCGCTCGCTCTTGCTATGCTCTGCTCGCATGCTCTCATTTGGCTCTGCTCGCTCACTCTGTTTTGGCTCTGCTCGCCCGCTCTTGCTCTGTTCTGCTCGCATGCTTTTATTTGGTTCTGCTCGCTCGCTCTTGCTCTGCTCTGCTCGCATGCTCTGGTTTGGCTCTGCTTCCTTGCTCTTGCTCTTCTCTGCCCGCTCGTTTTTTACGTGCTCTGCTCGCATACTCTGATTTGGCACTGCTCGCTTGCTCTGTGAATGCTCTGCACGCTCGCTATTGTTGTGCTCTGCTTCGCCCTTGCTCTGCTCTGCTCGCTCGTTCGGTTGACACTTGGTGCAGTTGCGGATCCGTACGTTGATTTGCCCACAGCCATAGCACTTCATAGGCTGAGAACATTCTCGCAGCCAGTGTCCTAAGCTACTGCACCTGAAGTACGGCTCTACCTGCTTTCGCCAAAAGTTTTTCCTAATTGGCGGTAGGTTCGTCTTTGGATCTCCTTTATTTGCTCGGCTCGTTATCCGAGTTTTACTCTTTGCTCTTCGTTTGGGGCGACGATTTTCCTTCTGTACGCGCTCGCTCTTATTTGACGTCTTAGCTAAAGGGGTTACAGGGTGATTGCTAGTAATTGATGCTAACACTGGTATTGGGTGTGAATGCATCGTAGCATCTTCAAGTTTAAGAGGTGAAATAAAATCGGTCTCATTCCCGTTAGACGACTTTATACCAGTGCAAGCTGTAGTGGGGAATAAGAATTCATCCGGAGCTGGAGGGGTCGGCATACGTTTTTCTGGGTTCTGCGAGTCTCTTCTTGCTGGTTCAACCATTGCAGTTCTCTGAAGTTAGAAGCATAACTTGTATGCTCTTGTGCAGGGGGTTGATTTATGGGATTTGCTAAAATGGTTGAACAGAGGGGCGGCTGTATTAAAGGTTGTGATACTGGCAGATATCCAGTAGATGCTGCAATATACGGCACATGACTCCATGGATTCGGATAAGAAGGGAGATACGAGTATGGATAAAAATGAGGAGTTGGTGTGCTATTATGTCCTCCATGGTACGTCGTTGCAGTAATAGTAGGAAGGGAATTAGTTGCTCTCACAGTATGGGATATGCTCGCTGTACTAAAAGGACATGTAGTAGTGGTACACGTGGTTGATGGGTGAATGGTTGCGTTGCTATTGCTAGGAGGAATAGGATTTTCTGAGCTATTCGAGGGATTAGCGAATTGATTGCACTCGCTTTGCTCTATTGGGAGGTTAATAAATTCTAGCTGCGAATCATATGTCACCTCATCTATTATTATTTTACAAGCGGCGGCTCTTTCGCCGAGATGTCGTCTAAGCTCATATCGTAAAACTCGTTCTTTGAACATCGAAATACTTCCGGCCATGCTCACTCCTTGCTCGCTGTATCTAAAGAGCTGCTCCGCAGATAGTCGGTTTACTATTTGGACTATTTCATCCACTGCGCTAAAAACATTATTCCTACATATATGCTCAGAAATCCATAGGGGCTCTACATTTAACTGTTTGCTTATCATATTTACAATAAAAGTTAAACTACACAAGGGTACGCACGAAAAAAAATTTATTACTAGTAATTAATGTTATGATGAGCTCCTATCTCAGGAGGTTCGAATAAGAATAGCTCTGGCTTACAATAAAAGAAAGAAAATTGTTAAATGCTTTATAACTAAACGAAAACAAAGCTAAGTTATATTAGAGATACAACAAAAAATAGAATTGTCTAATAGTTGATCAATTTTATATAGCACGCCCGTAATACTCAAAAGCTAAAAATTAAAATTTTTATAAAGCCAGATGCACGCTAAAGCAAAAGAAAATTATGCGTAAGCTACTGTGTACTGACACGCACTAAGGTAGTACACGATAGTGATATATATTCCGCGCAAGCACAAATAGGAATATAGATTGCTCAGCACACTTATGATATTCAATTATACTATATATGAAAAAAAAATCAGCTTTGCTTAATATGGAGTTTTAAGACACGTAGTGCTAAAAGATAATGAAGCTATAAGGAAATGAGCTTTAGGAGAACACCAGCAAAGACAAATACAAGCAACAATGCAATGATATATATGTATGTGTATCGAAATATATGGATATGTATGTGTATTTAAATGCAGTGCTATTATCAAATAAATTTAGCTTAAGGCTCACGCTCAAATAAAAAAATAATGCTCTATGTATATATAAAAAATTTGCAAGCTAAAGTTTAGCACAAAACAAAAAAGAATGAAAAACAAAATATCTTATTTTTTTGCTTACTGCACGCTCTTATAAAAAAATTTTGCTGCAAAATAAATTGTCGCGGTTACCTCAGACCAAGCGACGCCAAGAACAAAAATGGCCGCCAGAGCGCCTCCTTTCAGCCTCGTCGTGTGTGCGTCGTTCGTAATGGCGACCACGTGGCGAAGCGGAAACGCATGAGTAGAAAATTGTTCTTTTTACTGGCATAGCCAATTGTCTTTCACTTAAAGCACAGTTTTTTTTTTCTTTTTTTTTTTCACAGCACAGTTTCTTTTTCTTTTATTTTAAACACAGTTTTTGTCCTATTTTACGCACAGTTTTTTTTCTTTTTAATTTTTTAAGCACCGTTTTTTCTATTTAATTTCAAGCACAAATTTTTTTTCTTTTTAATTTTCGATCCCGTGATTTTAAACAAAAATTTTCACCGAAATTTTTGTCGGCCCCACGTTGGTTGCGTCAGTTGTGACAACCTTGGGGATCAGGAGGTCGCACTAAATTTATAAAAATATATAAGCTGTAATTAATTAAGTAACAAAAAAAAAAGAAACTTTATTTAAGAAATATGTACAGTAATAGTACGCTCGCTCAAAATGGACGCCAGCCGCGTATAGCGTACGCGACGCCGCTTGCTCTAATTAAATAACTATTGGCACAACGAAAAGCAAATATTACAAAAACGTAAGCTAAAAGGGACACGAGCAATAAACACACAAGAAATGAAAGAATTAGAAAAGCACGAAGGGAATATATGCAATACAACGCGCACGCGATCGCCCGGCACACACGTCGTAAAAGACAGAAATAAATTATATAATTTTATTTAGCAATCGTGATATTATTTTAATTCACAATAAAAGAAATAGAATAGTAAAACTATCTATTTTCGCTCACTCAAGCTCACGATATTCGCACACACAAAAAAATACTAATACGCAATATCGCAAGTCGCTCACGAGTCGTAATGACTCTATATCGGACGCCGGTGACAGAAGGAATAATAATGGTATTCCTTCTCGTCTATGCTCAGCTTCATCTCTCTTGCTGTACGCTGCGCACGCCGCAAGAGAGAGACAAACGATCCTAAACGGACCCAAGCTCAGCTACTCGAGTCAAGCTGCTCGCTAGCTATCTCAGTGCACATTATACGTGCTTTATAAATTCGCACGTGTGTGCCAACGATTTTGGGTTATGCTTTTAACTATTTGACTCGCGTGGTCTGCTTTGCGTCTTGCCCGTAGTTAGATGCTCCCTTCTGTCGGCTATATGCGCCACAAATATACATAAAAGTAATATGGCCAATCTGCCATGTTACATTCTTGTTTAATGAATTCCAAATTTTACGTTTCGTCTCAGATCTGTTTATAGGACTTATCAGTAAGGCTTTGTAACCCTAGTGGAAATCAGTTTTGCTAATATCTGCAAGCCACTGCTAATAAGTGTTATAAATAGTTTGGTTTGAGAGAGAAGTAGCGGTTATTTCCAGTTAATAGTAGTTATTTACAATTATTAACAGTTATTGACATTTATAAGCACAATAGTTTTGTACAATACAATTTTTAAAAATTAAGATAGTAGTAACAGTTATTTGCAGTTTTTTTTTTATTTTTGCAGTTATTTACAGTTATTTGCGGATTCTTGCAGTTATTTGCAATTATTTTCTGATTTTTGTAGTTATTTGCAGAAACTTGCAGTTATTTATAGTTAATAATAGTTATGTATAGTTAATAATAGTTATGTATAGTTAATAATAGTTATGTATAGTTAATAATAGTTATTTATAAAAATTTATTGTCTTGGAAATTTGTTCTTATATACAAAAAATTAAAAATTTTTTTAAAAAGAGTATAATTGTTAATAATCGTGAATAATTGCAAGAGATTGCAAATGACTGTAAATAAACGCAAGTAACTGCTAATAACTGTTGATGAAATAGCAAATAACTGCTTATTAATGCTAATAACTGATGATAACTGCTATTACCTGCAAATAACCGCTACTTCTGTCTCAAACTAAACTATTTATAACAGTTATTAGCAGCTTTTAGCAGTTATTTGCAGTTATTAGCAATTATTTTAAATTATTAACAGTTATTAGCAAAACCGATTTCCACTAGGGAAGAGAAGACAATCTAAATAAATAGCTATTTTTATATTTTCTTTTGATTAAAAAAAAAATTTCCAGATAAATATTTTTACTTCTAAACTTATATTTGTAATTAATTAAAAGCAATTCGAGAAATCATCAACTTAAGCTTTTATTGTGGGCGCATCAAGGCTCGATTCTACAGTGATTATTTTTAATTATATTTTCTTGTATTATTTGCTTTATTCAGATTGTCTTCTTTATTATCACAGATTCTGCTTTAGACGTTACTTTTAATGATAATTTCAGTTCTTTTTTGCTTGGCATTAATAAAACTGCGTTCCTTTAATTACCCAACGCTCAATATAGCAGCCGCAAATTTGTAACGACATAGCACTCAAAATAGCAACTGTGAATTCTTAATTACACAGCGCTTAAAATAGCAGCCACGTTTTTTTAACCACACAGCGCTCAAAATAGCTGCCGCGAATTTTTCATTACACAACGCTTACAATAGTTGTTGTGTTTTTCATCTTTAGCTCTTAAAATAGCAGCCGCGTTTTTTAAACCAGATAGTGCTCTGTAAAGCAGTCGTGAATTTCTAATAACACAGCACTTACAGTGGTTTTAGCGTTCTTCCCCATTACAGCACTTACAATAGCAGCACTTGCAATAAGCATGTTTTTTTTTAAATACACAACATTTAAAAAAGCAATCGCGTTTTTTCAATGACACAGAACTAACAATAACAGCCGTGATTTTTAACCACACAGCGCCAAGCTCTACTTCATAATTTTTAATTTGTTTATATTTAATGTTATATTAGAGTTTCAAATATGTTTGATTTTACTTTCGTATTCGTTATATTTAATTTTTGTATTGTAGTTTTATAATATTTCTTTGTAAATGATGTTTTTAGTATGGATCATTTCATCTTTAACTTTTCTTGATTTTTCTGTTAATAATATTTTTAATTCTTTTTTATTAGTCGTCCTTAAAAGTGCCATATATAACTGCCCATGACTAAAAATTGGTGTTGGTAAATACACTCCTACTTTTTTCAATGATTGTCCTTGCGACTTATTAATAGTCATTTCATGAGCAAGTTTTACAAGAAATTGTTTTCTAGTCATCTGGAATGGCAGTTCATCATTTGCTGATAAGCTCATACGTGGTAAGAATATAGTGCTCCCTATTTTACTTCCTATTAATATTTGTGCAATTATAGTAAATTTTTTTAATGTCGTTATTACTAATCGGGTTCCGTTACAAAGTCCTTCATTAAAATTAACATTTCTTAGAAGCATTACTATAGCTCCTTTTTTTAATTGTAATCTATGTGGAGGTAAACCGTTAAGCGTTCAAGAATTTAAAAATTCTGTTGGCAAAATTGCGTCTAAACTTTCGTTTTTTATTTGCATCTTTTGCAGAGTCAATGCTCAAGTACTCTATTACTTGTTTATTTATTTAAATTTTTTCATTCATTTTTGTTACATCTATGTTTTTCGGTGCTAATATAATATTTTCGTAATATAATTCAATGATACATTAAAAATGTTTCATTCAATAGCTTTTTTTGACATAATTTTCTATCTGTGATCTATTTCCATGTTTTACTATTGCTAATGTTTGTCTAAAATCAACTGATATGATAAATGTTTTTCCTTCAAACAGATAATTATTATCACATACATCTTTAAACATGCGATCGACGGCTTCAAAAGCGTATTTTGATGTCAGTGTAATTTCATCCCAGATAATAATTGATACGTTTTTGATTTTTTGACCTATCTCGCTATTTGCACTAATATTACATATATGTACTGTCACACCATCTTGTAATAAATTAGCCGCTATACCTGTCCATGATACAACTAAATAGTTGATTCCATAAATTATTAAATAAGTTATAATTGTATTTAATAAGTAGCTTTTACCACTTCTACCTTGACCGTCTACACTTTCAAGTGCAGTTTGTATTTAATGAATTTATTACTGTATTAAAATAGCCGTTTAAGCATTTGTTAGAGTATCAATGATTAACCCAATATTATTAACATTATTTACTGTACTATATTCAATTTCGTTATTTTCAATACAGTATTCTAAAGTAGGTAAATTAAAGTCACTTAAGAGCATGACGAAGCTGTCCGCCTTCTAATAATATTTCCAATTCCAACTTATGAATAAACGATGCGTTTAATCGAGTTTTTTTACTACAAAGAAAAAATTTGTAAGATTAAACTCTAGTGCGGACAACCCAAGAAATCCACCAAAATATTATACATACAAAGTTATAATAAAAACTTTCAATGTATCGTATTTTAAGGTTAGGTTTGTCGAGTTTAATATCTAATTTCCAATCAAAGCTCATAAAAAAATAACAAGTCCAAATGATTTTTTATTTTAACAAAAATTATTGTACTAATTCAGCTTTAGTGTGGATAAGTCACTATATTTGTTTAATTTATGAATTTGAAAAGATATTGATAAAATAAAAATAGCAAAACTCAATTGCTGCAGCTCCGACATGCCGTTAATGAGAATCCATTATTAGTTAAAATATCATTAGTTATACTTAACCCTTTCAGAACGGAATTATTATTTCATCATGAAAAGTTCTGATAACCATTTAGCGATGATAAGTGTTCATTTATTAAGCAATTTTTGCGATAAAAATAATTTTTTTTTTTTTTTCTTTTCAAGTTTTCTCAGTTTCTATCAAAGATATAATAACTTAGGCCCTCAGTTTGAGATCGGAAATAGTCCACTTCAATCTAATACACATATTTTTTTTACAAAATTTGAAGCCACTTTTGCACAATTTCAAAAAAACCAAAAAATGTCAATGTACATTGTAATGTACATTGGTTCTGAAAGGGTTAATGCATATTCTTCACCTTTTTGTTCATTCGTTTTTGGAAAAATAGATTTTATATTTGTTATATAATTATCGAGCATTGATTGGATCGTGAAATGTACAAATGTAACCGAATAATTGACAAAGAGCTTCTGGAAATCGAGATTTACATGTTTCTTTTAAACATTTATCCCATTCATCATCGATTTCAATTAAATTTTTTGCTGTTGCTTCAAAGAATGTTGGGTATGTAATTCCATTAATAGTTTTTAAGTTTTCAAAAGATGTTGCAGCTTCCACGTGAAGCAGAAGTAATCTTAAAAAGAATCTTTCTCTTTGTTTTGGATTAACTAACTAGGAGAGTGTCACACCTACGGATCACGGATTTTGCTCGAACTTCGGGATAAGTATTCAGATGACAAAATATGGAAAAAGCTAGAGTTATAGTCACAAACACTCAATATTTCCTTAGTTACAGGTAATTAAAAAAAATCACTAAAAAAGTTACTAGATTTTTAAATGCATATTGTTCCTTAGCATTGATAGCTAGAAGCTTGAAACTTTTTTTAAACGGAAGCTTAGGTCAAATCCTCTCGAAACAGTATTCATTCATAGGGTATCAAAATATTATTTTTTCCCAAAGTTATAGCGTAATAAAGATTGGACTTGAATTTTCTTTTTAAAACATTAATTAATAATAAAAGCTGAAATTCGGTTCAATCTTTATTATGCTATAACTTTGGAAAAAAATAATATCTTGATATGCTATAACTACTATTTCGAAAGGATTACAGCTCAGCTTTAATTTTAAAAGTTTCAAGCTTCTAGCTATCAATGCTAAAGAACAATATGCGTTTAAAAATCTAGTAACTTTTTAGTGATTTTTTTAATTGCATGTATCTAGGGAAATATTGAGCGTTCGTGACTATAACGTTAGCTTCTTCCATATTTTGTCATCTGAAAACTTATCCCGAAGTTTAAGCAGAATCCGTGATTCGGAGATATGACACTCTCCTAGTCAGTTGGGTTGCGTTTTAAAAAATTATTACTGAAATATTTTATTCTTTAAAAAATTTTAAATTTTGAGAAAAAATTAATTTAAAAATGCTAATGTAGCCATTCGCTGATCTAAAGTCATTCAAAGCATTGAAATACCACCTTTCAAGGTTTTGAAACATGATCCCATGTCCATGAATGTAGTAAGTACATTCTGGTTAAAACAGGTTTCATAGTCTTTTTTCTTTTCGTCCATGTTTTATGTATTAGATTAAAAATATAATGTTGTGGTATATCAGAATAAAAGTAATTATGTGCCTTTGGGTCACTTTTATTAAGTTCAAACCACGCTGTTAGTGTTGTATTTACATTTTTCTCATCAATTTCGTGTTCGTATCCTTCTTTAAAATACACATATTGTTCATTTTCATTATAAACAACTAACCTAAAAATTGTATGTAAAAGTTCACTAATATTATATTCCGATATACGATGCATAGCTTCTGGCGGGCAAACGTATCTTGTGTTTATATATTGTTTAATTCCATCATAAAAAATATTCAAATCATTTGTTTCATCCGTTTCATCATTAGTATTACTTTCAATATTTATTTCACTTGCTTTCATTTCTATAAATGCACAATCATGTCCTTTAAAGCCGTATTTACATAAGTATTTTATAACTCTTATTGTTGAACATAATTCAATATTAATATAACAGTTAAACTGTAGTAATAAATACGAGTTATAAGAAACCACAAACATATTGTCTGCCCACTTAATTTTTGTGTATAATATCTCATTTTTATTATTTCTTCGTCGATAAACAGAATAACCATTTGTTATTATTGTAGTTTCGGAAAATTTTTGGTACACTTTCCTGATTCTTTATCCATACAAGGTGAGTTTTTATTCTGATCTTTACAAGGGCCACAGATCATAAATTGTTTAACGATTTCATATAATCTGGGATTCTCATTTTTATTTGGAATTTCAGCTATTATAAATTTATCAACATCATCATTATTGTAAATTTTATCATCTTCACTTAAAAATATTAACATATAGGTATGCGGTAATCCTCTCTTTTAAAATTCTACTACGTATAAATATGCAATGCATTTTCCCAAAATATGTTTTTTAGAAATTTGCTCTATTAATAATTTTGATTTTTGATAAAATGCTTCAACAACAATATCTAGACTATCTGTTACTCCTTCCCTTTGTCCTATATTATTTGTGATTTCTTCCCATTTCGGATTGCATATCACAGTAATGAAAAAATCAAGTTTCCCAGTTCATCGTACTAATGTAATGGGATCAAGAAAATTTTGATTTAAGAAACGCGGACTTTTAAGATAGATGGATAGAAAGATAGATATTATTTTATTTTGTAAAAGAGTACAAAACCGTGTAATACAATTTGTAAATACAGAAACAATAAATATTGCACAAAAGTATAAATATATATGTAAATGTAAATATTGCACAATTAATATCACAGTCAGTCACTAAATCTAATAATACTGAATAAGTAAGTCAGAAACTAAAATAAATAAAAGTGATATCACAAAGTAATCATAAAATACACGCAATATAAATAAAAATAATCATATAAATAAAAATCAGTCATACAATACCTATCAGTCACAATATTAAAATTTAAAAGAATTAAATTTAATACTCAATAAAATAAAATAACAAGCGTACGCAATAGCATGAAACGCAGTCAAGAATAAAATCAAATAAAAACTCTCACTCACCAACCATTCAGCCAACACTCATACAATAAATACACTTACACCTTAAACCTATATATAGGACGTTACTATCTAATGAAGAGACCCATTAGATGCTTTGAATTATTCATGCGCACGATCTTGTACATAAGTACAGCCAAAAAATACTGTCTCCTCGAATCAGTACGCAGCCAACCCAACGCGGGTCTATAAGGAGAAATATGAGCCCCCATTCTTATACCTAATATATATCTCACACACGAATTCTGCATTCTTTGTATTCTTCTCTTCAAGCCCTGAGAAGCATTGAGCAGAACCACCGAACAGTAATCGAGATACGGAAACAGCAGGGCGGCTGCAAGTTGTTTACGCAGGGCCTCCGTGGTGTACCGACGAAAATACCGCAAAGCATACAACACTCTGTTGAATTTTTTTGCAACCATATTAATGTGAGGCTCCCAAGGAAGCTTAGAGTCAAGCACAACACCAAGGCTCGTTACAATGTCAGAGAAAGGAATGCTGACACCTCCTTCAAAGTCAATCGTCCATGGCGCCCCAGCATAAAATGAATTTATAAAACGATTACTGCCAAAGACGATTGCCTTAGTCTTGCTAGCATTTAAGGTGAGTCAGGCACCAGCCGCCCACTCTGACACCACATTGGTCGCCCTCTGTAAAATTAGAATACATGTATCCACATTTTCACGAGGAACTTGCGTATAAATCTGCAGGTCATCTGCATACAGTAGGTGCTCAACACAACCAGAGCCAAGAGCGTCACGTACTCTATTAATGTAAAGGCAAAACAACAAAGGCCCTAGTACCGATCCCTGTGGAACTCCTAGGTTGGTTGTTAGCCAACCTGTGTGTGAAAGTTGATCGTAATATAAACATTTTTCTTATGCTATGATTGTCAATAATAATTATTTACTTTTATTGAAGCTTATTAATATACAAAAAATTGAAAAATTTTTTATTCTAATGCAGTAAAATATAATGATATAATTATATGAAAAAAAATTAGATACATATTTAATATTCAACTACTATTGTCAATAAAATTAGCAAATTTATACATAATAATATAGTGTATCAAAATGCAACCGAGCGACGTCAGGAGCGAGGCGAATTTCGCGCGTATTATATTAAAGTAAAACCACTTTTTTTCTGTTTTTCCGGTTCTCCGCATTTTTTAAATGTGTCTAAACTTTCGGTAATAAGAGAAAAAATTTTTTATTTGGTCTCATATAATCAGTCCTGATTAGTCATAAGCTTCTTTTTGAGCCATATTTTTTTTTATTCTTATATTTTCTTGGGCTCTATATTTTTTTAGATCCAATTTTTTTCTGAATCTCATATGTTTTTGGGCTTAATATTTTTTTTATCCTTATATTTTCTTGGTCTCTATATTTTTTTGGTCACAATATATTTTTCATTTATGTATTTTCTGGGGTTCTCTATTTTTTTTTGCCCGATATTTTTTTGATTCTATTTTCTTGGGCTCTATATTTTTTTGGGCCCAATATTTTTTCGATTCTAATGTTTTCTTGGGCTCTATATTTTTTTTGGATCTAATCATGATATTTTTTTGATTTTTATATTTTTATTGGTCCCAATATTTTTTCAATTCTTATATTTTCTTGGGCTCTATATTTTTTAAAATCCAATATTTTTTTTAATGTCATATTTTGTTGGGCCCAACATTTTACTGGTCCTAATATTTTTTTGGTTTATATATTGTCTTAAGCTCTATATTTTTTTAGATCCCATATTTTTTCAATCCCATATTTTTTTGAATGTTACATTTTGTTGGGCCCAATATTTTTTTATCCTTATATTTTCTTAATCTCTATATTTTTTGGTCCCAATATATTTTCGATTTATGTATTTTCTTGGGCTCTATATTTTTTTGGCCCGATATTTTTTTGATTTTTATATTTTCTTGGACTCTATATTATTTTGACTCAAAATTTTTTTGGATTTTATATTTTTCTTGGTCCTAATATTTTTTTAATTCTTATATTTTCTTGGACTCTATATATTTTTTAATCCAATATTTTTTTGGATGTTATATTTCGTTAAGCCCAATATTCATTTGATCCTTACATTTTCTTGGTCCCTATATTTTTTTGGTTCCAATATTTTTTCGAATATTATATTTTGTGGGGCCCGATATTTTTTTGATCCTTATATATTTTTTGTCTTTATATTTTTTTGGTCCTAATATTTTTTCGATTTTTATATTTTCTTGGGGTCTATATTATTTGGGCCCAATATTTTGTTGATTTTTATATTTTCTTGGGCTCTATATTACTTGGGCCCTATATTTTTATGATCCTTATATTTTCTTGGACGCTATATTTTATTGGTCCCAATATTTTTTTGGTTTATATATTGTCTTGGGCTCTATATTTTTTTGGTATTAATATTTTTTTAATTCTTATATTTTCTTGGGCTTTATTTTATTTTGAATTCAATATTTTTTTTAATTGTTATATTTCGTTGGGCCAAATATTTTTTTGATCCCTATATTTTTCTGGCAACATTTTTTTGTTCCTAATATTCTTCCGATTATTAATATTTTCTTGGGCTCTATATTATTTGGGCCTAATATTTTTTCGATTTTTAAATTATCTTGGGCTCTATATTTTTTTGGATCGAATATTTTTCTCAATCCAATATTTTTTAACATGTAATATTTTGTTGGGCCTAATATTTTTTCCATCCTTATATTTTCTTAGGATCTATATTTTCTTTGGATCTGATTTTTTTTTTATTTTTATATTTTATTGAGCTCTATATTATTTAGACTTGAAATTTTTTTGATTTTCATATTTTATTGAGCTCTATATTATTTAGACTTAAAATTTTTTTTTATTTTTATATTTTTCTTGGTCTTAATATTTTTTCAATTCTTATATTTTCTTGCGCTTTATATTTTTTTGTATTTGATATTTTTTTGGATGTTATATTTCGTTGAGCCCAATATTTTTTTTTTATCCTTATATTTTCTTGATCTCTACATTTTTTTGGTTCCAATATTTATTTTTGGTTAATATATTTTCTTAGGCTCTTTATTTTTTCGGATACAAATTTTTTTTTAATCCAATATTTTCATGAATGTTATAATTTGTTAAGCCTAACATTTTTTTTATTTTTATATTTTGTTAATCTCTATATTTTTTTGGTTCTAATATATTTTTGATTTATGAATTTTCTCGAACTTAATTTTTTGGGCTCGATATTTTTCTTATTTTTATATTTTCTTGGGCTCTATATTTTTTTTGGTCTAAATATTTTTTTAATTATTATTTTTTCTTGGGCTCTATTTTATTTCAAATTCAATATTTTTTTGAAATATTTCGTTGGGCTCAATATTTTTTTGATCCTTATATATTTTTGGTCTTTATATTTTTTCGATTGTTATATTTTCTCGGGCTCTATATTATTCAGGCCTAATATTTTTTTGATTTTTTATTTCCTTGGGCTCTATATTACTTGGGCTCAATATTTTTTAGTGTTTACATTTTTTTCGGTCCTAATATTTTTTCGATTTTTATATTTGGTTGGGCTCTATATTTTGTTTAGTCTAAATATTTTTTCAATTATTATATTTTCTTGAGTTCTATTTTATTCTGACTCAAATATTGTTTTGAACGATATAATTTGCTAAGCAAAATATTTTTTTGATCCTTATATTTTCTTAGTCTCTATATTTTTTTGGTTTATATATTTTCTTGGGCTCTATATATTTTAGGATCCAATATTTTTCTGAATGTTATATTTGGTTAGGCCCAATATTTTTTTTATCCTTATATTCTTTCAATCTCTATATTTTTTTGGCTCCAATATATTTTTGATTTCTGTATTTTTTTTGACTATATTTTTTTTGCGCCCGATATTTTTTTGATTTATATATTTTCTTGGGCTCTATATTTTTTTGGTCTAAATATTTTTTCGATTCTTATAATTTTTACTATGAATTTTATTTAATAACCTCAGTGCAAAAAAGTTAAACTATACAATAATATTATATATACATAAATTTTTTTCAGATTTTCACCATTTTTAAACATTGATTTTTTCTCGTGATTTTTTCCATTTTTAAAGATTTAAGAAAATAGTATAATGATTTCTCTAATTATATTAATATATCATTATTTTATTATTTGAATATAATTTTATACATTAAATGTGAAATCTATAACTCATTTTAAACTTTGGCGAACATTGATTTTTTAAACTTTGGGTAAAGTTTAAGAAAATGTAAACATTTATTGTTTACTGTTTGGTTAAAGTTTAGTAAATAGCTTTTTCAAAACTTCCTCCACACTTGTTTTAACAAATATAAACTTTTTTAAACTTCATTGATCATTAATTAAACTTTCCCCAAACTTTTGCCAAACATTAAAGTTTATAATATTAAGTTCGGTACAGTCCCGTTACCCAAATTTGAGAGATATTCTGCAAAAGTAAAACTTCGACCAAATTTTTCCCTAAGGTAATTTTTTTTAATAACTTTTTTTCGACCAACACTTAGAAAATTTTTGTCCTATGAAACTTAGTTTTTACGCGCTTAGAATACATAAAAAAAAATTTATGACCCTCAAAAAATATTTTCTTTGATTTATGATGGTCCGGAATGAAAAAAGGAATTTTCTGTACTTAATTTATTTTTTACCCAACACTTAGAAAAATTTAAGCTGATGGAACTTAGTTTTTTTTTATAAGTATCGACAGATGAGAAATCAGATGAGATCTCAGCTGCGATTTTGGTACGGGATCTCAGACGAGAAATCAGGTGAGATCTCATCTGACTTTTTTCAGTAGGGTACTTAAAGTTTCTTTTACACATTTAGCATTTTCATTAATTGTTAAAAAGAACTTCTTAAACCCATTAAGAAATCTATATGGGATTTTCAAAAGAAAGCGAAACACTTTTTCAGAATATTAAACTTTTTAAACTGATTAAAAGCTTTCCATTTATTTACTTTTTATGCAAGGATGTTCACAAAGTTAAAATAAATTGAAGAGGAGGATATATAACCATGTAATATTGACATTAAAACTTTTTTCTATCCCTATCTGTAAATATATTTTTTTATATTTTTGAAATAAAATAGAATTTAAGGTGTTAAATAAATTTTTAATTTTATTTTTTCCTTTATGAAAATTGATTACAAAAATATATAATATTTAAAAATAAAAAAAAAAAAAAAAAAAAAAGTGTAACATCGGCTTTGAACTTGGCAAAAGTAGAGTTGTTGAAGACGGTAAAAAGTTACATATGTTCATCGCCCCCCAAGTGATTTTATTTATTATTATTTATTTGTTTGATTACTTTAATAATTTTTATTATTAAAATATGTATCTGTTTTAAATAACAATATGTAATTAATCAACAACTTTTCGGGACGGTTAATCGCATTGAAATAAAGCTATAAAGTATCGCGGCGAAAACAAGCTAAAGCGGATTTGCCGTAAGTTTACCTGCGCCACTGGAAGCCGCGTGTTTTGTGTGTTTGTCTCCTCCCCTCTCGCTTGCTTCTCTACGCGCGTGTAGGAATGGAAGGGCTTTGCGCGTATAGTTCGGGCATTTGTCCATGTGGCAGCAGTAGTTTACATTGTATTTTAACGGGCACGCTCTTGCCTATGCTCATTGGCGATCTCTACTTATCTCTGTAAAAACTTAACTTGTTTGATAAACCTCAATAGTTCATAGATGTGTGGCTTGAATTTGTATTAATTAAAATGATTAGAATAGGAATCTTATGTGCAAAACTGTGCATCAAGGTATTGCGTAACAATATGTATACATCAATTTTGGCCGTCTGCCGAGCATTTATAATATATTTTATATTATATATATTGCATTTACAATAATTGTAAAGTATGATTAGATTCCATATCAACTATTCCTTTCTCTTTCACTTCTTCTCCTCATCCACTCCCCGCATCAATGATGAACAAAACGGGATTGGGTGATTAAACATCATCAACAAGACACCACCGCTTACTGAAGTGCTATCACCCTTCCCAAAATCCCCATATAAAAAAAAAATCTTCAAGTGTCCTTCAAATCATACTAAAAATTTTTCTTTCAATAACATAACTTTATTACCATCATAATTGTTAATATTCGATTTTTCAAAAAATATTATTGTATCTCTGCGAAATTTAAAAAGCTCTCCACCCTAGTTGAAAGTGATGATTTTGTCTGTCGAGGACAACAGTATTCTGAGTGAGGGGGGGTGTTGAGTGACAAAAATTCACTCAATTATTTTTGCTTTTGATGAGAAGTTATAATTCAATTTATTTAAATATTTTGAAAATAGAATTATAACTTCACATATTTTAAAAATTATTTTTCGTTACACTTGGAGAGTTAACTCGATAAAGTATCGAGTAACATCTTTCAAGTGTAAAAAGTGCAACTCTTGCAAATTAACCATGGCTTGACCCTGAGCTCAAGCGACTTAACACATCGTATGATGCTCATGGTAACAAAAAGCTGGCCAATAAGAAGGGTAATTTTTCTCCTCCTTCTAATTAAAAGTGGGAGCGAAATTAGTCTCTCTTAAAAAAGCGCGAGAGATCTCGAGCAGTCCAGGGCCGGCCTAGCCAAGTAGCAGTTGATCGATAAGACGTTGGCAATAAGGATGGAGAGAGATATGCGTTGGGTGAAGAGGCTGGTCGCCGGTGCGACTAAGAACAAAGTAGTAGAGTCACGGTCATTTTTCTATTTGATTTTTTTCAAACTAAATTCTCGTTACGACGAAGCCATCTTCAACCTATCACTTTCAACTGGCACAGGCACAGCTACCAATAGATAAGTAGAAACTTGTATACTTATTATTTTATGTAATCATTTCATTGAACTTTAATTTTTTGTATTTAATATTTGTAATTAAAATGGTATTGTTTAACATTCAATTAAAATAATGTTTAGTTTTTGAATTACTTTCAATTATATATCATATTATCTTATTGAATTACTTTCATTTATATATCATATTATCTTATTGAATTACTTTCATTTATATATCATATTAAAATTTCAGAACATTTCATCGTTTCGTTTTTGATTATTCGATGTTCAAAGTTTTACAAATTACATTGGAAGTATATCTATATATATTGGAATTTTTACGTTTCGCAGCTGTTAATCGCAATATCTCATAAACTACATTCAAATTGTAATTAAAAATATAAACATATATAAAGGAACTAATAATAAACATTTTCCAACAAGATTCACGTAAATTCATCGATTTATTAACCTTTAGAGGGCCGGAGTTTTGAAAAATTTGAAAATCGAATTTTTCTATAGGAATGTGGTCTAAGGTCCCTGAGTTAGAGCCAAACTAAGTTGCGATGTTGGTGAGTCAGACCCCTTACGCCTAGAGGCGTATTCCGGCCCTCTAAAGGTTAAAAAGATAAAGTGTTTTGAAAATGTAATTATTAGATAAACGATGCATGTTTCGTTCACATTTACGTTGCTGTGCATGCGCAACTGGATCATATAAGCGCTATCTCTTTCTCTCACAGCTAGCTTTCTCTCTCTTACTGCATGAACCACCTTAAACACGTGGGTTTTCCAACTTCCGGAAAATCCACGTAACACCAATATTTTTTTTAATGTTATATTTTGTTAAGCCCAATATTGATTTGATCCTTATATTTTCTTGGTCTCTATATTTTTCTGGTCCCAATTTTTTTCGATTTTTATATTTTTTCAGCTCTATATTATTTGAGCCTAATAGTTTTTTGGCTTTCATATTTTCTTTGGCTCTATATTTTTTTTAGGCCAATATTTTTCTAAATCTAATATTTTGTTGGGCTCAATATTTTTCTGATCCTTATATTTTCTTGGTCCATATATTTTTTTGGTCCCAATATTTCGTTGATCTTCATATTTTCTTGGGCTCTATATTTTTTTGACCCAATATTTTTCTGATTTTTTTATTTTCTTGGGCTCTATATTTTTTTTGATCCAATATTTTTTCGAATATAATATTTTTCTGAATGCTATATTTTGTTGGGCTCAATATCTTCTTGATCCTTATATTTTGTTGGTCTCTACATTATTTCGGTCCTATTATTTTTTTGATTTTTATATTTTCTTTAGCTCTAAATTTTTTTTGGATCTACTATTTTTTTGTTTTTTATATTTTTTTGGGCTCTATGTTTTTAGATCCAATATTTTTTTTAATTTAACATTTTTTTTAATGTTATATTTTGTTGGGCTCAAGATCTTTTTGATCCTTATATTTTCTTGGTCTCTATTTTTTTGGTCCCAATTTTTTTTCGATTTTTATATTTTCTTTAGCTTTATATTATTTAAGCCTGATAATTTTTTGATTTACATATTTTTCTTGGCTCTATATTTTTTGAGGGCCAATATTTTTTTCATTCTCATATTTTCGTGGGCTTTATATTTTTTTTGGATCCAATATTTTTTTGAATCCAATATTTTATTTCAATGTTTTATTTTATTGAGCTACATATTTTTCTGATCCTTATATTTTCTTGGTCGATACATTATTTCAGTCCTATTATTTTTTTGATTTTTACATTTTCTTTAGCTCTATATTGTTTTTGGACCTACTATTTTTTTGGTTTTTCTATTTTTTTGGGCTCTATATTTTTTTGGATCCAATATTTTTTTGAATCTAATATTTTTTTGAATGTTATATTTTGTTGGTCTCAATGTCTTTTTGATCCTTATATTTTCTTGGCCTCTATTTTTTGATAATTTTTTTTTATTTTTATATTTTCTTTAGCTTTATATTATTTGAGCCTAATCATTTTTTTATTTACTTATTTTTCTTAGCTCCATGATTTTTTAGTTCCTATTTTATTTTGATTTTCATATTTTCTTGAGCTTAATATTTTTTTGGATCCGATATTTTTTTGAATCCAATATTTTATTTGAATTTTATATTCTGTTGGGCCGAACATTTTTCTGATTCTCATATTTTCTTCGTTTTCATATTTTTTTAGTCCCAATATTTTTTTTATTCTTATATTTTTTTGGGCTCTATATTATTTATGGGCAAATTTTTTTTTGATTCTTATATTTTCTTAATATCTATATTTTTTTTGGTCCAATGTTTTTTGAATCTTTTATTTCTTTGGGCCCAATATTTTTTCAATCCATATATTTTCTTCAACTCAATTTCTTTGGTTTCAGTTTTTTTTTATTCTTGTATTTTCTTGGGCTCTATATTTTTTCAGATCCAAAATTTTTTTCAATCCAATATTTTCATAAATGTTATAATTTGTTAAGCCTAACATTTTTTTTATATTTTTATATCTTGTTAATCTCTATATTTTTTTGGTTCTAATATATTTTTGATTTATGAATTTTCTTGAACTTAATTTTTTGGGCTTGATATTTTTCTTATTTTTATATTTTCTTGGGCTCTATATTTTTTTGGTCTAAATATTTTTTTAATTATTATATTTTCTTGGGCTCTATATTATTCGGGCCCAACATTTTTTTGATTCTTATATTTTCTCGGGCTCTATTTTTTTAAATTCAATATTTTTTCGAATCTAATATTTTTGTGAATGTTATATTTTGTTGGGCTTGATATCTTTTTGATCCTTATATTTTCTCGGTCTCTATATTTTTTTGGTCTTCATATTTTTTTTCTTTAGCTCTATATTTTGTTTAGGCATAATATTTTTTTCGATTTTTATATTTTTTTTAGCTGTATATTATTTGAGCCTAATAGTTTTTTGATTTTCATATGTAGTATAGGTACCACTATAGAGCGTCACAACAAACCCCCACTCCTGACCCTCTGCAGAGGTGAATGTCCTCCGAGCGACATCAGGAGCGGGATGACCCACTATGACACAGTAATATACATATATATATATATATAAAATATATATATATATTATTATGATGTCATGTGCGGAAGGGTCGGAGGAGTTTGTTATGACACTCCATAGTGGTATCCTGATTTTAAAACACACACGCGCGCGCACACACACACACACACACACACACACACATATTTTAAAAATTTATAAATTAAAAAAAAAGGTACTTACCATTTTTTATCAGCATCAACAGTTTTTTTGGACGCCTTGCACTTCCATGAGTTTTTGCACTCTATTAGTTTTTTAAAACACACTTTCACAGTTTTTCACTTTTTTAAAACACTTTTTTATTTTTTAACCACTGTTTATTTTTTGAGTTTCACATTTTTTCACTTTACACAAATACACAACACAGTTTTTTGCACTGTATTCACAATACGAACATCCTTATCTTATCTGATGATTCATACACAAATTACAAATTTTAAAATTCACGAATTTTGGAAAATTAAAAAATTTTATGGTGCCATTCGATTTTTTGCTATTCAAATAACATATCTACCAAAAACCACCTTGATATCTTTATTAGATCAATAGATAATCGATCATGTATCGATTCTTGATCTATTGATCCTAGAAAGCTGATTTTTAGAAATTATACTAATTTTAATATAAGAAATGCAATTGCATCATTAAAATTGTAATTACAGGTTTGTTATATTACCCGCATCATTTACTCTTAAAGATTTTATTTTTTATTTTAATACTGCTTAATTAGAAAATGATTTAAATGAAAGTACCATGTGTAGCTTGCAATTTTCAGAATTCTTACTATTGATATTTTATAGTTTCTTGGTATAACACGTGTGCTTGCAATTCTCAGAATGCTTACTATTACTCTTTCATTGTTTCTTAATATAACACGTGTTCATCACATATCATCATCACGCGTGTGCTTGCAATTTTCAGAATGCTTACTATTGCTATTTTATTGTTTCTTGGTATAACACGTGTGCCTATATTTTTTAGAATGCTTACTATTGGTATTTTATAGTTTCTTAGTATAACTCGTGTTCGCCACATATCATCATCACACGTGTGCTTGCAATTTTCAGAATACTTACTATTGCTATTTTATTTTTTCTTGTTATGACACATATCATCATCACACGTGTGCTTGCAATTTTTAGAATGCTGACTATTGGTATCTCATTGTTTCTTGGTATATAAAATTGTATTGTCTCTTTATTTGCGCCACAGCTGCTCCTCATTTCTTTTATTCTGACAGCTATAAAATGCGCTCGAAACAGTGCTTGCTCCATAGTTGTACTTGAAGGCTTGATAGATAATCATGAAAAACGTATCTAGATTTCACGCTTTTAGTGTGCTCAATTGTGTGCTACGTTTCGCTATTGCACACGAACCGATGATACACACAATTTGTCAAAATATACAGCGTGGCAATTTAAGAAATTTACCGACAGAAGCGTTATTAAGTAGATTACGTTTTATTCTATTACATTGTACCGTACGAACAATAAATTATTTACAACGACGAGGATTATTTTCCAATAGATTTATACTTGATATGGTGGACAGTGTCATACGACAAAGAAATCTTTCAAATCCAGATTCGAACGAGGTGCTGCGACAAAATGGTAATTAATTAATTTAAATGCTTTAATCTATATCTACACATAATTAATACATTAATCATTTTAGCACTAAGACGGATGGCAGACGATATTGAAGGTGACGAGGTTATCTCTGGTTGTGAATACGTATTTGGTGAGTGAGAGAGATTTTTAAAAGCTAGAAGTTTTTTACAGAAGAATATTTTTTAACTTTTTATAATTTATTTTTCTAGTATTTCTGGATCCTACAAGTGCAAGTGTTGTGGAAGAAGAAGATAATGATAACCCCGTCATTCCATCATCATTATCAAGAAGAGTGTCATCCAGAAGGTTATCATCATCATCATCATCATCATCATCATCATCATCATCGTCATCATCTTCATCTTCATCTTCATCGTCATCATCATCTACTGATATCTCTTTATCGTCTTCCAATGATGTTGAATTGGAGCGTAAGTATAATCGATATATATTATTACTTCTATGTTTTTAGTAATACATATAGATATATATTAAGATTAAAAGAAAAATATAGTTGATCTGTTACAGAGCGGTGAAGGTATGGAGCGAGAAGTGGAGGAACCACAAGAAAGACCAATATTCTTAATTGAAAACCAAACTTCCCGATTTTACCAAAGGTTTAATGCAGAAGGTGTAGAGATTTCGGGAAGAATATCATCACCACCAGCAGGAACAAACATTTTTGAGTGGTTAAATGGATCTTTAGATGATCTGCGTAATCAATTAGTGAATGGGCGTAGTCCATTAATTTTATACGTCCAGGTGTTTACGAACATTTAGAAAGTCTCGTGGAGGAGGTGAACAATCTGAGCTGTGTAAAAGACCATCTACGTTTCCAGATAGAGCGTGGTGGATACGTATCAATCAGACGCGTTTGTTTAACAGAGGAATGTACGCCAATTGATCACGTTTTAGAATTGTCAAGGAATTTGAGAAAAATTCTCGGGTTTGAAACTGGAAAAAATGAAGCTATCAAGGTCGATAAAGAAGAACCCACTTTAGCTAATTACCCTGCTAATCTTTCTAATGGGTTACCAACAACTCTAATGGTGTACAGTGACATCTGTGAACCTTATGTAATCGGAGATGTGCAAGGTAAATTATTAAGAGCGGTTTCATTAAATACTGAGGATTGTAAATATGGCGGTGTTAAAATAAAAAACTTTTCACCATCTATGTACATACCGCTATTGTTTAACTCTTTTCAAACTATTGAAATAGATATAAAAGATCAACAAGGTCAGCCAATACCATTTGATTTTGGCACCTTGACAGTGACGTTGCACTTTCATCGTATTGATTAATAAGAAAAAAGATGAATTATTACGAGGCATACTTTGACATGCAGATCGGTGGTGGTGGTAAAAATGGTAGGGGTATCGGACGTATTTACGTTGGAGCCCCCTATCAAAGAGGGCATGGTGGTGTAGGAAGTTTTCTAATTGGGTTGTTTCGCCGTGTACTACCGCTACTCACCCGTGGTGCTAAGGCTGTGGGAAAGGAGGCATTGCGTACCGGTGTGAACGTTTTATCTGACGTTGCAACACAGAATCAAAGAATCTCTACGAAATCGTATAAAAGAGTCTGGCACAAATCTTAAAAGAAAGGCTGAAGAGAAACTGGATAAATTGATGGAAGGATCTGGATATAAGAAACAGCGTAATCTGTCTGCTTTGCAGTTGGATGACGGCCGTGTCAGTGTTAAGAGCACTCGAAGAAAGATTAAACGGCGCAGCACAAAAAATAAAAGGAATAAAGTAGTAAAGAAGAAAATAAATAGATCCAGAAAAAAAAGAAAAATTCTCGAAAAAGTAAAAAAGTACGAACGACAAGAGATATTTTCGATTAAAAATGGCGTTTTTACACACACAGTCCTGTGAGTGCATGAAATCGGAATTGCTCCTATTCGACATTCCTCCGACACAGACTAATATCGAGAGCTCTCATTGGGTCCAGTATAAGCCTATCTCCTCGTTGACTGATGACGCACCTATAGAATTTGTAATATCTGGAAATGGTGAAGATTATTTCGATTCAGCACATACTATGCTTAGCTTGCGCGTTAGCTTATACACCACTGTCGATGAGTATCCTGGAAATGTGACTGCAGAACTACTCAATAAAGTGGCACCGGTGAATAATTTTATGCACTCACTATTCAGCCAATTAGATGTACTATTTCACCAGGAACCTGTGACAGCTCCAAATAATGCTTACGCGTACAGAGCATACATCGAGACACGGCTCAACTATGGCCCTGCTGCTAAAAATTCTCATTTATCAACCGTTTTGTGGTGTGACGATACACCTGGGAAAATGGACGATGTGGGTAGTGACAACCAAGGACTTGTTAAGCGGCGTGAATATTTGGGCGCAAAAAAACTGTATATCTTGTCGGGCATTCACATGCCGATGTGTTTAATCAAGAAAAGTTATTACTAAACGGCGTTGAAGTAAGAGTTCGTTTAGTGCGCTCTCGAGATGGATTTTGCCTCATGGATCCTTCAGGATACTTTGCCGTACATATAGAAGAACCTAATCTTTTAGTTAGACGGGTAAAAATTAACCCAGGTGTGCTATTAGCACACGCAAAAGCACTTTCTAAAGCTACAGCTAAATACCCTCTCACAAGAGTTGAAGTCAAAGCTGTAACAATGCATAGCGGTATACATGGTGAAACTCTGGATAATATTATTTTAGGACAGTTACCTAAAAGAATAATCATAGGGTTTGTTCGAAACAAGGCGTTTAACGGAGACCGAATGCTCAATCCGTTCAATTTTGATCATTTTAACATCAATTTTCTATGTTTGTTTGTTGATGGTGTTCAAATACCTTCAAAACCATTACAACCTAATTTCAAAGTAAAAAAGTTATTCGTTGATGCATATCATACTTTATTCAGCGGTACAGGTGTCCATTTTCTCAATAAGGGAAATAAAATTACTCGTGAGTCGTTTCCAAACGGTTTCTGTCTGTTTGCATTTGATATATCACCCGATTTATCGGCAAATGAATGTACTCATTGGAATTCAATAAAACATGGAAGTGTTAGACTCGATGTCAGATTTAGCGAACCTCTGACAGACATCGTCAATTGTATAATTTATGCAGAATACGATAACATTCTAGAGATTGACGCATCGCGACAAACAATTGTAGATTTTAATGGGTAAAGCTATCAATAGATGGCGCTTACAAGTTTTATCGGATGAAAAGACATCACCGTTACTCCTCAGTATAGCTTTAATCGTTGCATTGGTCAGACAAAAAGTTAAATCATGGATGTAGTCGTGGATATTCAGTGCTTAAAAGATAGCAATAACAGAGTTGTTCCAAAAGAAGTCGCCATCGTAGCTTTGAACGATGATTTTAGCGTTCATTGGATTATCGCATCGAAAAATCGTATAAACGCTTTTAGCAGAGGCATAAAAGAGAAAATAATTGGCTTGTAGAACATCATCATGGTCTTGACTATTTTGACGGTGATGTCACGGAGAAAGCTCTCTACCAAACGTTGCACGATCTTATCTGGAAAGTTAGAAAAATTTACGTAAGAGGTAAACAAAAGTGGTCAATTTTATACGGTATTACAGCGCAAGAAATTATAAATTTAGAATCAAATAAAGATTACTCGTCATTTAATCAGCTACCCTGATTAAATGAGTATTGTTTCAATCACTTTGTAAAGACACCTCATCTAAAATATACATGCGCTTTAAACAATGCGTACCGTTTAAAAAAATGGTTATCTTTACGAGATTTGGAGCGTGATTCTGAATTTGTGTTTCAACCACCGACACTTCTTTGCGATGAACAGCCTGGAGATAATGGAAATCTTGAAGGTTATACCGTCCCACTCTGTAGGAGTGTACCCAGCAGATCAAATTCCGAAGGTGTGGACGAAACCGACAGCAATTGTAGTGAACACTGATGGACATACAAAACCCGGGACGCATTGGGTGTGTATGTATGTTAACCGTAGTGGTACAGCTTGGTATTTTGATAGTTATGGAATGCCGCCTTTGATACCAGATTATATTAACCGTCTACGTCGTAATTGTAATAGATTCCGTTGGAATACGGTACAATTACAGAGTAAAACATCTGATGTGTGCGGCCAATTTTGTATTATGTTCTTGGATTACATGACATCTGGATTGGGTCTTGAGAAATTTCTTAAAAATTTTTCTACTGATTTAGTAAAAAACGATGCTGTAGCCAGAAATTATGTACCGTTCAAACATGCTGACGACAACTTTCCTGGAAATGGTTGTTGTATGATAAGATGTTTTCAAAAGTGTTGTGGTAAGCTGTTGTTATTGTAACCTGATACTTTCTTGTCACAAAGTCATGTTCGTTACCAAGAATATAGTGAGATCAGTATTCGTAGAATTTAATAATTCTATTGTTGGTTTCTTAGAAAACAATACTGCAGCTGCAAGCCACGTGTCGATCAGACATGTTGACGATAACTTTTCTAGGAATGATTGTTACTTTCTTCTCGTAAAGTAACGCTCACCAAAGAAATAATGAGGTCAGAGTTCGAGTAATTCAATAACAATTTTTTTTTGCTGATTCGGTAGAAAATAATACTGCAGCTGCAAGACACGTGTTCATTCATAATGCTGACGATAGCTTTTCTGGGGATCATTGTTACTTTCTTGCTGTAAAAGCACGTTCGTTACAAAGAAGTAGCAAGAGTGTATTTTCTTAGTCATCACCTTATCCCCCTATACTGTCTCTTGTGTTAAGCCTTTATATAACGAGATTATATTTATCAAAATGACAGTCATTCAGTCGACGTTCGTATCGTAGAAAGCTATTAGGAAAAAAGGAAAAAATGGCGCATCAGAAGAAGAACTTTACACAGCCCATCTTTAATTCTTCCTACGGTTTGAACAAGTCATTTACGAAAAAAATTTTAGTTGATCTTGAATATAATAAACTACGAGATGGCGAATTTTATCCAATGGTACGTTTACTCTCACACGATTTTCAAGGAATAGCTTTCACTACAGCTACGTGGAACGAGTTTAAGCTTACGTTTGGTGATACTGAAAAATATTTTGATGGTAATGCTGATGATTTGATGGAGCAAAAAGTGTACGGAACTGGTTGGATTCTGAGGTATACTAGAAGCCATACTGATAGAGCCATTGAAATTGAAGAAAATTTCACCCCTACTTCTGGTCTGGTCAAAAGGTATCGACAAAGCATTGTTATGAAAAAGGTGACTTTCGAGTATTTACAAGGCGTTGCATCCTGCGTAGATGATATGATTAAATATTTAACCACGCTTGTTAAAGGTGTTAGTGTGTGTGCAGGAGATATTGTTGATCTTGTAGAAAAATTGTGCGGTGTTCGATATGGATCTCAAATAGATGAATATTGTGCGGGCTTTGTGAAACGAACTGTACTAGAGTGTGATGATGATATAATTGCGTCGTTAATTACAAGTGTGGAAAATAAAATAAAAGAACCTGAAAATTGTATTTTTAAAACCGAAATTATTCGTGTATTTCACGAAATCACAGCGCTTCATGTTGATTCAATTGTAGCTGCGTTAAATTATCTTGTAGTTGTAAAATAATTATAAGCGTATATTCACTATATTTATAAAATAATATTTTACACTATACTTATAAAATAAATTTTGTTCACTATACATATACTATAATTGTATCCACTATATATTTTATAAAACAATAAACGAAAAAATATAAAGTAAACTCACCATCTTCTTCTTTCTTGACCAATATTGCACCTCATCCTAATAAAGTCGTTTTTTTTTTAAATTTGCAAAATATTTTATTGTTTAATTAAATTAATTCTAATTTTTTCTTGATTAATTTGAATAGTTTAATGAAATTTTATTAATAAATTTTTTATAAATATTATTGAAATAGTTTGTCATCTCTAGATTAAATTATATGTGTATATATATATCCACGTGACGTCATAATGACTCACTCAACTCCTGATACCAATCAGAGGTCATTCACCTCCGGGGAGGGTGGGGAGTGGGGGTTTGTTGTGACGCTCCATAGTGGTACCTATACTACTTTCATATTTTCTTTGGTGCTATATGTTTTTAGGGCCAATAATTTTTTGATTCTCATATTTTCTTGGGCTTTATATTTTTTTGGATCCAATATTTTTCGAATCTAATATTTTATTTGAATGATTTATTTTGTTAGGCCACATATTTTTCTGATCCTTATATTTTCTTGGTCTCTATATTTTTTTTGTTTCAATATTTTTTTGGTTTTCATATTTTCTTGAGCTCTATATTTTTTTGGGGCCAATATTTTTTTGATTCTTATATTTTCTTGGGCTCAATATTTTTTTAAATCCATTATTTTTTTAAATGTTATATTTTGTCGGGCTCATTATCTTTTTGATCCTTATAATTACTTGATCTCTATATTTTTTTGGTCCCAATTTTTTTTAGATTTTTATATTTTCATTAGCTCTATATTATTTAAGCCTAATATTTTTTTGATTTTCATATTTTCTTTAACTCTATATTTTTTGCGGACCCACTATTTTTTTAGTTTTTTTATTTTCTTGAGCTATATATTTTTTTAGATCCAATATTTTTTTGAATCTAATATTTTTTTGAATGTTATATTTTGTTGGGCCCAATATCTTTTTCATCCTTATATTTTCTTGGTCATTATATTTTTTTTATCCTAATATTTTATCTATTTTTATATTTTCTTTAGCTCTATATTATTTAGGTTCAATGGTTTTTTGATATATATTTTCTTTGGCTTTATATTTTAATTAGGGTTAATATTTTTATGATTCTTATATTTCCTTGGGCTTCCGATTCTTTTGGATGCAATATTTCTTTAAATCCAATATTTTTTTGAATCTTTTATTTTTTCGTGCCTAATATTTTTTTGATCCTTATATTTTCTTGGTCTCTCCATTTTTTTGGTCTTAATTTTTTTGATTCTTGTATTTTCTTGGGCTCTATATTTTTTTTATCTTAATATTTTTTTGATTTTCATATTTTTGGGCTCTGATTTTTTTGGCCCCAACATTTTTTCGATTTCTATATTTTCTTGGGCTCTTTTTTTCTGATTCTAATATTTTTTCGAATGTTATATTTTGTAGAGCCCAATATTTTTTCTATCTTTGTTTTTTACTTGGTCCCTATATTTTTTTGATTTTTATATTTTCTTGGGCTTTATATTATTCGGACGTAATATTTTTTTGATTTCTATATTTTTTTGGGCTTTATATTTTTTATGGGCCTAATATTTTTTTGGATCCTTATATTTTCTTGATCTTTATATTTTTTTGGCGCTGAAATTTTTCTGTTTTTTATTTCTTCATTAGCTCTTTTTTTGGGTCGAATGTTTTTGTGATTCTCACATTTTCTTGGGCTCTATATTTTTTGGGTCTAATATTCTTTTGATTCTTATATTTTTTTGGTTTCTAAATTTTTTGGGCTCAATATACAATACCTCTTGTCTACCTACAACGTTTTTTGTATAAATAATGTTCTGATTATTTTTATTTTCTCCGACAATAGCGTTGTCGCTCAAGATAATTGCAATTTAACTTTATATTTTGTCTCTGAAAGAGCAACATATTATTGTTCATAACTGAAAACTGGTGACGATAAATAAACACCAACTTTTTCATAAGATTTTTCTTGAGAATTATTTAGTCATCGCAAAACCTAATCTAATAGGAAACTGTTTTTGTTGCATATTAAAGGAATTTCTTGCATAAATAGAGACAAACTTATTCTTGAAATGAAAACTAATATATCTTTGTTTTGTTTAGTTGCTAATTTCGCTTGAATGGAATATTTGAGCAATTTTTTTACTATCAACCTTATTCCATTACAATGTCCCTCATTGACATTTAAATTTTTTAAAAGTATTATGATAGCCCCTACTGTTAAATGTAATTTATGTTGTGGAAGTCCATTAGGAGTTATTTAAAAATTCTGTAGGTTATATAATATCTAAATTTTCTTTGTTATTATCTTTAGCCGTATAAGTGCTCAAATATTCAACATAGTTTCCTTACATTAAATCCGAAACATTATTATTGATTACAGTATCATCATTATTATTAGAAGCTAAAATAACTTCCTCCATTAGATTCGTAGAATTTATTTTTATTGCTTTGCCAAATATTTCTTCGACAAGATTTTCTTTAATGATAAAATTATCTAGCATAGCACTTAGTTCATTATCATCTTTAAAAACATTGCGGCGTTTTCCTTTTGCGATATCTAATAACCGTTGTTTAAAATTATTATCGTTATCCGAAACTAGCAGATTTTCATCTAACTTCGTTTGCTTAAAATTCTGTCATAATACACTAAATTTGACTGAATTTTCAATAATGGCCATACGGCTTCCATGTCGATCAATTGGTAATGTTTGCCTCAAATTTCTTGATAAAATTACAGTTTTACCACCCAAGGATATTTATTTCGCGTTAATTTTAAAAAAGACGATCAACTGCTTCAAAAGCAAATTTTGAAGTCATGGAAATTTCATCCCAAATAATTATTTGTGTTCCCTTTAATTGTTCGCTTTCTGCAGAATTAGGCTTAACATTACAAGTTCTACAATATGTTATATTTAACGGTAGTTGAAATATTGTATGCATTGTTTTTCCATCAACTGATGAATTCGCTGCTATACCTGTCCAATCTACACATAAATAATGTATAGTGCGATATTTAAAATAAGCTGTTGAAACGTTAAGCAAATGACTTTTTCCACTTTCACCTGGTCCATCTATAGAAATATATTTTTCTTTACTTTAATTGTTTAAACTTTTCATAGTAAAGTTGAATGTTTGCCTTTGTTCATCATTTACAGAATTTATTTTTATTTCTAATGCGTTAAGAATATTGCTATTATGATTTAAAATTGTTTCATCATTATCTTCTTCTATAAGTATGCTTCTGTTAGGGAAATTAAAATCGTTTAAGGAAAATCCATTGATTTGTGAATTATTTTTAATAACATTCAATGCAACATTTTCACCTATATTTTTTTCGTGTTTAGGATGGTAAAACTTATCTTTATATTTTTTATATAAATCTCGTACATTTATAGGATTATGAAAAACGCAAATAAAAACAAATAATTCACAAAGAGCATGAGGGAATCCTGTTGAAGATGCTTCTTCCAAACATCTATCCCATTCTTCATCTTTATTAATTAATTGTTTTACCTTAGCTGCCTCATACAACGAATAGTACATCACATCATCAACAGAACGCAAAGCTTCGAAAGAAATGGCTCCTTTAACATGTAATAATCATAAGCCAATTAAATAATGTTCTCTATCTTTCGGACTTACCAAGTATATTCTACTAGGTATTGATTTTCTTTTTTTTCTTTCATTCCGGTTTTTCAGTTTTTCGTCAAATGTATGAAAATTTGGTATTTCTAAATACATGTAATTTCGTGCTTCAAAATCTTCTCTATTCAATTCAAAATATGCTGTTTATGTTGTTCCCATATTTTTTTCATGATTGTTTCTTTTTTTCCTTCTTTAAAAAATACATTTTGTTGATCTTCTCCATGAACGCTTACACGTTTTATAGTATGTGAAATAACATGTAAAGGATATTCTAATAACACAGCCCCACAAAAAAAAGTGTCAAAACCCACGGATCAGACCATATACATCTTATGTTTTTAGGATCGCTGAATCCGAATCCGTGGTCAGTTTGACCCCATCACCTCAGGGTCAAGGTCATTTCAAGGTCAAATCTACCAAATAAGTGGGAACCATATTTTAACAGTATATATTTATGTTTTTGGGGTCGCTGAATCTGGATCCGTGGTCCGTTTGACCCCATGACCTCAGGGTCAAGGTCATTTGGAGGTCAAATCTACGAAATTAGTGGGAACCATATTTTAACAGTATATATTTATGTTTTTATAATCGTTGGATCCGAATCCGTAATCTGTTTGACCCCATCACCTCAAAATAAAGGTCATTCCAAGGTAAAATATACAAAATTCGCGTAAAACAAACCTAAATTCATGCCATTTGATTTTTCTTACTATATCTCACACGTTTCTCATCAAATGATCGGTGCAAAGGTTTCCTTTTACGTTTTTTCCCAGTGATTTTACAATCTCTTTTTAACATATAGCATTAATCAGCCAGCATACTAGTATCCCATCTACCGTGATAACGCTTCTCCATTACTTTAATGTCTTGGTGAAAACGCTTTCCCTGTTCTTCATTATAATCTCCATAGTTGTCAGGAAAACTATCCAAGTGATCGTGTAGGAAATGTAATTTATAGTTCATTAGGCAACCCATTTTCCCAAAGTTCTCAACCATTTTGGATACAATTTCTTTGTAATTTGGGCTTCTGCGATTACCCAAGAAGTTTTCGGTAACTTCCTGAAAGCTAAGCCATGCAGCTCTTTCAAAGTTTGTCATGGAACTAATAAACTAATCATCAGACATCATTTTTCTAATTTCTGGACCATCAAAAATACCTTCCTTCAATTTCGCATCTGATTTATTTGGAAACTTGCTTCCCAAGTATTTGAAGCACTGACCATCTTTATTTGAAGCCTTAACGAATGGTTTCATTACACCAAGTTTTATGTGTTATGGCGGAATGAGAACTTTTTTCGGGTCAACCAATGAAGTAGCTATAACGTTACTTTTTCCGATTTCGAGAAATTTTCTTTCAGGCCATTTATGATTTGTATAGTGCTTTTCACGGTCTGTATTATCCCATAAGCACAAAAAACATGGCGTCTCTGTAAATCCAGACTGCTGTCCTGAGAATTTTCCAGAAACTTTCAAATCGCCACATATTTGCCATTTATGCTTGTCATACTGAATTTTTTGTATTATAATTTTCAGATTGTCATATGTTTCCTTCATTGTAGTGGAGTGCGCTATTGAAACTGAGGCATAGTGGTTCCTGTTGTGTAGTAATACAGCTTTTAAACTTCTATTTAATGAATTTATGAACAATCTCCATTTTTCGACTTTATATACATTAGGCTTAATTTTATTCATCAAACCTTTTACATTTATACTATACTATTTTATCGCTATAATGATTTATTTCTTTAAAATACGGTCCGAAACTTTTGCTTCTTGTTCTGTAAAACAATATTTTAGTAGAATTTGCCAACTGATTCATGGCTTTTGAAGATGAAGCTAAATGTTCTGCTCCATCTTTAGGTAAGTTGAGCTCTCTAACTAAGTCGTTTAGTTTATTTTGAGTCCATAACTTTACGCTTTTATCTTTTTGGCCCGCTGGAAGGAAAAAGTTGTCATCGTCGTCATCATCATCATCACCGTTATTTTCAATTTCTTTATAACTATCGCTTTCATAGGATTCATCTTTTGAATCATTCTTATCAATTGTATCTCCATGAATGCTGTCATGGACTTCGTTGTAATCTTCATCATCATGTTTTTCATCATCGGAATCTGATTCAATTGGTAACCTTTCAAGAAAATCTAATTCTTCATCTCTTTTCGTTTTTTCGATAGGTCTTTTTACAGAAATAACATCAGCATAATTCACAGTAGTTTTGTTTTTACTATTCATTCCAATAATTTTGGTGTTACAGAAGTAACAATCCTCTATTCTATCTGGTTGATACTATTCCATTGGGCTATAAAATTTAACTTTGTCATCTTCTTTTGTTTTAACCCACATGCAAAGCATTTTGCGACATTGTTCGCAGATACTACATGGTGTTCACTTTTCTATATTTACATCTGTTTTCAATTTAAAGCAAGTTTTGTAAATGTTTTGAAGATTTTCATTGAAATATCTTCGATATTTTAGCGAAGTGAATACTCCACAGACAAAACAAAAAAGATTACTGTTCTTTGGATAAATATTTCCTCGAGATGTAAAAGGTGAATGATCCATGGTCTTTAATATAACCCCGCACGTTAGGAATCCTGGTCCGATCGCAGGTTAGTCTGCTGTTTCGGAGGTGATAACTCTTATACCTTTCTGGAGCTAAGTATAAGAGCTTTCCGACTTTGACAAGGACAATGTCAACTTGTCGTCAGACACACACTACAGCTTCATCCTCACACCCTAACGTCCCCCTGCAAGGCAGTGCGCTTCCACTGGCATCGTTACCTGCACAAGCTTATGAGCGGATCATTTCACACATCCCCATTTGGGGCAATGTCACCGTCACAGTTTTCGTCAAGGCAGCAGGTAAAGATTATTTTAACGAAAAAAATTCATGTTTAAATTTTTCTTATTTATTTAAACGTATATTTATACAATTAGAAAAGACACGTTAATTTTTTACGAAATTCTTCACGTATTACAGAAAACTCTAAGGCATTTTGAAATTGTATAATGTACGATCTCACAAATAAGAGAAAATGATCTTTTATTCTTTAAAGTAACCTTGTATTCAATTGAAATTATTCAATATTTTACAATAATCCTAAGATACCGTGGATTAGGTTTATTTTGCATAAAATTAATTTATTCGACCTCAAAATTACCTTTGTAGATTTAACTTTTGAAATCAATTTTGTAGATTTGATCTTGATCCTAATGTGATGGGTCAAACGGACTACGAATTCAGATTCAGCGACCTTAAAAACATAAGCTGTCCATGGTTTAGTCAACATGATGACGAAGATAATGACGAAGAAGAAGATGACAAAGTTAAATTTGATAGCCGAATGGAATGGTATGGAGCAGATGGAAAAATGGATTGTCACTGCTACCACACCGAAATTATTGGAATTTATAGTAAACATAAAACAAATGTTAATTATATAGGTGTCATTTCTGTAAAAATACCTATCAAAAAAACGAAAAGAGACGAAGAAATAGTTCTTCTTAGAAGTTATCAATTGAATCAGATACTGACGATGAAAAACATGATGATAAAGATAACAACGAAATCCATGACTGCATTCATGGAGGTACAATTGATAAGAATGATTTAGAAAATGAATCCTATGAAAGCGATATTTATGAAGAAACTGAAAATTACGATGATGATAATGATGATGATGACGATGACAATCTTTTCCTTCTAGCGGGTCAAAAAGACTAAAGCATAAAGTTATAGGCTCAAAATGAACTAAACGACTTAGTTAGACAGCTTAACTTACCTAAAGATAGAGCCAAACATTTAGCTTCAGCATTAAAGACCATGAATAAGTTGGCAAATTCTACTAAAGTATCTTTTTACAGAACAAGAAGCAATAGTTTCAAACCGTATTTTGAAGAAATGAAACGTGATGGTAATAAAATTGTATATTGTAAAGATGTAAAAGGTTTGATGAATGAAATTAAGCCTAATGTATATAAAGTCGAAGAATGGAAATTGTTCATAGATTCATCGAACAAACGTTTAAAAGCTGTATTACAACACAACAGCGACTACTATGCCTCAGTTCCTATAGCGCATACCACTATAATGAAGGAAACATATGACAATCTCAAAATTATACTATGAAAAATTCAGTATGACAAGCATAAACGGCTTATATCTGGCAATTTAAAAGATTCCGGAATATTGTTATGACAACAGTCTGGATTTACAAAGACGCCATGTTTCTCGTGCTTGTGGGATAGAAAAGATCGTGCAAAGCACTATACAAATCGTAAATGGTCTTGAAGACAATCACTCGCTAAATTGAAAGAAGGTATTTTTGATGGTCCAGAAATTAGAAAAATGATGTCTTATGATCAGTTTATCAATTCCATGACAAACATTGAAAGAGCTGCATGTCTTGGCTTCCAGGAAGTTACCGAAAACTTCTTGGGTGATTGCAGAAGCCCAAATGACAAAGAAATTGTATCTAAAATGGTTGGGAACTATGAGAAAATGGGTTGCCTAATGAAGTATTAATTACATTTTCTACACAATAACTTGGATAGTTCACCTGACAACTGTGGAGATTATAGTGAAGAACAGGGAGAGCGTTTTCGACAAGACACTAAAGTAATAGAGGATCGTTATGAAGGTAGATAAGATACTAGTATGCTGACTGACTACTGCTAGATGTTAAAAAGAGATTGCAAAACCACTGGAAGAGAACGTAAAAGGAATCCTTTGCACCGATCATTTCACGAGAAACGTATAAGGTATAGTAAGAAAAAATAAATGGCATGAAATTTGGTTTGTGTTACGCAAATTTTGTATATTTTACCTTAAAATGACCTTCAGTTTGAGGTGATGAGTTCAAACAGACCTTGGAATCGGATTCAGCAATCCCAAAAACATGAATATATACTGTTAAAACCTGGTTTCCACTTAATTTGTTGATTTAACCTTTAAATGACCTTGACTCAGAGGTTATGGGGTCAAACGGACAACGGATTCGGATTCAGCGATACCAAAAACATAAATATATACTGTTAAGATATGATTCCCACTAATTTTGTAGATTTGACCTCTAAATGACCTTCATCCTGAGGTCATGGAGTCAAATGGACCGCGGATTCGGATTCAGCGTTTCTAATAACATAAATATATACTGTTAAAATATGGTTACGGCTAATTTAGTAGATTTGACCTTCAAATGACCTTGACCCTGAGGTCATGGGGTCAAACTGACTACGGATTCGGATTCAGCGATCCCAAAAACATAAGATGTATATGGTCTGGTCCGTGGGTTTTGACACTTTTTTTGTGGGGCTGTGTAATCATTTACAATAGATTGTAGTTAAATAAAAATGTTTTTTTTAATAATTATAGCGTTAAAATTTATTTTGATGAAAATGTTATTTGATTGACATTTACAGTATTATTTTAACTTGATTTAAAAAGTTACTTGTCATCAATGGAAAAATATTTAAATTTTTTATTTAATAATCTATTAATAACAAGAATTTTCTAAAAATTATAGTATTTATGATATGCAAACCTTATTTGTGATACATACACTTTGTAATGTTTGTATCTCATAAAAATTTTATATTAGAGGCAAAAAGGAATGTTAAATAATTGCAAATAGTTATTTTATTATTCTGAAATATTTTAATTTAAAATTAACAAAAAATGTGTATTTCAATCTTATGCACAGTAAAAAATTTCCTTGCAACTTTGTCACTTTCCTGTGAATAATTACATGTTTCAACGATGTGAAGTTACATTTTTATGTAACTTCACATCACTTAGCGTAGGTCCTACTATGATTGCGGTATTTTCCTCGTGCTTAGCAGTGTAATGTTACAGTCACTATTAACATGGCTGTCCGGTAAAAATACATGACATGCGTGAACTTTCGCGACAACAGAAACACATTTTAAACACAATAAGAAATATTTTATCCTTATTAATTGATGTTTAACATAAAGTTATCAAATAATGCTTTCAAATTTGATAGTATCATAAGTAATAAACGTTTAACGTATATTTTTTAGTAAATTATATCTAATGTAGGTTAGAAACGATGGATCATATGTATTTAACACGCTCAGCGAGGGTCCCGAAAAATTTTTTACTTTGTGGTTTTTCTTTTCAAATTCCGTATTTCATATATATAAAATACATTAGTGAAGATATTTTTGTTAGAAATAAACACGAAATTTTTTTAAACATGTTTGACGTAAAAATTAATTTCATAATTCAAATTCATGGTCATATATTAAGGTCTGGAAATTATTCGTTACTCAGTTCCTAGTAATCAGTTTATTTATATCAAATATCGTACTATCTTTGTTTTTCTTATGGAAGTAGAGTAAGAAATAGTCACTTGATGGAATAACTAATGCGCTTTTTTATCTTAAGCACATGTGTACATATATTTTTATAATTTTATTCAGTACTCAAAATTAACTTAATTTACTGTGCCCTATACGTCACTCAGTTAGTTTTCCATTTATTTTATCAAAATGTATAAATTAGCTAATTTTTAAGTGGAAAAGTATTGCCTGAACTTCTGAATTTTGATATTGCAGTTATGACTATATTAAGTTTTTATATTTATATAAAAAAGTAAAATTGACGTGAAAATTGTTTAAATAAAAATCATATCATTATGATACATTTAAAATCAGTTTACTGAATTCCATTTAAATCAATAATAAAATATTATATAAATCATTATTTTAAAAACACGTTTTAATCATTAATCATGAAATGATCGAAAGCTGTATGCTGTATTTGATTTTATTAAAACTGACAACTGTGCAATAACATTATTTTTGGACTGAGAACTGAGTGCTGAGTGTTGAGTATCGACTATAAACTCAAGCCAAAGTGATACTGAATAGCATAGTTCTAATTTATACATATATATATTTTCATTTAATATTTTCATTCCGTCAACTAAATTCATGATCCATGAAAAAAAAGCCATGCATAATCGATTCCATTCAAGCTATAAAAGATGATTTTAGTAAACATTGGATAACAATTTAAAACGTGTGACGAGTTACGCGTAACGTGAAATATCATCGGAGAATAGTTCTTAAGGCAGGAATACATAGACTCAATTCAAATAATTGCTCGAGTTAAATCTATAAATTCTAGCCTAAAGCTCGAATTTATAGTCGACACTCAACACTTACACAAAGAAAAATGCTCTACTAAATTTTAGTACACTGTATAGGAAAAAAAATTACTTTTCTGATTAGCAAAATTTGTTATATTTATATTAAATGGATAATAGAACTGTAGCAAAAATTACTACATTTATACCAAATTTTTCTATTCAGAATAGTTATTTTTTTTATTTTGAAAGTTTGTCCCTCCTTTCCTATTCAGTATACCAAAATTTAATAGGATATTTCTCTCCGTGTAGCACCCAAATAATTTTTGAGATTCAAATAATGCTCAATACTCAAATTCTGTTTTTGAAAACAAACTTTGTAGACGAATATCAATTACTATCTCATGAATTGTGAAGATTGTGAAGTTCCAATCTTAGGCTCGAATTTCTAGTTGACACTCAACACTCTGCGCTCAGATCTCATACTTTTATTGTTTCATGGTCCCTATAAATATGTCATATAAAAAACATATAATCTCATAACTTATAACTTACGACTTATAACTTTTTAAATGAACATAAAAATAGATACTTTAAAATTTAAAAAATGAAAAAAAATGTTTCTTATAAATGTCACGAAAAAACCGAGCAACGTTAGGAACGAGATATTTCATGAACATACAAATATTACATTTAGCACAAAACTATAATAAAAAATTATTAAATTGAGATTAGTGCTATTTACTTAAAATTTCTTAAAATTTCTTATCTCTAACTTACTAGGAGAGTATCACATCTCCGGATCACGGATTTTGCTCTAACTTTGAGATAGGTTTTCAGATGTCAAAATATGGAAAAAGCCAGAGTTATAGACCCCGACGCTCAATATTTCTCTAGTTGCAGGCAATTAAAGAAAATCACTAAAAAAGTTACTAGATTTTTAAACGCTTATAATTCTTTAGCATTAATAGCTAGACGCTTGTAACTGTTTTTAAACGAAAGCTACGTTCAAATCCTTTCGAAAAAGCACCTATAGCATATCAAAATATTATTTTTTCCTAAAGTTATAGCGTTATGAAAATTGTACTACATTTTAACATTTATCATTAATTAATATTTTTAAAAGGAAATTCAGCTCAAATTCTTATAACGCTGTAACATTGAGACAAAATAGTATTTTGATATGCTATAGGTGCTTTTTCGAAAGGATTTGAACGTAGTTTTCATTTAAAAACAGTTCCAAGCGTCTAGCTATTAATGCTAAAGAATTATAAGCGTTTAAAAATCTAGTAACTTTTTTAGTGATTTTCTTTAACTGTCTGCAACTAGAGAAATATTGAGCGTTGGGGTCTATAACTCTGGCTTTTTCCATATTTTGACATCTGAAAACCTATCTCAAAGTTCGAGCAAAATCCGTGATCCGGAGATGTGATACTCTCCTAGTTAGTCCTTTATACATAATAATATAATTAAAAAAAAAATTCAGTTGAGCGACGTTAGTCGCTGTAGGACATCCTGTAAGATATCCTGCAGAACATCCTGCATGCATTTTGTGCAAAAGTCCTGCAGGATTATCTTGCAGGATATCCTGCAGGATGCATTAAAGATATATTGCAGGATGTCATACATTTTTAATAATCAATCAAATTTACAGAAAAATATTTTAAATAATTAAAACTATTTTATTTTTAATAAATTCACAAGTTAATAATTTGATACTTATTTTCTTCTTAAAGAAAAATCCAAAAATAAGACAATCGTTAACTCTGTGCAAATCCGAGAGCTTCTGCAAACAAATACGGAATATTTTATATACCTGCCCTTCTGAAATTTAAACACGGGATCGTGAAGAAAATCGCCACCTAACAGTCAAAGATGGAATTAATAGTTGGTTCGAATTATTTTTTGAGTACTTGCGGTTTTAACTGTTAGATGGCGTTTTTCTCAATTTGGCGATCCCTCATTCAAATTTAAAAGACGCAGGTATATAAGATATTCTGTGTTTGTTTACAGAGGCCCTTCGATTCACGGAAAATTGACGAATGTCTTATTTTTGGATCGTACTCAGTGATGGATTTCGAAGATGCTTATATGATATCCAACAGCCAACTTCAGAGTATATACTACAGAATAATATATTCTGCTTATACTCTAATTCTACGGTATACTCTGAAGTTGGCTAAAGGATATCCTAATATATAGACATACATAAATGTATAAAGCATCCTCGAAATCCATCACTGATCTTACTTTAAGAAGAAAATAAATATCAAGTTATTAACTTGTAAAATTATTAAAAATAAAATAATTTTAATTCTTTAAAATATATTTCTGTAAAATTTGATTAATTATTGAAAATGTATGACATCCTGCAATACATCTTTAATGCATCCTACAGGACATCCTGTAAGATATCCTACAGAATTTTTTCATAAAGGTGATTTATACATAAAAATATAATATATGAAAATTCAACCGAGCGACGTTAGGAGCAAGGTATTTTTTGCTAGTATATTTATTAAAGTGAGAGCAAAAACAGAAACACAATATTCAATACGGCGGACCTATTAAAATCGAAAAAATAAACCACGCGAAATATAATATAATACTAAAAACGCGAATAAAATCAAAGAGATAAGACCAAACGAGTAACTATTATAACATAAAACCTCTTTCCTTTTGAATGAATAAACAATTAAAATTTTTAAGATACAGTGAAAAAAACTATTTATTTTTATTTTTTTCTTTTTCCGCGGTCTTCGCACGAGAAAAAAGAAAAACGACATATGATCATTGCTTATTTTGCGGAAAGGAATAAATATAATAATAAAAATTAATCATACTAATTAAAATTCAGAAATGAAGAGAAATAAGGTATTATTAAAGGCGCGAGCCTATAAGAATACCTATGAGAGAGCATGATGAGAGCATAGACTATGAGAGAGCATTGTATAAAAAGAATCCGATATCTTTCAAATAAAATGAAAAAAGAAAATAAATAGATAATTGTACAGCAAAGCGTCAAGCAGGATAACGCTGCGAAAATCTTTCAATTAGTCAAAACTGATATTTAATTAATTAATTAAGAAAAATTTATAATAAAAATAATTTAATGATTAACAAAAAGACAAGTTAAAAAAAGTTAAATAATTCAAATATTAGAAGTAAATATAAAATTAAGAGCAAATCTCGCCTAAGGTTCATCTGAGTATCATTTTAGCCTCACATATAAAAATCCAATAAAATTAAAGAAAATTGTAATTAAATATGTGAGTTCAAAATAAATGTGAAAGAGAATGATAAAAGAAGATATTCTTCTGTATGTTGTAAATATGTGAAACAACAAAAATAAAGGAAATAAAACCCGCCTAATTGACTGATTAGTCAAATAATATATAAAAAAAATTAAACATAAAGAAAATTGCAAAAAAAATAGTTGTTTCAAGCAGTAAGTAAGTATATTTTGTATATACATGCAGTATTTAATTTTCTTGACAAAAAAAGATTAAAAAAATAAATAATTATGAGCTACTAATATATTAAGAACTCAGCAGATGAAAAAAAAATACAATAAAATATTTACTCCATACAACTGAAGCTATCCCAAGATTCATAAGAATCGAACACAAGAATTTTTTTTTTATTAAATAGTTTATAAGTGAAAGCAAAAAAGTACGAATAGAAAATTAATAATAAAATTAATATTAAAAGTAATAAAGGGAAATACTAATAATTAAATTTTAGAGTAAAAAAGGAAAAGAGACGAATATTAAGTCAACCGCATACGAACCTGCAGCTTGAAGAGTCATGTTGAAAATTTCCATATTAAAAGTTGGTTCGAATCCCCGCTTCGAACTCGCAACAAAAGACATTAGAGAAGAAAAAACACTCTCTTTAAAGGTTTTATATATGGATTAAGTATTAACAAAAGTAATAAAAATTTTAGAGTATCTTATCAACAGTGCAACTTGATGCACATGTCAATTTAAAAAATCTGAACATCTGAAGGTTAAAAATAAATATTATATATAATATTATTATTTTTAGATTAAGAGGAGGTCACGTATCTCTGTCCTTTTCTAATCAAAGAAATGATTTTTTTACAAAAACTAATAACTTTAGCGAAAAATGAAGAGAAAGCCGCATCTTGTATCAAAAAAAGGAATATTTTCTTTGATAAGAAAAAATTAATTTTATTGCTTCGTTCTCAAGAAAACCTTGAAAAACCAAATTGTCCACCCTAACCTCTATGATTGAAGTTTTTCAAGGTTTTTTTGAAAACGAAGGAATAAAATTAATTCTTTTTTATCAAAGAAAATATTGCTTTTTTTTATACAAGATGCGGCTTTTTCTTCATTTTTTGCTAAAGTTATTAGTTTCTGTAAAAAACTCAATTCTTCGATTAGAAAAGGACAGAGATACGTGACCTCCTCTTAAGGTCAATTTTTTTGTGATATTTTGTAAAATGTTTATTTTAATTTTTATATTTTTACATAATTTTCCTAATAAAAAAATAGAGAAAGAAAGTTAAATAATTAATGAAAGCAAAATAAATTGTTTTAAATATTTAAGATAGCATGCAAATACAAACATCATAACACCGGTCCGCATAGGTATTCTGAGACATTATCGAATACATATTAGGGATTGAATTAATTATTATTGTAAACGTATGTACCTTGGACGTTCTTGGTTTAAAAAAATTTTTTAGAAAAAAAAACCGACTTTAAAATCGAAATTTTCTAAATATAATTCTTTAACAAGAAAAAAATTTTTTTTAAATAATAAACCGACTTTCAAACCGAAATTAATAAATATATTCCTATAAAAAGGAAAAAATAATACTGTGACGTACATTATATTGTTTGTATATTATAGTTTTAATATTAGGAGCAGGCCGGATTTGCTGTCTTTGTGTAATTGAGTTTTTTGTTATTTCCTGAAGTATTAATCGATGTATTTTCAAATTGAAGGTTGAGCGCAATAGATATTATTATTATGAATATTTATACACAATAACAAAAATCTCTACCGATTTTTTTTTGAAAAAAGGAACACTGAAGTAAAAGGTTATGTTTATAATATTTTTGCGTTCCTTACTTTTTTCAAAAACAAATCGCTAGAATTTTTTGATATTGTGTATAAATATTCATAATAATAATATCTATTGTGCTCAAACTTCAATTAGCAGATGCACCGTTTAATACTTGAGTATCCAGCCTGCTCTTAAGAGCAGGCCGGAGTAGAATCTGATACCGACCGAGTGAAAATTGAGTTTTTTGTTATTTACTCAAGTATTAATCGGTGTATCTTCAAATTAAAGGTTGAGCGCAATAGATATTATTATTATTATGAACATCTATGCACAAAAAAAAATTCTACCGCTTTGTTTTTGAGAAAAGTAAGAAACGCTGAAGTAAAAGTTTATGTTTATAATATTTTTGCGTTCCTTACTTTTCTCAAAAACAAAGCGATGGATTTTTTTTCTTGTGCATACATATTTGTAATAATAATATCTATTGCGCTTAATCTTCGATTTGCAGATACACCGATTAATACTTGAGTAAATAACAAAAATCTCAATTAGACAAGGACAGCGAATCTAGCCTGCTCTTAAGAAATATTATAATGAATAACATAAAGCTGAAAACTCGGAGAAATACAACTCCGAGCTTCCGGACGAAGAGTCGAACGGCACTTCGTCGCGGGAGATTTGCATTGGTGTTTTAGAGGACAACGAGCGTCAGACTATCACCGGACGCATTAACAGAAAGTAATATTTAATTTTTTCTCGACTGTATCTCTCTTTTATATATTTAATAAATCACAAGTGAACTTAAATTATTCTAATCATTTGCATCCTCATACTCCCCATAGGAGTGCGTATTATTTCATTCCCACGTAACATTATCTTTTAATAAATCAATTATTCAAATTGAATTTTTAGAAGTTGGTGCCAAAATTTTAATCAATTAATTGTTCAAATTGAATTTTTTAATTTATTAAAATTTTGGCGCTGACTTCTAAAAATTAAATTTGAATCATTGATTGATTAAAAGGTATTATTTTTCCTTTTTAGCAATATATTATATTTATAAATTTTGGTATTAAAATCGGTTTTTTTCTGAAAAAATTTTTTGTATACATTAATCACATAATGGGACGTAAATATGATGGCAGACTACTGTTGGCTACTGAAAAGAGACACTGAAGATAACAGTCATTCGGAAAGGATTAGAAAATCCACTACATAGATCCTTTGAAAACAAAAGAGAACGTTACAAGCGAAAGAAGGATTAAGCAGTTTTCTCAACTGCAATATCCAGCGCTTCGATTAGAAGAGACTTGAGTCTCATAAAACTACAAGAAAGATGAAAAGTAACCAAAATACCTCGTCAAAGTACATGCAAATGTGACCTAATAATGACGAAAAAACTGTTCTGGTATTTTTAATATTTCATATGAATTGTGGCAGAACTTTGGGCGATGAGGTCAAACCGAACTCGGATTCGGATTCAGCGACCCGAAAAATATAAGGGTATGGCATTTTTCTCGGCATAAACCGTTTCTTCTGGATTTGACCTTGAACTGACCTCGACCCTGACGTGATGGGGTCAAACCGACCTCGGATTTGGATTCAGCGACCCGGAAAACATAAAGGTATGGCATTTTTCTCGGCATAAACCGTTTCATCTTGATTTGATCTTGAACTGACCTTGACCCTGACGTGATGGGGTCAAACCGACCCTGGATTCGAATTTAAAGACCCGAAAAACTTACAGGTATGGTGGTCTGGTTCCGATGTCAGACCACTTTTTTTTTGTGTGCCGGTGTAATCGAATCGATAAAATCGGCCATTTAAAATAATCGTAAAAATAATTGATTATGTAAAAAAAATAATCGTCGATTATTTTATAATCGAGTAAAATCGCCAATCCCTACTTGAATTATTTATTTAATTTGATAAAAATACTCTTGAATTATGTTTAAGATATCATAGAAACAATAAAATCAATAGTAGAAGAATTTTTTATTAAAGTCTCACTTTTAAACACCGTGTAGTGTGTTTTTACCAATCGGATAAGCTACGAAATCTACATAATAATGTATTTCCAGAAATTTGGGTACATTATACATATCATTTTTAACAAAAAGTATTCTATTAGGTTTCATGTAATTGGTTGGTTTCAGATATATTTGATTTCCATAAATAGGAGAGAAAATTTTTTTATATAATCCCGAAGCGTTATTGAATTTTTCCAAAAAATTTTCTTGAATTTTTATAAAATGGAATGTGAATAAAATGATTTTGAGAAATTTTTTTAGTAAATAAGAGTTTTTGACTACGTAAAGTTTCCTCCGCGTGAAAGTAAAATAATTTTCAAGAAAATCATCTTTAGGAACGTGTTCCATTAGTAAAGCTGTCAATGATCATTACTATTTACACTTACTCTAACAAGAATAGTAGTCAATAAAATTTTTACAGCATCAATCGTACAAAATGATTTGTGGTTTAGAAAATGAGATTATTTTTAAAGAATTTATAAAAGTAAAAAAAATATATTGACTTACCATTCAAACGTTTGAATATTGTCATCTCTGTTTAGCTAATTACAAGCTGCAATTTTATTAAAGATAAAATAATACTTCGATTATTGCTCGTAAGTACACAAAATTTGTTCGTTAATATCTTTAAAATTGAGATGATTCGCTATATTGATAAATCTATCATATACTGAAACAAAAAATAAAATAATATATTGACGATTATATCACTATTATTTAATTAAAGTCATTAGAATATTATCAATTAAGTATACTAAAGCAAGTAAAGAAATATATATTTACAAATGAAATCAAATGCATTTATGTGTTTACAAATTAATTGGAAATGTAATTTCGCATACCTTAAATTTAATATTTCATCAATAAAGTTCATGATGTGTTCTTATATAATAACATTAATCCCATCATTTAAGAATATAATCATCAATTGATTAGATTATCAATCCTCATTTAATTTGAATTATTTCTTATTTATATGTTTTAATAACTGTGATTAAAAATTAATAGTTGCACGTTGAAAATGTAATTATTAGTAACAAGGTGATAAGTACATTAATAACAAAAGTAGATAAGCTATGTTGCTTCTAGCCCACAGCATTTCTGACCCACCTACATTGCTGGTCCACATTCATTTCGAGCCCAGTGACTTTCTCGCTCAGTGGATTATGAATGCAGGGAGGTTAGAAATGCCGGTAGGTTAAGAATACGGTGGGCCAGGAGCAACATAGCGCGTGCGTAAAGGTGAGTTGCTGGCTGACAGCTACATGCTGTCGCAATTTTTTTCATTCAAGCTCACTGAGCTAAAATTAAAACATTCTGCAAACTAAAATAATCAATCATCATTAGTTATATATGGGACATTTCACGCCAACTGATAGAGCAAAAAAATAAAAATCGTTGAAACTCTAAGAATTTATTCTTTTTGTTACCCAAAATATATAAAAAAATTTTCAAGGATCTAGATTGAAAGGATCAAGAGTTACAGGACCTTGAAATTTGAAAATTTTTGGAAAAGTCCCAACTTTATCATTTTTTTCTGAAAATCCTAATGTTTTAGAGAAAAATGCATAATAACACTTCTTGTTGTAAATGAAGAAGAGAGTTAGCAGGATTTTTTACAGACCTGAATCTCGCAGTTTTCTGATTGGCTCTTATATGTAAAACATGGTTATTAAAATTATTTAATGTTTGCCACTGCCAAAATTGGCTTTCGAAGGCTTACTTTTTTCTATTTTTTATTATCTTTAAAATAAATTTTGGTTCGTGTAAGCAAAAGTCACCAATAAGGAGCTATCACAGTTTTAAATATACATTTTCCTGTAAAATTTATTTTTCTTATTGGAAATAGCCTGTCACATACTAAACATGATCATTTGGTTTTAATACTCAAAAACTATTAAAATAAGTTTAGAAATCATTTAGTTAAATGTCATTTATCAATTATAAGCCTAATTATTAATTAAACAACACTCGTTATTATTATAATTACAATTAATTTCAAAGGAAAATTAGACTCTGAATTATTCCAAAATCAAATAATTATTTTTCAATAAAAATTTACTTATTTCAAAGAATTGATTCATCAATAAAGAAGAATAATTAAATAATTACTATTTTCCTTACCTTAACTTTCTAGAAAAAGTATCTGTTCAATAGAAAATAATGATAAAATTTTGGAACACACACTAAATGAATTTTTCGGGGATGATTATAAACAAAAGCTTTCTGACTACCCATCTTTATTTATTTATTTAAATATATATTTTTATTTTTATTTAACAGATAGACGTATTCTTTGACTCAAAACACTATATATTGAATGTTAGTTTATAACTTTTTATGCATAGTATTTTAATGGATCTTTTGAGTTATCCGCACTTAAGTTTAATCTCATAAATTTTTTTACTGTAGCGAAAAACTAGATCAAACGCACCGTTCATTGATAGACTTGGATTAGAGATATTGTTAAAAGGAGGAGTTTTGGTATGCCCTTAAGACCGTTACATATGAAAAGTAAATAAGATTTTAATTACCAAAAAATTCTCTTAGTTTTATAAATTTTTTTTTCAGAATATTATGAAGAACAAATAATAGAAATATAGTTCAAATTATATTCATTGGATGGAAAAAGAAAAATGGATTTTGATCCATGAACAGCTGTAGATACAGCTGTTAAAATTGCTGAAACTGGATACACGCAAAGAAGAATGGTAAGAGTTTAGAAGATCTTAGTTTACATTGTGATATGACAGTTGAAAATTCTTTCGTTAATATGGTTTAAATTCTTTATCGTGTAGATTCAATGGATCCAACGTATATGGAAGGCAAAGACTGCCTTATTGATTATAAAAGAGTTCTTGATGAGATATTAAATCTACATCAACGTACAAAATCGGAAATCCATTAGACAGCCCTAGTATTATTAAAGTAACTCCTGAACTTTTGATGTCAGAGAAATATTCTTGTGTAAGTTAAGAATTTAAGCAAGAATCAGCTCAATTTTTGAAAACAGTTGCAATTATAATTGCTAGGATTAGACAACATATTAAACCAGATGTCCCAGTTTACAGGTATATTATACGTTTAACTGTGTCACAACTTCTTGAATTTATTCATACAAGCAAGAAAAAATATATGAAAGCAAAAATTGAACCAGTCACTGCAGTTGGTACTTTAGCTGCACAAAGTATTAGAGGACCTGGTACTTGAATAATCTTGAAAACTTTTCATTTCGCTCATGTAGCACCTATGAACATTTCTCAAGATGTACCTTGTATTAATGAAATTATTAATGCTAATCTAAAAATCAGTATTTTAATTATAACAGCTTATTTAATGTAATTCATTGTAATAAAAGCCTCTATCATTTCTTTTAAGCGTATGTTCCAAAATGATATCATTTTCCATTTTACTGATACTTTTTATAGAAAGTTAATTTTGGGATAACTCTTATTTTCCTCTGAAATTAATTGTAATTATAATGATAACGAGTGTTGTTTAATTAATAATTGGGCTTATAATTGATAAATGACATTTTACCAAATGATTTTTAAACTTATTTTAATAGTTTTTGAGTATTAAAACCAAATGATTATGTTTAGTATGTGACAGGCTATTTTCAATAAGAAAAATAAATTTTACATGAAAATGTATATATAAAACTGTGATAGCTCCTTATTGGTGACTTTTGCTTACACGAACCAAAATTTATTTTAAAGTTAATAAAAAATAGAAAAAAGTAAGCCTTCGAAAGCCAATTTTGGCAGTGGCAAACATTATATAATTTCAATAACCATGTTTTACATATAAGAGCCAATCAGAAAACTGCGAGATTCAGGTCTGTAAAAAATCCTGCTAACTCTCTTCTTCATTTACAACAAGAAGTGTTATTATGCATTTTCCTTACATTTACTTGAAGGTGTACTAATTTTATCAAATAATAAAAAGTTTTCGCGATTTGACCTTCAAATGACCTTGATGGAGATCTTGTACACCCTATAGGATTGAGCGGACATCAGACTTGGATTCAGTGACTTGAGTTATCTATCAGTATCTTCATTTCCTTACTAATCAACATTGATCAGTGAGTAATTCAAGAAATAACTATTATTTCCCGATATGACCTTCCGATGACATTGTACATTTTTTTCACCTCGAGTGCAATACTATATTCCTATGTAAAATTGAATGCTGAATTGATTTCTGATATAAAAAAATACGTATAATCACATTTGAATGAATTAAAATCAATTTTCAAAAATTTTTTATGGAATCTCTAGGTTTGAGCCACCATATTGGAGCCGCCATTTCGAATTTTCAAAATCGCCACATTGCAAAAGAAAGTAGAGTGTAAGACAAAAATTTTGAGCCCATACACGATTTTTTTGGTAATCTACAATTTTGGACAGAGCCATTAACCGTTTGACGTGGATTGACACATATATATTACTACTATAATATTAAAGTGAAGATTTCAGACTTGTTATTTTCTTACGTAAATATCTTTTGCATTATTGTCACATACATACATACACATACACACGTGCATCGTTAACATACACCTACACACATACACATATATACACATATTCGTACATATACATTTACTCATATACACATACACAATATCCGTCTCTCCGTCTCCGTCTCTCCGTCTCTGTCTCTCTGTCTCCGTCTCCGTCTCCCTGTCTCTCCCTCACAGTCTCTCCGTCACCGTCCCTCCGCCTTCGTCACCCTATCTCTGTCTCCGTCTCCGTCTCTCCGTCCTCGTCTCTCTGTCTCCGTCTGTAAGACTCTGTTTCTTCGTCTCCATCTGTCTGTCTCACAAGGAGAGCACCTCACCTCCGGGAAACGGATTCGGCTGAAACTGCAGGACATGATTTTTTGATGGAAATAAATGAACCCGTGTTTTTTTTTCGTCGAATAGGCCCCCTAGACAAGGATATAGACATTTTTTTAAAAAATATGGTAAATAAGAGCCTTTATATTTTTGCTCTCCTTGACAGTCTCTCCGTCTCCGTCTTTTCGTCTCTGTCTCTCCGTCTTCATATCTCCATCTGTCTGTCTCAGTCTCTTCGTCTCCATTTTTCCGTCTTCTTTCCTCCATCTCCGTCTCTTTGTCACCGTCTTTTCTTCTACATGCCTCCGATTTTCCGTCTCTGTCTCTCTGTCTCCATCTCTCCGTCACCGTCCGTCCGTCTTCGTCGCCCTATCTCCATCTCCGTCTCCCCGTCTATCCGTCACCATCGCCCTATCTCCGTCTCTCCGTTTTCGTCTCTCTGTCTCCGTCTGTACATCTCTGTTTCTCCGTCCCTGTTTTTCCGTCTTCTTTTCGTCGTCTCCGGCTCTCTGTCTCCGCCTCCGTCCCTCCGTCTCTCCGTTTCCGTTTCTCCATCTCCGTCTCTTCGTCTCCGTTTCTTCGTCTCTGTTCTTCCGTCTTTGTCTCTTTGTCTCAGCGCTAAAAATAGCAACCGTAAATTCCTAATTTCAAGTAAACGCTTACAATAGCAGCCTCGTTTTTTTAACCACACAACACTCAAAATAGCAGCCGTGAATTTGTTATTATACAGCGCTTACAAAAGTTGTTGTGTTTTTTAACTACACAACACTTACAATAGCAGCCGCGTGTTTTAAACCACACAGCGCTTAAAATAGCTGCCATGGATTTTCAATGACACAGCACTTACAATAGTTGTTGCGTTTTTCATCTTTAGCTCTTAAAATAGCAGCCGCGTTTTTTAAACCAAATAGTGCTCTGAAAAGCAGTCGCGTATTTCTAATTACCCAGCGCTTACAGTGGTTTTAGCGTTTTTTCCCATCACAGCACTTACAATAGCAGCCATGTTTTTTTTAACCACACACTATTTAAAAAAGCAATAGCGTTTTTTCAATGGCACAGAACTAAAAATAGCAGCCGTGATTTTTAACCACACAGCGCTAAACCCTTCTTCACAATATTTAATTTTTTTATATTTAATGTTATATTGGAGTATCAATTATGTTTGATTTTATTAACTTATTCATTATATGTAATTTTTGTATTGTGGTTTTATAATATTTCTTTGAAAACGATGTTTTTAGTATAGACCATTTCATCTTTAACTTTTCTTGATTTTTCTGTTAATAATATTTTCAATTCTTTCTAATTAGTTGGCCTTGAAAATGCCACGTATAACTACCCATGACTGAAAATTAGGGTTGGTAAAATACACTCCTACTTTTTGAAATGATTGTCCTTGCGACTTATTAATAGTCATTGCATCAGCAAGTTTTACAGGACATTGTTTACTAGTCATCTGGAATGGCAGTTCATCATTTGCTGATAAGGTCATACGTACTAAGAATATAGTACTCCTTTTTTTACTTCCTGTTAATATTCGGACAATAAAAGTAAATTGTTTTATTTTCATTAATCGGGTTGCGTTACGAAGTCCTTTATTCTAATTAACATTTCTTAGAATATTACTATGGCTCCTTTTTTTAATTGTAATGTAAGTGGAGGTAAACCGTTGGGCGTTGAAGAATTTAAAAATTTGTCTTAAATTGCGTCTAAACTTTTGTCATTTACATCTTTTGCAGAGTCAATGCTCAAGTACTCTATTACTGGTTCATTTATTTTTGATAAAATTTTTTCATTCATTTCTGTAACATCTACGTTTTTCGGTGTTCATATAATATTTTCGTAATAGTCACAATTTTCAATATTCATGTTATGCCCATCAATTTTATCAATTAGATTGCCCTTTGACAATATTTTTTTTGAAATTCGTATGACTTTGTTTCCGTTTTCATATTTCGAATGAAAATTTCCATTTCCTGTATTTTTGAATTCATCATCTGATTCTGATAAACGTTCATTTTCTTTCAAAGACATACATTGAAAATGTTATTATAAATAGTTTTTTTTCAACAGTGGGCTAAAAATACCACTTTTGCTCCCAGCACGGAAAACGAAAAGTGCTAATTTTAGCCTCACTGTTGAAAAAAATCGTATATGCACCACGGAAGGTAAAATGGACAACCCATAGCACGAGTTTGCCACCCTCGGCTTCGCCTCGGGTGTCAATTCACTCGTGCTATGGCCTGTCCTTTATTTTACCTCCCTAGGTGCATAATATACTATTTTTATACAATTTTCTACTATCTGTGTTCTATTTCCATGTTTTATTATTGGTAATGTTTGTCTAAAATCACCTGATATGATAAATGTTTCTCCTCCAAACAAGTAATTATTAGCACATACATTTTTAATCATGCGATCGACGGCTTTAAAAGCGTATTTTGATGTCATTGTAATTTCATCCCGGATAACAATATTAATACATTTTTTATTTTTTTACCTATTTCGCTGTTGGCACTAATATTATATATTGCGTCTTCAGATATGTTCAACGGTAATTTATATGTTGTATGTACTGTCACACCGTCTTGTAATAAATTAACCACTATATCTGTCCATGATACAACTAAGCAGTTGATTTCATGAATTTTTAAATAACTTATAATTGTATTAAAAAAGTAGCTTTCACCACTTACATCTAGACCGTATATATATGATACGACTAAACAGTTGATTCCATAAATTTTTAAGTAAGTTATAATTGTATTTAATGAGTAGCTTTTACCACTTACATCTGGACCGTATATATACATATATATAGGGCATTCTTTGTGAATCGGTACCCCCCCTTCTCCAAAATTGTAGTGAACGAAAAAAATTGTATGACGGCTTAAAATCTTCCTTTTATCATCTTGTTTTAGATACAGAATGCCGTTTTTGAAAATTCATCATGGTCGCTCCTATATGGTGGCCAAAACCAGGGAAGTTCGTAAAAATTTTTCGAAATTTCATGATAACTCGCTCGGTTTGGAATTTTTCGTTTTTTTCTTACTAAAAATGAATAAAGCACAAAATTTTACATAGAAACATGGTATTATAGTCAAGGACAAACCACTTTTTGAAGGTTATTTATTGCGATCCTTATTTTGAATCGCTTGTCTATTATTTAGGCTGCAAACGGATCTTGAAACAGTGAGCTCTCACATTCTTGAGATCGCCGCTTACGATCCTCATGCCCATACGATTTCAGCATGTTTCGGTTAAGGTCAAACGGAAGTCAAACACCTCAATGCGAATAATATAATTTTTTTACTTTATTTTTTTTTTACTTACAATGCATATGCGGAAATTTTAAATTTGCGTTTTATAATATTAAACATCTCCTAAATAGTATTCTTCTTTGTTAAAATTTTAACCCCACTCTTCTATATTTTTTTCTTTGTTTAAATAATTTTCTTACTTACAATGCTTACGCGAAAACTTTAGATCCTCGTTTTGATAATATTAAACATATTACAAATTTATTTCATTCGTTGTAATATTATATTTTACACAGCGCGCGGGAATTTTCTTTCCCGCACGCTTTTTTCCGTGGGGGAATTTTTTTTCGCCATTTTAACCCTAAAATCTCAACTTCGTTACCCTTTTTTTCGCTCTCATGGCGAAAAATACACTACGCAACTAATATCGAAAGGCTTTTTCACAAATCTCGTTACGACCCTCACCTTCAGCTCAGGCCGTAAACTTCTCGTTTCGTAAATAAAGCCTTTCCATACCCGTTACGTAATGTACTATTTCCACACGCTTTTTTTCGTGCGGGAATAGAACACTATCCGTACGGAAAATCGTGTGGGAAATCGAACTTTCCGCACGCCAAGTAAAAAAATATTTTACATTTATTCGTTTCAACAAAATATTTATTTTAAACATATTATTTTTTATAGTGAAATTCGCAAATACTCATACAGTCAATTATTCTTATAGATTACCCACCTTTTAAGTTGTGTCTTAGATATAACACTACTACTGCAGGCTACTATCTTAAGATATTCATTTTATTAAGGTTACACTATTAACATTAGAATATAAGTTTGCAAATTATGAGATTCAAACTTACCTCGACGTGGAATTTTCTGTTCATTCAGAATCAGAAGTAAAACAAAAAATATATTATTTCAATTAAGGTGTTTGACCTCCGTTTGACCTTAACCGAAACATGCTGATATCATATGGGCATGAGGATCGTGAGCAGCGATCTCAAGAATGTGAGAGCTTACTGTTTCAAGATCCGTTTTCAGCCAAAATAATAGCCAAGCGCTTCAAAATAAGGATTGTAAAAAATAACCTTCAAAGTGTGGTTTGACCTTGACTATAATATCATATTTCTATGTAAAATTTTGTGTTCTATTGATTTTTAGTAAGAAAAAAACGAGAAATTCAAAACTGAGCAAGTTATCATGAAATTTCAAAAAGTTTCTACGAACTTCCCAAGTGTTGGCCACCATATTGGAGCCACCATATTTAATTTTCGAAAACGTTACTGTGCATCTGAAACTAAATGATAAAAGGAAGATTTTGAACCATCATACAATTTTTTTAGTTCACTACAATTTTGGAGAAGGGGGGTACCGATTCACAAAGAATGTCCCATATATATATATATATATATATATATATATATATATTAATATATATATATATATATATATATATATATATATATATATATATATATATATATATATATATATTATTAGGGTGGCGCTTATTTCCCAAAATGCTTGAATATCGTCTCCCGTCCCGGGGATCGATTGTTACTATCCAAAAACTATAAATGAATCCAAAAAATCCGGTATAGAAAGTTTTAAACACGTTTCAATTTAAAAAAAACGCTTTTTTCTCATTTTTTCCAATCAATTTTTTTTATCAGCACTGGCTAATAAATTTTTTCTACTTTCATCAATAAACTTGAGTAAATACTGTTTTTGATCTTCATCACGAGATCGAGTATTGACATATTCTTCAGCTAAGTGAATCGCTCTTTCGGCGCAGTCATTCACTACAACAAGATGTTTTAATTTTTCACGGCACTCTAAGTAAGAAGGATTCTTTTCCCATAAAGTACAATCCTGTTTTAAAAATGTTTTATCTAAATTAAACCTACTAAAAAAATTCAAACTTTGACTATTTGTGAAATAATCAAGTGTTTTGTCGTACAATGATCGAATGCCCTTATCAGATGGATCAAATTTTTTCAAAATATCGTCATCTGAAGGTTTGTTTTTGAGTGATTTAATTATTCTTCGTTTGGTACTGATATCAACATCATTATCGAAAAGTGAAAGAATAGTGAGTTCTGGTGACAAGTAGCATAAATGGTTTCTAAATTTATGTAAAGTAGCATCTGATATGCTTTTGATATCTTTGAAATCAATTAATGATTTTATTAATTTCAAATCTTTGTTTGGAGCGGAAATAGCTAAAGAAGCGGTGTACCATAGATCGAGATATTTGAATACAATGAATTTACATACAGCATATAATTTAGCTTCGTCGCCCTTACTCATTTTGAAAGATTTTCTGAATAAATACATTTTTATTGTGTAGATAGTTTTAGCCATCCAGCGAGCATGGTGAATTGCTCCTGGCTTTTTAAAAGTTATGGTTTCGTCAACGCCCAAGAAAATTAAACAGAGCTCTAATAATTCTTTGTAATCATTTCTAGGCTGCTCTACTGCTAAAAATTCTTTTATATTTTGAATCGCATCAGGAACTTTATCCTTCAAAGATATTTCTAGTCCGGGTAGTCCATTTTCAAAAGAATTCAAATCAAAATTAGACCATTGCTCTCTAAATCTTTTAAACATCGGCATATCTGGACCACTAGTGCCAGGAAATTTCACTTTAAATGCTGCTCTTAATAAAAGCTCAAAAACATGATGACGACAAGCTAAATAGAGCAAATCTTTTTCCATTAAATCTTCTAAAAGCATCGCTGTTCCGCTTTTGCATCCTAAATTCACATTTGTTGTGTCACAGCAGATTGCATTTGTTAATTCTATTAATCCCCAATCTTTCAAAGATGCATAAACTGCTGAAGCTAACGTACTTGCTTTTTGATCTTGCAATGCTGGCACATTGATGAGTTTTGTAAATTTATCGCTGGATACTAAAATTGGCAATCTATCAACCTTCTTGCAAGTTATATCATCTGGAATAAGTTTACCATCCCAGTGAACTATTAAAAAATCCATACGAGTATTTTCAATCAATTGCTTCATATTTTCATATTCGTGCTTTCTTATTTCAGCTCTTGCAATATTGATAGATTTACGATTGAGGATTAAAGTATCAAGATCAATGTTCAATTCATTAGCAATAAGACCGGTTATGAAAACAGCATCTCTGTCAGAAACTTTAGCTTTGTCAAAAGCTGCCACGACTGCTGGAGACATCACATTAATAGAACCTCTTTCATTTTTTTTTCATAGTTCCTTCCTTTTGCAGTATAAACTATATTAGATCTTTGCGAGCTTGAAGAGGTTTCTTCACTAGATGATTGCTCTGTTTGAAGCAATAACAGAGCTTTTGATCCTAAAAACAAATATAATCAAATGTGTAACTAAAATGAATGAAGACATTCTTGAATGACGAAAGTAACAGTAAAAATAGTTTTCGACATACTAATCACCTTACTGAAAAATCTCAAATGAGACCTCAAATGAGATTTCAAATGAAATCTCATGCCAACATCTTATTTGACAATATTTCTTATATTAGTAGGTTTGAAATCATCGATTAGAGACTATTTTTGACAAATTAGTACTTGGGAATTTTTTTTTTAACTTGAATTTATAAAATTTTTTCCAAGTCCCAATTTAATAGTCACCAATCGATGATTTTAAAAAAAACCAAAATAAAAATTATTGCTTAATGAGATTCCGGCATGAGATCTAATTCCAGATTTAAATTGAGAATTTTTAGTAAGGCATGGTTTAACGGTGACTAAAAATATATTTACTTGTCATAATATCTGTCTCTGAGACGAAATGTTCATTCTTAATAGATCCAGCTTCACTAATTGATGAATTTTGGCTGTTGGCTGAATATTTTATTTGATAAAATATTGTATTTTATAATTATATATTAACAATTTCAGATGATTTCAAGTAAATCAAAGCAAAATTATTTGCTTTGAATTAATATAAAACATTTAAAATAAAAAGTTTGATGTTGCATTACAACAAAAAGAGAAAATTTCAGAAAACATGTATGTTATAATTCAAAAACAAGTCAACATTAGACCTTAAGGTCTTAGAGTCTAACGATAAGTTCTTCATGAAATATAAGGCATCATATATTTTTTTAGTTTTATTGATTTTAAAGCACTAACATCAAAATCTTTATATGTTGCATATATTATATTTACTCAAAGCACTTTAATTAACTTTGTTTTTAATATAATTTAATACAAATAGTTTCTTATACGTATGAAATATAATATTTAATATTATTAAGCACTTTGAGAAATAAAAATTCAATAAAATTGTGAACTTACCCAAGCGTCGACAATGCAATTGCTAATAAAATTATCTAATAATTTGATTAATGTTTTAATATTATTGAATAAAATCATTCATTATAATTTGATCATTAATCATTTTTATGAATCAAATCATTAATTCATAAAAATATATATTTACTTTTATGTAATAATCAAATGTTTAGTGAAGTATTTCTATTTTTCTATTTTCTGATAAAACAAACTACTGTATTTCAAATTATCAAGACAGTTAATTTTACATGTTTACTTTATGGTTCAACCATACACAGTAAACACTGCTTCTGCTAGAGAGAGAGTCTAGGGTCTTAAGTTGGAATTCATAGACCCAACACAAGCAACTATGTTATTTGAGTATCAATGTTACTCGAGTAACATTTATGAATTGTAGTTTAGTTACAAGTATCAATATTACTTGAGTAACATTGATACTCAAGTAGCACCATCGCTTGAGTTGGGTCTGTGAATGCCAACTTTAGTTATAACGGAAACAGGCAACCTAGACTTTTAAAAGTGACCGCAAGGCCAGCGTTGCGATCGAGTAAGAAATAGTTCTTATATATATAGTGGGAAATACATGGAGGGCCACGTTCGTGAAATGTCCAGGAGAAGGAAGATATGAAATCTCTTTCTGTCTCTGTTTAGGCACGTTTTTCTCAAATTATAGTAGAGAGGATTAGAAGTAAACAGCTAAATATTATGTCTTGAAAGGTAGAATGTAAGAATGAAGCGTTTAAATATACTTTTTACTGCAACAATCGGAATAATATAATTATTTACATTCGTTTATCACTGTTTGTAATCCAGTAAAGTTTATGCGCATGCGCAAGCAAACGAAGACAGCGAGAGATCATGTATCTTCTATTTTTTTCTGTAAACATTATCTATTAACATGACTCTCATTACCTATGAATCCTCTGTTTTCTATAAATATCTCTACGGTTCTCACTCGATTCATAGCTTTTATATTTCCATTTTCGTACCAACTTTGAATGATCATATCTCGGTAATGAAAGCACTTGGAAACTTGTATAAAAAATGAAATTAAAGGTTTCCAACTCTACTTTTGCATAGTAAAACTCATTTGCACTTCTAGTGACGAAAACCCATCTATAAAATTGAAAACACGAAAAAAAAAGTACTTTTTTAAAAATATTTTACTGAATTAACAAGCTACATCTCGGTGAAAACAAATTATTTTGCTTCTAAAGCACTATGGGGGATATTTTTTTACTGACAGAAATGATTTATATGCGCACAAAGTCCCAGAAATAATTTAGAAAAGAATTAGAGCATCAAAGTACGAAAAATTTGGAAAAAATGAGAAAAAAGCGTTTTTTTAAAATTGAAACGTGTTTAAAACTTTCTATACCGGATTTTTTGGATTCATTTATAATTTTTGGATAGTAACAACCGATCCCCGGGACGGGAGACGGTATTCAAGCATTTTGGGAAATAAGCGCCACCCTAATATATACATATATATATATATATATATATATTTATATATGCTTTTCAGTGCAGTTTGTATTTAATGAATTTATTACTGTATTAGGAGGCGGTCGGGTCTATTCGCTGCTACATATAGGGTGGTGCTGTAGTCAGGTGAGAGAAATCTATTAAATATTTTTTTATACAGCTATTTACAATTTTTTAAGACGCCAATATACTTTTAATGTTGTCCTTTCCTCTAGCCATATATATGTAGAATAATTATTAATACTTATCTTGTTTGAAAAGTCTAAAATATTGTTATAAAGCGAAAAATGCGATGCAGCGTAGGACCGATGTAAACATGCGTGCACCTTCCTTTAGTGCGATGAAAAGAGCAATACTATAGAATGATGTTTACTAATGTTTACGTCGGCTCTACTTCGCGCTGCATTTTTCGCTTTATAACAATATTTTAGACTTCAAACAAGATTAATATTAATAATTATTCTACATATATATATATATATATATATATATATATATATATATATATATATATATCTAGAGGAAATGACAAGATTAAAAGTATATTATTGTTTCAGAAAATTTAAAATTGCTGTATAAAAAATATTTTATATTTTTCTCTTACCTGACCGCAGCGCCACCAAGCGGCGAATGGTTACGATCGCTTCTTAAGAAAAGCCGTTTGAACATTTGTTAGACTACCAATAATTGACAGTATATTATTAACATTATTTACTGTACTATATTCAATTTCGTTATTTTCAATATGGTATTCTAAATTAGGTAAATAAAGAAACTTAAGTGGAATCCACTATTAGTTAAAATATCATAAATTATGCTTAATGCATATTCCTTACATTTTTGTTGATTCATGTTTGGTAATATGATAAAAATAGATTTTATATTTTACATATGATTCTCGAACATTAATTGGATTGTGAAATGTACAAATGTAACTTAATAATTGACAAAGAGCTTTTGGAAATCGAGATTTACATGATTCTTCTAAACATTGATCCCATTCATCATCTATTTCAACTAAATTTCTTGCTTTAACTGCTTCAAAGGATGTTGGGTAAGTAATTCCATCGAAAGTTTCTAAGCTTTCAAAAGATGTTGCAGCTTTAACGTGAAGCAGAAGTAATCTCAAAAAGAATCTTTCTTTTTATTTTGGATTAACTGAGTACATTCTAATTACAATAGGTTTCATAGTTTTTATTTTTTTCGTCCATGTTTTATGTATCGATTAAAAGCATAATGTTGCGGTATACCGGAACAAAAGTAATTATGTGTCTCTGGGACACTTTTATTAAGTTCAAACTACGCTGTTAGTGTTGTATTTACATTTTTCTTATCAATTTTGTGTTCAGATCGTTCTTCAAAATACACATGTTGTTCATTTTTATTATGAACAGATTATCTATAAATTGTATGTGAAAGTTCACTAATATTGTATTCCAATATGCGATGCATAGCTTCTGGTGGGCAAACGTATTTTTAACCGACTTCAAAAAGGAGGAGGTTCTCAATTCGACTGAATTTTTTTTTTTTTTTTTTTTTTTTTATGCTTGTTACCTCATAACTCCGTCATTTCTTAACCGATTCGAAAAAAATTTTGCTTATCTGATAGAGAATGTCTGCAGATATGCCCCATACGTGTCCTATAATTATTGGGCCAATATTCGGTTTGTATGACCCAATTATCAAATTTTTTTCTCATTTACCTCCCTTACTCTCTCTCTCTGCTCTATCTCTTGCCGTAAGTAGCGCCATACGTATTTTTTTTCGCTCCTCTTGAAACTTATTTAAACAGCATTTTTTCACTTTGCGGAGTGGAATTTTTTGCAGGGAATCGTCCTACTTGGAGTCCGAGAGTGTTGGCCTCATTCATTTGCATTTTTGCAATTGCATATTGGACTCTGGACGGTTTCTTACTGTGAAAGTGCAGTCTCTCAACATCAACCTGCTTTTATCTCTGACACTGCTGTGGACTCTGCTGCTGCCTGAGAAAGTTGCTGTGGGCCTGCTTGTGTTGTTGAGTGTTGTTTTAAGTGCATTATATTGTGCACAATTGCATTGCAATTAGTTTTATTTTTAATTGTAACAACCTCATTCTTTTTTGGCGCAATTACATACTGCAAGAGGGATCATATTTTTTTAACGCTGATGGCGCCATCTCTTGGATAACGTATACACTAACTTCACTGCTCTTTTGATATAATCTAGTGGTAACAACGTGGAATTTGCTGCATGTTTGATTTAATTGCTGTATATTACAATAGTGCAGTATATTGTATGCAGTTGTACTGCAACTGGTTTTAAGTATTGTCTACAACATAACCTCAATCTTTTTGGTGCAATCATCTACCACAAGAGGATTCTTATTTGCTTAGTGCTGGTGGCTCCATCCCTTGGATGACCTGTATATTGGCATTTTTGCCCGTCTATGTGATACCTAATGGTAATTTCTCCAGTTAAGGCGCTTTTCCACTATTATCTTGTGCTCTCTCTAATCACAGTCAAACGAATCTTACTCTGTACAAATTAAGCCACTTTTCCACTTACAATAACTAAAACTTGGAAGCAACTCAGAGTGCATTTGTTAAGCTGCTTTTCCACTTCCAATAACTGAAACTTAGAAACAACTCAGAGTGCATTTATTAAGCTGCTTTTCCACTTACAGCAACTGAAACTTAGAAGCAACTCAGAGTGCATTTATTAAGCTGCTTATCTACTTTTAAATATACAACTGGCACCAAATTTAAAATTAAAATTTAAGATTCGTTTGATTAAGCTATTTCTATCTTGGAGGTCAGTATGTCTAATCAGTGTGGTCTCTGTTTTAAAAACTTTAGTGCTGCATCTAAGCCTCAGCTTTGTGGTCGCTGTGGCAAGACCTATCACAGCTCTTGTACCAAATTGCTCTTAGTTAGAGATAATAATGACCAACAAGTAAAGGTATGTAACTTTTGCATAGCAGCTGCAAATCCTAATTGCAGTCGATCACGTTCTAGTTCTGTGGGTTCTATGAGTGATGTCTCAGCTTCTCTGTCTCTGCCGCGTACTCCAACTCCGACACTACCAGCGCTACAAACAAATGAACTTTTGTCTTATATATTGAAGAAGATGGAGAAATTAGATAAGCTGGATGATATGGATACCAAGATCAACAATATCGGCACTCAACTATTGACACTGGATGGGAGATTTACAGGTTTGGAGACGCGAGTGAATGGTATTGCTGTGGCATGTGATGAACGTTGTGGAGCGGCTGAGGCAAGGCTTGACAAGGTTTGTCAGGATTATCGGGAGCTTAAGGCAAAGCTGGAGGAATCTCTCTCTGTTGTGCCTGATCGGGCATTATCTGACCCTATGGCTGCTAAACTACAGGAATTGGACAAGCTCAATAAATCTTTACGGCAACAGTGTGATGTTTTGGCGGCTGGCCAGCAGCGTCTTGAGCGTGCATCAGACTTGGTGTTTGGAGGCCTGGTTCCTAATGAATTTAACGATCTGAAGAACGGTGTCTTTGCTGTATTGGCTTCTCTTAATTCTGGTTTTGCTCTCAGTGACATTGTTTCGGTTCGACCTTTGTCGCGACCTGCTACAGCTCGTAGTACTGATGATAGTACTGCTCCTTCTGCAACAACATCTCAAGTTGGTCCTCCGCTGCTTACGACGCCATTGCTCGTCACTATGAAGAGTGCCTCGTTGGCGCGATCTGTCATCGGAGCAAAGATCAGGATGGGTAGCCTTCATACCTCAAAGATCAGGAGTTACCTTTTGCAGGGAACTTTATCAGTGGAAACACTTACTCCTTCCTTGATCAACATCAATGAATATCTGCCACACTCATTGCACCAACTGAAGTTGAGAGTGCTCAGGAAGGCCAAAGATAAGAGGTACAACTTCCTTACATTTGTGCGTGATGGTAAGATCTTCGTCAGAAGGAAGAAGGAGGATGCAGCCATTCGTGTTGCATCGGATGACGACTTGGATGCTTTTTTAGCAAAGCTCTCATTGATATCAGCCAACGACGATGTAACCACTTAACATCTGACACTGGGGTAAGCTCATTCTCTCTTCCTTCTCACTCTAACACACTTCTTCCTTCTAACAATGCTATTTCATCGGTCATTCATGATCATTTTACTACTAAGGATGGTCTCAGAGTTTGTCATTTCAATGCCAACTCTATTAGAGCGCACATTGAGATGATTAGACTCTTTTTGGCTTCTCGCCCTTATTTCCACGTAATAGCTGTTACTGAGACCAAACTGGGCCAGATAGTTTGTGATTCTTTGATTGCTCTTGATGGGTATGTGCTTTATAGACAGGATCGTAACACCAGGGGAGGTGGTGTTGCTTTATTTGTACACTGCTTTCTCACTTCTGTGCGTCACTGTTTATCCTCTGGAAGCTGGAGTGGTAAGCCTGGTTTACCTGAGTATCTCTTCTGTGAGGTCAACTCATCTGACTTGGCTTCACCCATTTTCGTTGGTGTTGTTTATAGACCACCTCACGCTCCATTTTTGGCCAACACGGACTTTATTCCTGATTTGACCACTCATATGCACAATTATAGTACTAAGGTAGTTTTAGGAGATTTCAACACTGATTTGTGTTCTGAATCTGATGATTCTGTGTTCCTGAAGAGCCTTATTAAGGAAAATGCACTTTTTTCAGTGCCTTATGGACCTACGCATCATACTTATTCCTCTGATACGTGGCTCGACTTGTGCCTTGTCGATGCCAATGACTTACTGCTTGATTATTGGAAGACTGATGTACCATTTATTGACGGACATGATTTTATTGCTGCGACTGTGAAGTCGTCTCTCTCTAGGCCTACACTTAATAATTTTACTTATCATGATTATAAAGCGGTTGATGAGGCTGCTATTCTTGATTATTTTCGATCGCTGAATTGTGCTGTGTGTAGCGGTGACTCTTCTCTTTTGGCTCGCCTTGAATGTCTTTACACTCATCTTAATGAAGCTATCTCACGGTTTGTGCCTGTTAGGCGTGTTCGACAGAGCAAGAGTCATCGTCCGTGGTTTACCTCTGAGCATCACCGCTTAATCTCTGAGAGAGATAGGCATTACAGACGCTTCAAACGTACTAGGCTGCGTGCTGATCTTATATGTTATAGAGATGCTCGAGATCGGGCCCATTCATGCATCGAATCAGCTAAATTACTGTATTACCACGACAGACTATCTAAGATTACTGACGCAAGACAGATCTGGAAAGAACTCAAGAACCTGGGCGTATGTTCCAGCAGTAGTGACTCTCGACATTCTTTTTCAATTAATGATTTGAATCGGTATTTTGGTGGTGTTGCGTTTGATCCTCTGGTCCCCTCCATTTCTGATTACATGAATACACTTGCTCTAGATGAACCACTTAAACCCATGTTTAAGTTTAATCCAGTTACTTTGGAGGAGGTATGGATGGCTGTTTGTCATTCAACTTCACAGGCCAGAGGGTTTGATGCTGTTCCTCAATCTTTTGTCCGTGCGGCATTTCCGGTCATTGGGCCTTTGTGATGTCGTATTTATAACGACTCATTGCGTGAATCCTTATTTCCTTCATGCTGGAAGATCTCACTGGTCACTACAATAAACAAAATCTCCTCTCCTCAAGCTTTTGGTGACATTAGGCCAATTTCTTTATTATCTTTTATGTCCAAGGTTCTTGAACGTCTAGTCCATGATCAACTCTACAATTACCTGACTATACGACAGCTACTGGACCCTTATCAGACTGGATTTCGAACTGGACATAGTACTCAGACCGCACTACTGAAACTAACTGAGGACATTAGACGCAATATGGACAGACGCTATGTGACGTTGCTGTTGCTATTTGATTTCAGCAAGGCATTTGATACGGTATGCCATGTCTCTCTGCTCAGAAAAATGTCTTCTCTTTACATCTCGCATTCAGTTGTGCGTTGGTTTGCGTCTTATCTCTCTGAGAGACAGCAGGCTGTTATTGATGCAGATGGTAATGCATCTGACTATGTAACATTAAATACTGGTGTTCCCCAGGGCTCTGTCCTTGGTCCACTGTTGTTTTCTATATACATCAATGATGTGGCTGCTGACTTCCATGCCGATGTGCAGCATCTTATCTATGCTGATGATCTTCAGGTGTACATTCACTTCCCAATTGCTATGTTGGCTTCTGTTACTGCTCTCATGAGTGATCAAGCTGTCAGTATTGTTAACTGGGCGACAAAAAATCATCTGAAATTAAATGTGAGCAAAACAAAGGCTATTATTATTGGATCTTATTTCTATGTCAATATGCTGCCCTCATTACACATCACTGGTGTTCCAATAAACGGTGATCTTATTAAGTTTGAATCTTCTGTTCGTAGTCTTGGTGTATGGCTTGATAGTAAGTTGAACTGGAAGGACCAAATTGCGCATGTGTGTAACAGGAGTCACTCATTGCTCTATAGATTAAATTTCTTTCGAAAAAGTACCACCATTGCACTACGTAAGCATCTTATCCGTTCTTTGTTGTTTCCTTTACTTGATTACTGTTGTTTGGTCTATATTGACCTTTCTGCTGAACTCGATCTGAGGCTTCAAAGGGTTGTAAACTCTGGTAATCGTTACATCTATGGTGTAAGTAGGCGCGAGCACATCTCTGTTTATAGGTCCTCTCTAGGCGGGCTATCCACTTTGGGTAGAAGAAACTACTTCGCTACTACCTTCTTATACAAAATGTTTTTGTCATGCTCACCTTCATATCTTTATTCTAGATATTTGTGGAGCCGGCCTGTGAGGACACTGAGGGGTGATGTGAGACCGTTAACCATTCCTTTTTCATCTACCGAGTATCACCAAAGATCGTTCCTGGTTGTGTCATCGCAACTATGGAACGGTCTACCATCATCTTTAAGAGATTCTTCATCGTTGGCATTATTCAAGGCATCAACATATTCGCACTACCTTTCCCTTGAGGATGAGCCTCTGCTCCGAGCTAGGCTTTAATTATTTTAATTACTGTATCATTATTTTAATTATATTTTTACTTAGTATCTCATTTTATATATATATATATACTTACGAATTTGTATTATTTTTGTTGTACAACATAATGTACAGTTAATAAATTTAAATATCTATATCTATCTCTCTCTCTCTGTCTCTGTCTCTGTCTCTGTTTCTGTCTCTCTCTCTGTCTCTATCTCTGTCTCTCTCTCTCTCTCTCTCTCTCTCTCTCTCTCTCTCTCTCTCTCTCTCTCTCTCTCTCTCTCTCTCTCTCTCTCTCTCTCTCAGTAAGTAGAATCGCACACTTTTTTTTCTTGCTCCGCTTATTTGGACAATTGAAACTGCATATTTTGCCTGCGGGCTTTTTGTTTCAGACCCACTGCAAGCCAAAAATGCAGAGATTCATCTGATATATCAATCAAGGCATTTTGGAGTCTCTGCTACTTATTATTAATCATTTCTTCTAAATGGATCATCTTTGAGGTTAACCACGTGTTCCGAATTTGAGGTTATTTTTCGTGCTGGATTACCATCTGTTTGCCATCAGAGCGACGAGTCTACATTATCCGGAGCGTACACTGTTGGTACTTTCTTCACTCACCACCAATTTTTGTCGCTAAGTATACTGTTGCTGCAAGGTGAGTTTCCATTGTATGATGTCGAACTGTGTGCTCTTTGATTATGGTGCTTTGCTCTGCTTGTAATTTGCCTATTGCAAGATTAGATACTTCTTTACTTTGTACTAATTGTACGTCTATCTATCACACTAGGTGCTGTGATAGTACGTGGTTCATCTTTAGTTGTTTAATTGTTTGTTGTAAAGGCGAGAGATTAAGAAAGAGCAAACATACCGACGGGGGTGTACGTTCGGTCGATACGGAAGATATAGTCTCTCCGCCTTCTCAGCCATTCGATATTAATTTATCCAATCAACGGTCTGTCAAGAGGGGCGTGGTTTCACCGCTCCACCCACTCGAGCCTTCTCCTCGTCGACGCTGTTGTTCTGATACTGGCTCCTCCCCTTCATCCGTAGATAGCTGTATTGCTGTGGGCGGCAACTCGACGCAAGGCGCTACCTCTTTCTTAGTACGATAGGCTTAAGCTGAGCCTGATTGTTCGTACGACATGCCTACTGAGGATTCTTCTTCTGTTGATCCAAAGATTGTTCCAGAGTGGTTTTAGCCGTTTGCTAGGGACATGAACAATAAACTTGATCACCAAATCTCTGTTGGTAGTCAGTTGTTGTCGGAGGTTGGTGCTCTTAGGACTGAGGTGAGTGAGGTCAGACAGGCTTTTGCTGATCTTGAGAGGCGTTACCAGGCTCTTTCTGATCGTCTATATGAGCATATTTCTTCGTGTTCTACGGCTGCCCCTTCTATTTTGCATGATTCCTACGAAGTGCTCTTCACAGGGATTCCTCTTTCTGTAACCCTCAGCAATGAAGAAATTGTCAAAGTGATCTTGGGGGCTCTTGGGCTTGGTAATAAGGAGACTTTTCTTCTGAATACTCGTGAGTGGCTTCCCCCTTTGCCTATTGAGATTGAACAACTTGGTGGTTCGCAACTTAGAAATTTTCGCTCATTTGTGGGCAAATTCAGTTCTGATGCGGTTCGAGATTGTATCATTGAGGCATCGCCTAAACTACAAAATTTCTCTGTTTCAAGATTGTTCAATGTCGAAGGTAATAGCAAAGTTTTCGTCCGGCCAATTTGTCCAAAGCCAGTTTACTTACTTCTTAAAAAAGCTTTGGTTGTCTACAAAAATCTTAACTACCTTCGACCTGTTGTTCGTAATCTTGTTGTCTGTATGCGTCCTACCAGAGACTCCGTCTTATTACCTATAACTAATGAGGCTCAATTGGCAACCTTAAAGCCTTTAACTAAAAAATAGGGACTTCTTGGCTCCCTTGCAATGAGCAAAAGCTCGCACTCTAATGTTTTAACCAGTTTTATCTCAGATGATTCGTCTTTTCTAAATTCAACTTTTAATCTTACTTCAAACTCCATTTCTCCCATTAAAACTCCAAAGATCAAAGGGACTGAGTTTTTCCAGGGTATTAAAATTGCTCATGCTAATGTCAATCGGTTAAAAACTCATTTTTCTATTGTTGAGTCTTTTATAACAGATAATATGATCAATATTTTTGCAGCCACTGAAACGTTCCTGACTGAACTTGATGACAGTTCAATTATTTCTGTTGATCACTACAATTTTTATAGGTTAGACAGAGTGGGCAAAGTCAGTGGAGGTGTTGGTTTTTATACACGTGACTTCCTAAGAGTTAACATCTTATCCCATTCTGATCCTTTATTCAACAACACTGCTGAATTCATCATTGCTGAAATCTCGATTGATTCTGAAAAACTTCTTTTTGCAGTCGTATACTTGCGGCCTAAGGCCCTTTTTCCAGATGAATTCTTTGAATCTCTCTCTAATATGCTTCCTTCATACAAAAATGTAGTTATAACAGGAGATTTTAATATTAATCTTATGAACAGCAATTATACTGCTGATACTTTTCGCTCTACTGTTGATTCTTTTGCTCTTTTCCTTGTTCCGTCTGAGCCCACACATCATACTCTTACTGCAGAGTATTCCTCTCACACATGGATTGACTTATTCATTATTAACGACGAAAGTTCATTGCAGTCTTATAATAAGTCATCTGCTCCATTCATTGCGGGTCATGACGTCATTAGTATATCGTTCAGAGCATTTAAACCTCAGAATGCAAGTAAAAATTTTTTGTTTAGAGATTTCAAAAATTTAAACTGTGATATCCTAAATAATCTGGTTTCACAAAATCTCTCAATTAATTCGCAAGGAAGCCATAGTCTTTCTGACTGTAACTCCAACTCTTCTCATATTGATAATCTAGCTTCCAGGTTGTCATCTGTCCTTGTTTCGTCTTTTGATATATGTTCTCCACTTAAATCTTGTCAGCTTAATATTAGGAAGAAACCTTGGGTTTCTGCTGATATTCGTAAAAAGATACATGAGCGTGATCGTGCTTATAAAGCTGCAGCTCGTTCTGGCTCCTCACTCGCTATTGCTCGCTATAGACGTCTTAGGGGTGAGGTTTCTAATTCATTGGATACAGCCAAAAACACATATATAGCTAATCGGTTATCTTCTTCTGCAAACTCGGCTAACCGCTGGTCGATTCTTCATAAAATTGGACTTTCAAATAAAGTTCTACCATCACCACTCCAGTACTTTTCATCCAGGGCCCTTTTGACTCATTACACATCTATCTCATCGCTTTCTTCTCCTCTAAATAACAATGAGATAAATGAGGTACTTGCTATCCCTCTTCGACATGATTTGCCAACTTTCGAGTTTACTCAGGTTGATCAATCGTTGGTCAAATCGATAATTAATCTTGCTTCGTCCACATCAGTTGGACCTGATGGCTTATCAGCTGACATGTTAAAGTTTTCTCAGAACTCACTTGTTCCTCATTTGACCGACTTGATAAACCTGTCCTTAGCATCTGGGTCCTTTCCTGCTTCTTGGAAGTGCGCTTATTTCTTACCATTAGCTAAGTCATCTAAGCTTGACTCTCTGTCTCAGATTCGTCCCATAGCTAAACTATGTGAGATTTCCAAGGTCTTGGAAAGGGTTGTTCATCCTCAGCTTTATACTCACATTGAGTCACACTCTTTACTTAATAACTTGCAAACTGGTTTCCGTAAATCTAACAGTACACAGACAGCTCTTTTGAAACTCTTAGAAGATACTCGTTTGGCCATTGACAAAAGAATGATTACTTTACTACTTTTGTTCGATTTTTCAAAGGCGTTTGATAAGGTGCCTCATGCAAGGCTCCTTCGTAAGCTTCGCTCTGTTAACTGCTCTGATGCAGTTATCTGTTTGTTTGCATCCTATCTACGAGACTTCCTCAGGGTAGTGTGTTGGGACCTCTGCTTTTTTCTGTTTATATCAATGACCTACCCCTGATCCTAAATAATGCCCAGCACATTCTGTTTGCTGATGACCTTCAGGTTTACCATTCATTTGTTCCATCTATGCTAAATGAGAAAATTTCCTTCTTTAATCATGAGGTAGCTTCTGTGGTGAAATGGGCTAATGACAACCATCTAACACTAAATCCATCTAAAATGCAAGCAATTTTCTTGGGTAGCGAGCAGTACATAGCTAGGATTGATTCTTCGACCTGTCCTTCTATATTTGTAAATAATATTCCAATTCCTTATTCTAGTGTTGTGAAAAATCTTGGTGTTTGGATTACTAGAACCCTAAATTAGAACAAACAGGTTAATTCAGTCATAGGTCGGATCTATGGTACTCTACAGTCACTTAAATTTCACAAACACGCTTTGTCTAAGTGTCTGAGAAAGGAATTGGTTGAGGCTCTTATTTTTCCTATTATTGATTACTGTTGCATTATCTATGATGATATTCCGCAAACCCTAATTATTAAACTCCACAGAGCTTTAAATGCAGCTGCAAGGTTTGTCTTTGGCAATATAAGGAGATGTGAGAGGGTTACTCCCTTTCGTCTTGAACTGGGGTGGCTGTCTGTCCAAAACAGACGGTTATATTTCAAGGCAACGTTAGCTCACTCTGTTGTCACGTACCAAAATCCATCTTATTTGGCTTCTAAATTTCGTCGTGCCAACATTGATACAATTGTCAGATCTTCTTCAAGACTTCCACAAAGACTTTTGATTTGTCCAGTCGTTCGTACTGCAGCGATGTTAAATTCTTTTGTGTATTCTTCATCTACATTTATCAATAATAATGTCGATTTATTTGTTGATTTTAAAGCAGGGCGGACACAGGTCATTAAGCATCACCTGTATGTTAGACTCCTTGGTGAAGAGCGCACTGAGTGGCATGATGCAATGGTTACTCGATGAGGATTTTCAAATGTGAATTTACTAATTTTGCTTTCAGTATACACTTATCAGTGCTGACTTGAGGTGTGGATAAATTAATAGATCAAGAACTATGCTACATATATAACTTATTAAATACTACATAACTAAATTTTTACTACCAGTCATTATTTTTTGTGTTATATTCATTTACATATTTTATTTTATTTTGTTATCTACCGAATGCTTACTACCTACTTACTGATATAATTATAATTATCTTATATTGTTTATTATCACTGCGTTATCATGTATTTTTTTCAATTTTTATTATTTGTAATCTCTCTGTAGTTTAAATGGGTCATACGGGGTTATACCCCACGACCTGAAATAAAGTGCTCAATCAATCTCTCTCTCTCTCTCTTTCTCTCTCTCTCTCTCTCTCTCTCTCTCTCTCTCTCTCTTACCTCAGCTTGAATATGTATTTAGCACACATAACGACACTGTGCTGTTGAGCCTTCTTTCTTTCCTGCTATATATTGCTTGGTGGATTACTAATGCATGCGTTATGAATTAATAAAGAAAGTTTAATGTAATTAGTGGGTCCACCTATATTTGCGTTTTTAGTAAGGGGATTCACTAGAAGATAGAAAATAAAAATTTTTTAACAAAAACAAACAATTTAAAAAATTTTTAATAAATAAAAACGGACTTTAAAAATATCGAATAAAAACAAAATTTTTTACAAAACATTGCACTAAAAATGACAAATAAAAAATTTTTAACAAAAAAAAAACCGACTTCAAAAAATGCACTGAAAAGTAACAAATAATTTATTATCTTTAGAAATCATACAAATAATTGGTAAAATACAATTTTAGAAGTCGGCGTCTAATTCTAAATCTGTGGTGCGTAAGCAGAACGACTTGTTCCATTTTTTAAAAAATAATGTTCACATTCATTGTTCAAAAATAACGTTTACATTTATTGTTAAAAAATAATGTTTACATTCATTGAGGAATTAGACGCCGACTTCTAAAATTGTATTTTACCAATTATTTGTATGATTTCTAAAGATAATAAATTATTTGTTACTTTTCAGTGCATTTTTTGAAATCGGTTTTTTTTTTTTTTAAATTTTTTATGTGTTTAAATATTGTTTAATTTATTCATAAAACATATCAAAATCATTCGTTTCATACGTTTTATAATTAGTATTACTTTCAGTATTTATTTCACTTACTTTCATTTCTATGAATGCACAATCATGTCCTTTGAAGCAGTATTTAAATAAGTATTTTATAACTCCTATTGTTGAACATAATCTAATATTAATATGACAATTAAACTTAAGTAATAAATACGGGTTATAAGAAACAACCAATCTATTGTCTTCCCACTTGTTTTTTGTGTATAATATCTCATTTTTATCATTTCTTCATTTATAAATAGGATAACCATTTGTCATTATTGTAGTTCTATTAAATCGTTTCGGAAAATTTTTTGTACACTTTCCTGATTCTTTATCCATACAAGGTGAGTTTTTATTCTGATCTCCACAAGGACCATGGATCATAAATTGTTTAACTATTTCATATAATCTGGGATTCTGATTTTTATTTGGAATTTCAGCTACTATAAATTTATGAACGTTGTCACTATTGTAAATTTTATCATCTTTACTTAAAAATATTAGCATATTTGCATGCGGTAATCCTCTCTTTTGAAATTCTACTACCTATGAATACACAATGCGTTTTCCCAAAATATGTTTTTTTAGTAATTTGCTCTATTAATATTTCTAATTTTTGATAAGATTTTTCAACAACAATATCTGGTTTATCTATTACTTCTTTACTTTATCCTATATTATTTGTGATTTTTTCCCATTTTGGATTGCATGTCATGGTAATGAAAAAATCTGGTTTTTTAATCCTTTGTACTAATATCATGAAATTAAGAAAATTTTGATGTAAGGAACGCGGACTTACTGTAAAACTTGATGGTAATATAAACATTTTTCCAATTTTTAAACTATCATTGATTTCATTTTTTTTTTATTTTTTAAGAAATCCATTACGCCTTGATAAAGTTCTGTTCTTAAAGAATCTTGATTTTTCTTCATGAAATATAATCTTTAATTTTTTATTTGAATCCATGAATATAAGTGGATATATAGTCATAAGATTTACGTGTCTACTTATATAGGGATATATCTGGAACTTTTTAATTTTGAGAAATTGTCTTCACAACAATTGAAAAGTCTATAATACAAGTTTCTGAAGTCGCACACACTTCAATAAGGGCTTAAATTACTCGCTTCTCTAAGTAGAATATATAATTAAATTTTGGTATCGATTGAACAAACGTTGTTCACGGTATATAATTTTATACATCAAAAATGATACTTTTTTCATATTTTTCTACGTGTGTTTCTTGAGCTATAAAAACTTACTTTCGATCATTCTTAAATTTTTTGAGCATAATGAATATGGTAAAAAGAACAGTTTAAGCCTACCCTGGTACATGTGCCTCTCTTTAGGAAGCTGTTAGACTATTTTTAATGTTAGTGTAATTTTCATCTAAAACTAATGGCACAATGCGTGCACGCTTCCAAGGGCAAGGGAAGACTCCGTGCAAAAGCGGAATTGAACAGAGTAACAAGATGTTCTCTAATAAACGGTAAAGCTTCGAGTATCACGCTCTGCGAGATACAATCCTCGCCACAAGCCTATTATGAAAAATGCGAAATGGCAAGGACTACATTATTAACATTAATTAACTTGAAGGCAAAGCCACTTTCACCCCTGCAAAAAGCGCGTTAAGCTTTTCCAGAGTAAATTCATTCAAGTCCCCTTAAGGTCCGAACAAGAGCCCCAGGTCCTTCAACTCCATCCAGACATTACCTCTAACAAGAGCTTCAAATAGTTTATTATGATAGTAAGTAGTCTTAGTAGATAGTAAGTTCATCTATTGTTTTACGCAGTTGCGGAAATGCGGAGAGATATCTCTCATCATTCGTCCGTTTGTGTCTTCGATGTCTTTTTTGCACCGCATCTGCGACAATCCTTTGTCCACCTATGGAAATTTATCTTTACCAAGCTCAAGTGTTTTTAGTGGTGCCAGATTTTTTATTGTTGCCATAAGATTGTCACAGAGGTAGTCAAGTGTAGATTCCGGTCAACTGTCTTAACTGTAGATGGCGTATGATCACAGCCAGCTAAACTCTGTACCAATAGTGTTGGATAAATATCTTTATAATTTCTATACTGAATTGCTTTTTGATCTGTTATGACATGATTACAAGAAATACATACACCAATTAAGTTATGCCGACTGTGAAAATGAGCCCGTAAGTTTTATGCGAAAACTACTGTGTCGTTATCTTCAACAAGAATCAGATCAATCCACGTGTGAGACATCGGAGTGTGATGCGTAGCACCGTGCTGGACCAACTGTAACGATAGCACAGCTGACAACTTATTAAGAAATTTTGCATCACTGCTCTCACGCACGAGATTGGCAGTTAGGTCTCTCATTATAATTTTATAAGAGTATATAGAGGCATAATTTCTCAAAACATCAAAAAAATCTATGTTTCTAATAAACGAAATAACAGGAGGCTGATAAATAACAGAAACCAACACGGGTTCAGAGCTGCACATTTGCACAGAACAGAAAATATATTTAGGCAACTCTGCTTCGCTATGATTAGTTTAAGTATCCGACGTAGCTAAAATAGTGCATTTTAAATTATTTTCAATATACAAAGCTACTCCTTCACCGCGCAGGTTTATGTCTCATTGGAACACGTTATACCCCTGTTGAAGAAAATCAGCTGGATATCCAGGTGGATCAAGTAAAATTAAATGTGACGGGAGTAAACAACTTTTCACCCTGTAAATTTGCGAGAGAAAAGTACTTTTTGCCCGCTTATATTTAAATAAATTAAATTTGGCAGGGGTAAAGAACTTTTTGCCTTCTAAATTGGCGAGAAAAAAGTACTTTTCTCCCACTTACTCAAAGGGAAATTTGAATTGCGGAAGAAAAGTACTTTTCGCCCACTTATTTTTAGATAAATTAAATTTGGCGGAAGTAAAGAACTTTTCGTTATCTAAATTTGCAAAAGAAAAGTACTTTTTTCTATTTAATTTAAGAGAAATTTAATTTGCGGGGGATAAGTACTCTTCGCATGCTTATTTTTAAAGAAATTAAATGTGGCGAGAGTAATAAATTTTTCATATTCGGAATTTTCGAGTAAAAAGTACTTTTTGCTTTTACTTCCGCTTGCTCTAAGAGAAATTTATTTTGCGAAAGAAAAGTACTTTTCGCCTGGTTATAATTAGAGAAATTAAATTAGGCGGAAGTAAAGAACCTTTCTCCCTCTAAATTTATGAGAAAAAAGTACTTTACTCCCGCTTGATTTAAGAGAAATTTAATTTGCAGGAGAAAAGTACTTTTTGCCATATCCTGCCCGTAACTACGACTTTTATCCCGCCGCCGAACAACAAAAGTCATAGTTTTGGCCCGGGTGTAGCGAAAAATAGTATGCACTTAACGGGAGATAAAATAGCGACCCTATAGCACATTTTTACCACCATCGCCTTCGGCTCGAGGTGACAATTATATGTGCTATGGACTCGGTAATTCTCTACCTCCCTTGGTGTGTAATATACTATTCACCGCTTATTTTAAGTGAAATTAAATATGGCACGAGTAATGAAGTTTCTGCCCTTTTAATTTGCAAGAAAAAAGTACTTTTCCCCCGCTTAATTTAAGAGAAATTTAATTTGCAGGAGAAAAATACTTTTCGCCCGCTTATTTTTTGAGAAATTAAATGTGGTGGGAATAAAGAACTCTTCTCCCGTCTAATTATTTGAATAGAATTCTTACCCTAATTTATTATTATTCTTATAATATATAATCAAAAAATTTCATAAAAAAAGCCAAATGTTAAAAAAAGACCATTTGATCATGAATGACCACATAGTTAAACCACATGGTTTTACAACATGGTTAAACCATGTGGTAAAACCATATGGTTAAACTATGTAGTGAAACCACGACGTTTTTTCGAACATGGAATACACTATCAACGCCAGTTACAAAATTTTAAATACTACATTGAAAAGACATCGATCCTCACCCCGCCACATAGGTATGGCTGTGGTGGCGCTCGTGCTTCAGCATACTATAGGAGCCAACCAGCTTTTGTACGGAGCCGGCACTTTGGCGGCACCGGTTTGAGCTACGCTTAGTAAACTGTAATGGCGGCACTGTATACTGTATGCTAACCGATACTATAAGAGGACCGCGTGGCACACTAATAGTACGGGCTCGTGCTCGTGCGATGCCGGTCACACAGTCTGTATGCGATAAAAATTTTATATAATAAAAATTTTGCGAAATAAATTTTAATTCATTAAATTTTTAATCAATTATATTTTAAGGCTTGTAATATTTTTTAAGTTAAAGTTATCAGATAATTTCTAATTTTTGTATTCGTAAAGTTTTTTTAAAAAAAATTATGAACGTTTTCAAAATTCAAAAATTATTAAGTCTATCGAAGAGAAATTACAAACCTTTGCATCATGCTTCTACAAAATAAAACAAAAAGATTACAATGAACTTTCAGATTATTTTTAGATGTCAGAATAATTGATTGTGTAGAGGATATTTACATTTTTAAGAAAGTATTATAAATTGTAATGAGTAGCGATAACATCGTAGCGAGCAGCTCTAAATTCTTGATTGTGTCGGTCATTTCTGATTCGTTAATTGACCATAACCACGTCTTAATCGCATCAATAGTGGTGTCAGATATCTTATCTATTTAAGTGTTGAGACTGTTTACACGCTTTTGCCGCTGTTATATAAATAATATTAATATATGATTTAAACAGTCTTAATCACTTTATGTGTGTATAAGTTTTCGTCTAGCAATTGGCTCTTACTTTAATGCTCTTGTAGAGCTTAAGATAACCTTAGGATGCTATTTATATCTTATTTAACGAAAGATATACGTGCTGTGAGCATGACACAAGATTTGCGGTTAGGTGATAAAATAAGATATTCTAATGTATTAATATTTTAAGACGATTTGTCTTTAATATTATTTGAGAGGTAATTATTTCGCTCTCGTTATTTACAATTTTAATATAGTATATTTCGGTACTAGTGCGATAAAGTGATTTTTTACTCGTGTGGCGGTTTGCGCCCGAGCGAAGCGAGGGTGAAAAGGTCACACGACTAAGAAATCACTTTCTCGCACGAGTATCAAACACTATTTTTTGACACTACGTGTGAGAAGCTCCATTTTCGCACGTGTCACTTTGTACAGCGTGCGTGAAATCGAGCTTCTCGCACGGAGTGTCAAAAACTTATTCACAATAACTGGTTTGAAACAACAATTTCCTCATATTAATTGATCCTATTTGCCACGAGTTTGCGAAAATAATCGCTATTCATTATCTTTAATGGAGAAAAAACTTAATTGCTAATCTGTTGACTGAGCAAATAAAGGTCAGACAGCCAGTTCGGCAATCGTTCGAAATTAAAATCAAAATTGACCAGGTTGGGTTATTATCCAATCCAATTGCTGAAATTCCTCGCACAAAATGATAAACAATTAAGGGAACCTCAGCAATTTTGTTAACAAGAGTATAAAAAAACAGCTAAATAATATCCAGAAAACAATAATTTAATATAACATTAAATAGATAAATTACTAACAAAACTATGTTCAAAATTCAGGTCTGTGAAAAATCATGCTGACTTCCCTCTTCATTTACAACAGGAAGTATTCTTATAAATTTCTCTCTAAAACATCTGGAAATTCAGAAAAAAAATCATAAAGTTGGAACCTTTTCAAAAATTTTGAAAAAATTTTCAAATGTCATGGATTTATACCTCTTGATCCTTTCAATCTAGATCCTTAAAATTTTTTTTACATATTTTGGGTAACAAAAAGAATATATTCTCAAAGTTTCAGCAATTTTTATTTTTTTGCTCTATCAGTTGGCGTAAAATGTCTCTTATATATATAAAGTTAACGTAGAGTCATTCTTTTTTCTTAAATAAGAGATACGATCGATCAATAAAGTTTAGATATAAATTTTTATAATGACTTAGGCTCATAAAATAAAATCATGCTAGTCAATTAATCACATTGCACTGTACTCTCTGTCGAAAATTAAAATAGCAGCCAAATTATACTGAAAAACATTAAAAATGAATATTTAACTCTCATAACGAAGAGTTCGAACATGCAAAAATATTTTCCTACTGAGAAGAGTTATTTTTGGAGATAGTTTGAGATGTCGAATTCTACGTTATCATATTTAAATATACATTATAAATGATTTTCAGTATAACTTGACCACTATTTAAGTTTTTGACAGAGAGTAAAGCTAAATTGCTATTCTGTGACACATGCTAATATTTTTGTACTAAAAAAAGCTATCTTTATGAATTTTTTCACGTTGTTCTGGATGATCGAACTGGAAAATTTTTAGTTTCCAAGTTATAAATTTGAAATAATATCAGTTTAAGTAAACTTATATTGCTTCAAAAGAACATTTTTTTTTAATTCAGAAAATTTTTTTAAAATAACTATATAAAAACCTATATTGAAAAATGATTTGTTATGGAGTTGTAATTCGCTAAAAATGGTCAAAAATCACAAAAAATCAGGGAAACGTCTAAATTTGATTATGTCACCGAAGATTGTACTCGGGGTTATATCTACAGAGCACGCTCATATCATATAGACATCTTATATGCAGCAGTTTATATTGGAGATTATTTAGATCTCACTAAACCGTATAATGGGTTCTACTAAGCTCTTCAAAGCCTTCTATGTCTCAGTAGTCTTCACTACGCGTGAGAACCTGCACCGAGACAACAAGTTAACTTTTTTAGTCAAGTTAGTAACGCTACATAGAAAAATTCCCCACTCTACAAGTTGTGTCAAAAGGAAGATGGTGATTGGGCGGCGCGCTAGACTCTTTCTCTCTTTTTTTTTCCATATGTTAAGATTTGTAGAGTGGAGAGCATTTGAACGTTAGCAAAGTTGTAATGCACACATTCTCTCTCTCTCTCTCTCTCACTCTCTCCTTCTTTCACCCAGCTCAACGCTCGTCCTCTTGTCGAAACTTAACAGCCACATAGTAAGCGGCAAATTAAACGCAACGCGATTTTGAAAGAAAACAACGATTTAAAAAATAATATTAATATATTCTCAAATATATAAAAGGAATTAAATTTATATTGATGACCTTCGTTGACATAAAGTCATCTACGCACCTAAGCTGCATAAAGGAAACTCATCTGTGAGTCCATTGTTTCCTGCTAGCAAGCGTGCTCTCGACTGACTACTACCGAAGCAACAATTACATAGCCCCACAAAAAAAAACTGTAAAAACCTACGGACCAGACCATATAGATCTTATGTTTTTGGGGACGCTGAATCCGAATCCGTGGTCCATTCGACTCCATGACCTCAAAGTCAAGGTCATTTGAAGATCAAATCGACGAAATTAGTGGGAACCATATTTTAACAAAATATATTTATGTTTATGGGGTCACTGAATCCGAATCCGTGGTCCGTTTAACCCCATGACCTCAGGGTCAAGGTCATTTGCAGGTCAAATCTACGAAATTAGTGGGAACCATATTTTAACAGTATACATTTATGTTTTCGGGGTCGCCGAATCCGAATTCGTGGTCCGTTTGACCCCATGACCTCAGGATCAAGGTCATTTGAAGGTCAAATCTACGAAATTAGTGGGAACCATATTTTAACAAAATATATTTATGTTTTTAGGGTCACTGAATCCGAATCCGTGGTCCGTTTGACTCCATCGACTCAAATTGAAGGTCATTCTAAGGTAAAATCTACAAAATTCGCGTAAAACAAACCTTAATTCATGCCATTTATTTTTCCTCACTATATCTCACACGTTTCTCATCAAATGATCGGTGCAAAAGTTTCCTTTTACGTTTCTTTCCAGTTGTTTTACAATCTCTTTTCAACATCCAGCAGTAATCAGCCAGCATACTTTAATGACTTCTCCATTACTTTAATGTCTTGGTGAAAAAGCTCTCCCTGTTCTTCACTATAATCTCCACAGTTGTCAGGTAAACTATCCAAGTGATTGTGTAGAAAATATAATTTATAGTTTATTAGGCAGTTCATTTTCTCAAAGTTCTCAACTATTTTAGATACAAGTTGTTTGTAATTTCGGCTTCTGCGATCATCCAAGTAGTTTTCGGTAACTTCCTGGAAGCCAAGACATGCAGCTCTTTCAATGTATGTCATGGAACTAATAAAATGATTATAAGACATCATTTTTCTAATTTCTGGACCATCAAAAATACCTTCCTTTATTTTCGAATCCGATTTGTTTAGAAACTGGCTTTCTAAGTATTTGAAGTACTGACCATCTTTATTTGAAGCCTTAACAAATTGTTTCATCAAACCAAGTTTATTATTGTTATGGCGGAATGAGAACTTTTTTCGGGTCAACCAATGAAGTAGCTATAACGTTACTTTTTCCGACTTCGAGTGATTGTCTTCAGGGCCATTTATGATTTGTATAATGCTTTGCATGGTCTCTTCTATCCCATAAGCACAAAAAACATGGCGTCTTCGTAAATCCAGACTGCTGTCATAACAATATTCCGGAATCTTTCAAAGTGCCAGATATAAGCCGTTTATGTTTGTCATACTAAATTTTTTAGAGTATGATTTTGAGATTGTTATATGTTTTCTTCATTATAGTGGTATGCGCTATAGAAACTGAGGCATAGTAGTTGCTGTTGTGTAGTAATACAGCTTTAAAACTTTTGTTTGATGAATCTATGAACAATCTTTATTCTTCGACTTTATATACATTAAGCTTAATTTCATTCATCAAACCTTTTACATCTTTACAATATACAATTTCATTACCATCATGTTTCATTCCTTCAAAATATGGTTCGAAACTTTTGCTTCTTGTTCTGTAAAAGGATACTTTAGTAGAATTTGCCAACTAATTCATGCTCTTTAATCCTGAAGCTAAATTTTCTGCTCCATCTTTAGGTAAGTTAAGCTCTCTAAATAAGTCGTTTGGTTTATTTTGAGTCCATAACTTCACGCTTTTGTTTTTTTAGCCCGCTGGGAGATAAAGGTCGTCATCGTCATCATCATCATCATCATCATCATCGTAATTTTCAGTTTCTTCATAAATATCGCTTTCATAGGATTCATCTTCTAAATCATTCTTATCAATTGTACCTCCATGAATGCAGTCATGGACTTCGTTGTTATCTTTATCATCGTGTTTTTTATTGTTGGAATCTGATTCAATTAATAACCTCTCAAGAAGATCTATTTCTTCGTCTCTTCTCGTTTTTTCGATAGGCATCTTTACAGAAATGACATTAGCATAATTCACATTCGTTTTATGTTTACTATTTATTGCAATAATTTCGGTGTGGCAGCAGTAACAATCCTCTCTTTTATCTGCTCGATACCATTCCATTCGACTATCAAATTTAGCTTTGTCATCTTCTTCTTCGTCATTATCTTTGTCATCATGTTGACTCGACCATGGACAGCTTATGTTTTTGAGGTAGCTGAATCAGGATTCGTAGTCCGTTCGACCCATCACATCAGGATCAAGGTCATTTCAAGGTCAAATCTACAAAATTGATTTTAAAGTCAAATCTACAAAGGTAATTTTAAGGTCGAATATATTAATTTCATGCAAAGTAAACCTAATCCACGGTATCTTAGGGTTGATGTAAAATATTGAATAATTTCAATTCAATACAAGGTTACTTTAAAGAATGAAAAATCATATTTAATTTTCTCTTATTCGTGAGATCGTACATTATACGATTTCAAAATTCATTAGAGTTTTCTGTGATACGTGAAGAATTTTGTAAAAAATTAGCGTGCCTTGTCTAATTGTATAAATATACGATTGATTAAATAAAAAAAATTTAAACATGAATTGTTTTCGTTAAAATAACCTTTACCTGCTGCCTCGACAAGAACTATGACGGTGACACTGCCCCAAATAGGGATATGTGAAATGATCCGCTCATAAGCTTGTCGAGATAACTATGCCTGTGGTAGCGTACTGCCTTGCAGGGGGATGTTAGGGTGTGAGGATGAAGCTGTAGTGTGTCCGACGATAAGTTGACTTTGTCCTTGTCACAGTCGGAAAGCTCTCATACTTAGCTCCAGAGACGTATAAGAGTTATCAACTTTGGAACAGCAGACTCACCTGCGATCGGACCAGGATCACTAACGTGCGGGGTTATGTTAAAGACTATGAATCATTCACCTTCTACATCTCGGAGGCATATCCGTCCAAAGAACAGACATCTTTTTTGTTTTGTCTGTAGAGTATTCACTCCGCTAAAATCTCGAAGACATTTCAATAAAAATCTTTAAAACATTTACAAAACCTGCTTTTAATTGAAAACAGATGTAAATATAGAAAAGTGGACTCCATGTAGTATCTGCGAACAATGTCATAAACAAGTGTGATAAAACAAAAGAAGATGATAAAGTTAAATTTGATAGCCCAATGGAACGGTATCAACCAGATAGAATAAAGGATTGTTACTTCTGTAACACCAAAATTATTTGAATGAATAGCAAAAACAAAACTACTTAAAATTATGCTGATGTTATTTCTGTAAAATAACCTATCAAAAACACGAGAAGAGATGAAGAATTAGATTTTCTTGAGAGGTTATCAATTGAATCAGATTCCGAAGATGAAAAACATGATGATAAAGATAACAACGAAGTCCATGACGGCATTCATGGAGATACAATTGATAAGAATGATTTAAAAGATGAATCTTATGAAAGCGATAGTTATGAAGAAATTCAAAAAAACGGTGATGATGATGATGATGACGACGATGACAACCTTTTTTTTCCAGCATGCCAAAAAGACAGAAGCGTAAAGTTATGGACTCAAAATAAACTAAACGACTTAGTTAGAGAGCTCAACTTACCTAAAGATGGAGCCAAACATTTAGCTTTATCTTTAAAAGCCATGAATCAGTTGGCAAATTCTACTAAAATATCTTTTTACAAAACAAAAAGCAAAAGTTTCGAACCATATTTTGAAGAAATAAATCATGATGGCGATAAAATAGTATATTGTAAAGATGTAAAAGGTTTAATAAATGAAATTAAGCCTAATGTACATAAAGTCGAAGAATAAAGATTGTTCATAGCTTCAGCAAACAAAAGTTTAAAAGCTGTATTACTACAGAACAGCAACTACTATGCCTCAGTTTTTATAGCGCATACCACTACAATGAAGGAAACATATGACAATCTCAAAATTATACTATAAAAAATTTAGTATCACAAACATAAACGGCTTATATCTGGCACTTTGAAAGAATTCGAAATATTGTTATGACAGCAGTCTGGATTTACGAAGACGCCATGTTTTTGTGCTTATGGGATAGAAGAGACCGTGCAAAGCATTATACAAATCATAAATGGCCTTGAAGACAATCACTCGAAGTCGGAAAAAGTAACGTTATAGCTACTTCATTGGTTGACCCAAGAAAAGTTCTCATTCCGCCATCACAATAATAAACTTGGTGCAATGAAACAATTCGTTAAGGCTTCAAATAAAGATGGTTAGTACTTCAAATACTTAGAAAGCCAGTTTCCAAACAAATTGGATGCGAAATTGAAAGAAGGTATTTTTGATAGTCCAGAAATTAGAAAAATGATGTCTTATGATCAGTTTATTAGTTCCATGACAAACATTGAAAGAGCTGCATGTCTTGGCTCCCAGAAAATTACCGAAAACTTCTTGGATGATCGCAGAAGTCAAAATTACAAAGAACTTGTATCTAAAATAGTTGAGAACTTTGAGAAAATGAACTGCCTAATGAACTATAAATTATATTTTCAACACAATCACTTGGATAGTTTACCTGACAACTGTGGAGATTATAGTGAAGAACAGGGAGAGCGTTTTCACCAAGACATTAAAATAATGGAGAAGTCATTAAAGTATGCTGGCTGATTACTGCTGGATGTTGAAAAGAGATTGTAAAACAACCGGAAAGAAACGTAAAAGGAAACCTTTGCACCGATCATTTGATGAGAAACGTGTGAGATATAGTGAGGAAAAATAAATGGCATGAATTAAGGTTTGTTTTACGCGAATTTTGTAGATTTTACCTTGGAATGACCTTCAATTTGAGGTGATGGTGTCAAACAGATTACGGGTTCGGATTTGGCGACCCCAAAAACATAAATGTATACTGTGAAAATGTGTTTCTCACTAATTTCGTAGATTTGACCTTCAAATGAGCTTGCCCTCAAGTCATGGGGTCAAACGGACCACGGATTCGAATTCAGCGTCCCCAAAAACATAAATATATACTGTTAAAATATGGTTTCTACTGATTTTGTAGATTTGACCTCCAAATGACCTTGACCCTGAGGTCATGGGGTCAAACGGAACACGGATTCGGATTCAGCGATCCCAAAAACAGATATATGTATACTGACAAAAAATAGTTCCCACTAATTTCGTAGATTTGACCTTCAAATGACCTTGACCCTGAGGTTATCGGGTTAAACGGACTACGGATTTGGATTTAGTGACCCAAAAAACATATAGATATACTGATAAAAGATGGTTCCCACTAATTTCGTAGATTTCACCTTCAAATGACCTTGACCCTGAGGTGATGGGGTCAAACTGACCACGGATTCGGATTCAGCGATCCCAAAAACATAATATGTATATGGTCTAGTCCGTGGGTTTTGACATTTTTGTGCGGCTGTGTTATGGGTCTCGCTGATAAGTCTCCTTAATACGGTAGCAGTATATATGAGGATATCCGTGAAACTTCCAACAAATTTCTGAAAACAGTAAATTCCGGAGTACACCACCCATTTTCAGTATGATGTTAGTTATGAACGACGAAACAATAATCAAAGGTGTTGCAGCTCAAATCTAAGACGTTATCAAAGTTACAGGGACATTAGTGTCCAAATAAGGTCAAAAAAATTTTAAACTTTCAAAAATCCTAAAAAATTTTTAATACATGTTTTTTGACGTAAAATTTTGCGCTATTTTCGACAAAATTATTATTTTCTACATTTGAAGTCATTTGACGACGCTAGGCTCTTAAAACCTACCGTAAGAGCCGATTTTTAGCCCTTTCTTTTTTAAATTCTAACTCTAAGCCGAATTCACGTAGCGAGCCGTCATTGGTCTCAAAACGTTGGTCGAACCTTCAATTATTTGATTAAAATATATTCATAAGCCAAAAATTGGATTTTCGTACAGCTACTGCACCAATTATGAAACGCGTTTTTAGCCAATTTTTGGAGTATCTTTAAACGGCTGTAGCTCGCCCGCTTATTTTTCCTCGTAATTTTAGCAAATTATTTATTTTCCATAAAGGGACCAAAATCTTAAGACCAACCATGACTTGGCCCTTATGGCTCTTATGGCCCTCTAAATTTGGTGCTACTTACTAAAATCTTCAGTTTCAAGACACTGCCAAATTATTTGGTCTTTTTTTTCAAAAATTTTTATAATTAGGCAACTTTGATATCAACTGACAAATCCTAAAAGTTTTTTTATTTTCGCAAAATAGAGCTTGAAAAATTCAGATTAAAAAAAAATTATCTTATGTAGGTTTTAATGTAAATTTAAAAAAAAAATGTTTAAGTAAAAAAAGAATATTATTTTTATTTTATATTTTCTTAAAACATGAAAAATTAAGGAGTGAACTGGTGTAGTAAATTAACCTTTCTGCAAAAAAGAATTACTTCTTTTAAAATTCCACATCTAATTCAAAGTTACAAGATCTTTTACCGCGCCAGCTCACTGTTTTTAAACTAATAAGTAGTACTTATTAAGAACAAAAAAAATTTTTTTCGTACATCCCTATGCATAATATTTCCAGACAATCAAAACGCTTATAAACTAGCTTCACGTTACTATTCATTATTTTTTAAGACGGAAAAATTCACGTTGATTGAAAAATTTTGGTCCCTTTATGGAAAATAAATAATTTGCTAAAATTACGAGGAAAAATAAGCGGGTGAGCTACAGTCGTTTGAAGATACTCCAAAAAGTAGCTAAAAACGCGTTTCATAATTGGTGCAGTAGCTGTACGGAAATCCAATTTTTGGCTTATGAATATATTTTTATCAAAAAATTGAAGGTTTTACCAACATTTTGAGACCAATGACGGCTCGCTACGTCAATTCGGCTTAGAGTTAGAATTTAAAAAAGAAAGGGCTAAAAATCGGCTCTTACGGTAGGTTTTAAGAGTCTAGCGTCGTCAAATGACTCCAAATGTAAAAAATAATAATTTTTTTGAAATCTGCGCAAAATTTTACGTCAAAAAACATGTATTTAAATTTTTTTAGGATTTTTGAAAGTTTAAAATTTTTTTGACCTTATTTGGACACTAATGTTCCTGTAACTTTGATAACGTCTTAGATTTGAGCTGCAACACCTTTGATTATTGTTTTGTGGTTCATAATAAACATTATACTGAAAAATGGGAGGTGTGCTCCTATATTTACTGTTCTCAGAAATTTGTTAAAAGTTTCACGGATATCCTCATATATATATATATATATATGAGTAATGTCAATACTTTTCGTCAAATTTCGTTGGGGAGGGTCCTAGCATTTTCATTAAATTATAGTACGTTGTTGTGCCTTATAAAAAAAGCGTTACGGTGAAAATTTCAGCCCTCTAGTAGCCTTAGGGCCAGAGCTATGATCCCTCCAACGTCAAAAAATTGTCCATTTTTGCCCCTTTTTGAGAGCTTATATCTCGACTCCCTGTCAACCAATTTTAATTTACCAATTTTCATTTTTTTTTGCTATAATGTTTAGTATATTTTATGATTTTTTCATTTTTTTAAATATTAATCTCCATTTATGGTAGCCAAATTTCAACAAAAGAAATTTTAAAAAATTTTACCATTTTCAAATCACTGCTAAAACCGAACAAATAAACGAAAACACTTTTTATATGTCTTTTTTAAGATATTTCCAAAATCTTTCGAATGAGCCCTGCTAAATTAAAATCGGCGCAAAGGAAGCCAAGATATAATTATTTAAAAAATAAGCATTTTGTAAAAATCGTGATTTTTGCCATTTTTGAGGGTCTATAACTTTTTTCTACCAACTTAAATTTTTACAAAAATTTATTTGAAAGTAGTTGTATGCATATATAGCAATTCCCTTATGGAAAATTTCTTGGCCCGGACCTTTGACACCCTCATCTAGATCATCGAAAATGCAGTATTATTCATTTTAAATAAGTTAATACACTTACTACTTCTGACTTGAACTGATCCAATTTGGTGATCCAAAACCTTTTATATATTACGAAAACTCGAAATTAATATCAAAATCCTGAATGTAAGCCCTATTCAAAGTCTGTAGATATCATAGAAGCAGAGCTACAACCATTTTAAGATTTTTTAAATTTCTAAGTATCGAATCTGTAAAAGCATTTTTTTTTTTACCTATATTCTCAAAACTACTGAATTTTTAGTTTTATACCGTGAATATTTTTGCAAAAATCAATAGATAAACGTTATTTTACCTGTAGCGTAATCTATTACCAGGAATTGCTTTTTATCATACAGTATTTTCATTTTCAATTCATTCGATTTTTGCAAAAAATATATTTAGATATATATTTACTCTCGTGAACTAATTATTAAACGCCCAATCAGCTAAAATAATTAGTTATTAACAATTTCTCATGCCCTCACAAGCTAGATGATTTCACGCGATTCGATAATCTTTCATACATACTGCTTTTCCAGTTATTGGACCCTTATTATATCGTATGTTCAATGATTCCTTACGAGAGTGCGTTTTTCCTTCTTGCTCGAGGATCTCGTTGGTTGCTACCATAACAAGGTTTCTTCTGCACGCACTATGGGTTATATCAGGCCAATCTCTTTACTTTGTTTTATGTCGAAGGTTCTTGAACGCCTTATCTATAATCAACTTTATTTCTACTTGTCAACAAGGCAGTTACTAGACGCTAACCAGAATGGTTTTAGTACTGGACACAGTACTCAGACTACTTTACTTAAACTGAATGATGATATTAGGCTGAATATGGACAGACGTTACGTGACTATACTCTTACTATTTGACTCCAGCAAGGCATTCGATACAGTGTGTCACACCGACTTAGTTCGCAAACTGTCTTCTCTCGATGTATCGCACTCTGTCGTTAGATGGGTTACTTATTATCTATCTGACCGGCGTCAGGCTGTTGTTGATAGTGCTAGTAATCAGCCCGACTTTGTCATTCTTAACACTGGTGTCCCTCAAGGCTCTGTCCTAGGGCCTCTATCATTCTCCATCTATATTAATGACGTTGCTGCTGATTTTCAATCTAACGTTCAATATCTGATGTATACTGATGATCTGCAAGTATACGTTCATTTCCAGATTGGTCAACTTGATTTTTTTACCTCGCTCATGGCTGAGCACGCTTCCTTAGTTAGTGATTGGGCCTTTTGTAATCATCTGAATCAGAACGTTAGTGAAACTAAATAAACTATATAACTACTCTCAGTTTAAGTCTTTTGTTGTTTCGGTGCTACTTGCTTATTAGTTACAATATATATATATATATATATATATATATATATATATATATATATATATATATATACCCTATATATATATATATATATATGGCGCATACTTTGTGAATCAGTGCCCCCCCTTCTCCGAAATTGTAGTGGACTAAAAAAATTTTATGATGGCTTAAAATTTCAGATGCACAGTGGTGTTTTCGAAAATTAAATATGGTGGCTCCAATATGGTGGCCAACACTTGGGAAGTTCGTATGAATTTTTCGAAATTTCATGATAACGTGCTCAGTTTTGAATTACTCGTTTTTTTTCTTACTAAAAATAAATGGAGCACAAAATTTTACATAGAAATATAATATTATAGTCAAGGACAAACCACATTTTGAAGGTTATTTCTTGAAATCCTTATTTTAAATCGCTTGGCTATTATTTCGGCTATTATTATTATTTTTTTGTTGAAACAAATAAATGTAAAATATTTTTCCACGTGGCGTGCGGAAAGTTCGATTTCCCATACGATTTTCCGTACGGGAAGTGTTCTATTCGCGCACGAAAAAAAGCGTGCGGAAATAGTACATTACGTAACGAGTATGGAAAGGCTTTATTTACGAAACGAGAAGTTTACGGCCTGAGCTGAAGGTGAGGGTCGTAGCGAGATTCGTAAAAAAGCCTTTCCATACTAGTTGCGTAGTGTATTTTTCGACATGAGAGCAAAAAAAAAGGGTAACGATGTTGAGATTTTAGGGTTAGAATGTCAACAAATATTCCCTCACGGAAAAAAGCGTGCGGGAAAGAAAATTCCCGCACGCTGTGTAAAATATAATATTACAACGAATAAAATAAATTTGTAAAATGTTTAATATTATCAAAACGAGGATCTAAAGTTTTCGCGTAAGCATGGTAAGTAAGAAAATTATTTAAACAAAGAAAAAAATATAAAAGAGCGGGGTTAAAATTTTAACAAAGAAGAATACCATTTATGAGGTGTTTAATATTATAAAAACGCAAATCTGAAATTTCCTCATATGCATTGTAAGTGAAAAAAAGTAAAGTAAAAAAAATTATATTATTCGAATTGAGGTATTTGATTTCCGTTTGACCTTAACCGAAACATGCTGAAATCGTATGGGCATGAGGATCGTAAGCGGCGATCTCAAGAATATGAGAGCTTACTGTTTCAAAATTCGTTTTCAGCCTAAATAATAGCCAAGCAATTCAAAATAAGGATTGCAAAAAATAACCTTCAAAAAGTGGTTTGACCTTATCTATAATATTATATTTCTATGTAAAATTTTGTGCTTCATTCATTTTTTGTAAGAAAAAAACGAAAAATTCTAAACTGAGCGAGTAATCATGAAATTTCGAAAAATTTTCGAACTTTCCAAGTTTTGGCCACCATATAGGAGCCACCATGATGAATTTTCAAAAACAGCACTCTGCATCTGAAACTAGATGATAAAAGGAAGATTTTAAGCTGTCACACAATTTTTTTAGTCCACTACGATTTTGAAGAAGGGGGGGGTACCGATTCACAAAGAATGCCCCATATATATATATATATATATATATATATATATATATATATATATTATTAATAATAATATATATAAATATTATAATCTTATTTTTAAATTTAATTTGTTTATATTCTTCATAATTTGTACAATATAATGTTTAGCAATAAATAATTATCCATCGATTTTTCTCCTTCTTATGTATTATAATGAGAGCCTAGAATAGAGGGGATTGTGTCTATCCTTCTTTGTTTACCGGTTACAATCAGAATTATAGAACTGACATAATGTACTTTATATAGAATTAATATAAAAAATTAGACTATGTAATAAACATTTTATTGTTGAAATTTAACTTGGTTTATTTTTGAATTATTAATCGTAATCTACCATCATAATAAATGTATATAAATAGTTTATTTTATTGATTTATCATCAGTGAGAGAGGGGCGGAGGACAAAGCATATTCAGTCATAAGCAGCAGATGATTCAACACCATAATTTTAATTTATTGATTTTTCATTAATACTGAATTATCACAACCGGTAAGTGGGACGTACTTTTTGCCTAGAATGATGAAAAATCATATATTGACCTCAGGCGAAAAGTGGGATATTAATTGCTTGCCTATTTGATGATCTCGCTCTGCTCGAGCGGCAATCCATACGCGAGCATTTATTAATCACCTTTTCTCCCTAGTCTAATAATATACTATTTATTTACTGCAGAGCATTATGGATCTCTGATTCGGACATGCAAAAATATACGAAAAGTTTACGGAAGAGATTCACCTCAATTAAAACATTTTCTAATGCCAGATTCAATCACTGTTTTATTCCATGTGATGAAGAGTCGATGAAAATGAAGGTCACCTCTTTTGACAACGTTGAAAAAGTTATTCTATTGCAACTATATTAATATTTTATAAAAATTGAAAAAAATTATTATATATTTCATATAAATAATATATAATAAAATAATTCTTAAAATTGCACTGAATTATTATGTTGAAAATTAAAAAATAATCCTTTCAATTCTTTCAGTTCAAGTCAGAAGTAATAAGTGTATTAACTTATTTAAAATGAATAATACTGCATTTTCGATGATCTAGATAAGGGTGTCAAAGGTCCGGGCCAAGAAATTTTCCATAAGGGAATTGCTGTACATGCATACAACTACTTTCAAATAAAATTTTGTAAAAATTTAAGTTGGTAGAAAAAAGTTATAGACCCTCAAAAATGACAAAAATCACGATTTTTACAAAATGCTTATTTTTTAAATAATTATATCTTGGCTTTCTTTGCGCCGATTTTAATTTAGCAGGGCTCATTCAAAAGATTTTGAAAATATCTTTGAAACAAGACTCATAAAAAGTGTTTTTGTTAATTTTTTTGGTTTTAGCAACAATTTAAAGATGGTCAAATTTTTTTTAATTTTTGTTAAAATTTGGTTGCCATGAATGGAGATTAATTTATAATGAAAAATCATAAAATATACTAGACATTATAACAAAAAAATTAAAATTGGTAAATTAAAATCGGTTCACAGGAAGTCGATATATAAGTTCTCAAAAAAGGGGCATTAAGGGGGTATATACATATTGGACACTAAGAAATAAAATATAATTTTCTTATTAACGTTTGAATTTATTTTAGAATATTTAAAATACTACCTTAAAGAAGACATAAATACCTTTATTTTAAGCCCTATTAGGCTAATTTTACTCCAGCCATACTTCCATGATCATTCGATGACCCTTCGAACCCATAATTCCTGCACTGTAAGGTTTCTGATGACTTTATGAACTAATTTGACTTTACCAAACGGATTTGGCTTCAGTATTAATGTCATTCTTGCATTAATATAGGGTTTTGAAATTAAATGACTGGAAGTGGTAAAAAAATCCAAAAATATTTAAATTTATTTAAAAAATTGAGATTTTTTGTTAAAAAATTATAAATTTTTGTTAAAAACTCAAAAATTTTTGGTTTTTTAAAAATCCCTACATTCAAACAAAAAAGACATCAATACTGAAGCCAAATCCGTTTGGTAAAGTCAAATTAGTTCATAAAGTCATCAGAAACCTTACAGTGCAGGAATTATGGGTTCGAAGAGTCATCGAATGATCATGGAAGTATGGCTGGAGTAAAATAAGCCTAATAGGGCTTAAAATAAAGGTATTTATGTCTACTTTAAGCTAGTATTTTAAATATTTTAAAATAAATTTGAACATTAGTAAGAAAATTATATTTTATTTCTTAGTGTCCAATATGTACATACCCCCTTAAAAGGAGGTCACGTATCTATGTCCTTTTTTAATAAAAAAATTGAGTTTTTCACAGAAACTAATAACTTTAGCAAAGATTGAAGAGAAAGCCGCATCTCGTATCAGAAATAGCAAAATTTTCTTTGATTAGAAAGAATTAATTTTATTGCTTCGTTTTCAAGAAAACCTTGAAAAACTTAAATCTCAGAGGTGAGGGTGGACAATTTGGTTTTTCAAGGTTTTCTTGAAAACGAAGCAATAAAATTAATTCTTTCTTATCAAAAAAAATATTGCTTTTTTTGATACGAGATGCGGCATTCTCTTCATTTTTTGCTAAAGTTATTAGTTGTTGTAAAAAAATCATTTCTTTGATTAGAAAAGGACAGAGATACGTGACCTTCTCTTAAGAGGAGGACATGTATCTCCATCCTTTTCTAATCAAAGAATTATATTTTTTTGCAATAACTAATAACTTTAGCAAAAAATAAAGAGATAGCTCCATCTCGTATTACAAATATATTTTTTTCGATGAGAAATAATTGATTTTATCTATTCGTTTTCAAGAAAACCTTGAAAAACCAAATTGTTCACCATAACCTGTATGTTTCAAGTTTTTCAAGGTTTTTTTAAAAACGAAACAATAAAATCAATTCTTTCTCATTAAAGAAAATATTGCTTTTTGTATTACGAGATGGGGCTATCTGTTTATTTTTTGCTAAAGTTATTAGTTATTGCAAAAAACTCAATACTTTGATTAGAAAAGGACAGATATATTCGACATTCTCTTAACCTCCTGACAGCCAGCATTTTTCCACTAAAAAAGTGTAACTTTCTCGAAATTTTCTATATAAATGATTCTTAAGTAATAGTATATGTGGGCCGATCATGAAATGACGTCATATGACGTCATCCCGGCTGTCAGTAGGTTAATGGACCATTTTTTGACATTGAAGGGATCATAGCTCTGACCATGCGGCTACTAGAGGGCTGAATTTCTTACCGTAACGTATTTTTATAGGACACAACAACATACTATAATTTGGTTGAAATCCCAGGACCCCCTCCCCAACGAAATTTGGCGAAAAGTATTGGCATTACTCATATATATATATATATATATATATATATATATATATATATATCCTTGTTTGTATACACATTTTTATTTTATGTAATTTTCTGTAATTGATAAAACTTTAAGAAATTGTTTATATAAAATAATTAATTAATAAATATAATTAAAAGGTCATGTATCTTCGTCCTTTTCTAATCAAAGAATTAATTTTTACAAAAACTAATAACCTTAGCAAAAAACGAAGAGAAAACCGCATCTCGTATCGAAAAAAGCAAAAATTTCTTTGATAAGAAAGAACTAATTATATTGCTTCATTTTCAAGAAAACCTTGAAAAACCTAATTGTTTACCCTAACCTCTAAGTTTTAAGTTTTTCAAGGTTTTTTTAAAAAACTAAGCGATAAAATCAATTCTTTCTTATCAATGAAAATATTGCTTTTTTCGAGACGAGATGAGGCTTTCTCTTTTTTTTTTGCTAAAATTATTAGTTTTTGTAAGAAAATCAATTATTTGATTAGAAAAGGACAGATATATTCTACCTGCTATTAATCTATTACCTATTCATTTTGTAAGAGTACGGTGGCGTAATGGAGAAGCTCTAGCTTTTTAATTTGGATGTCTTGGGTTAGAATTCTGGCTAGGTACCTCTGACATTTTTATTAAAAAAAATCAGTTTATGTGCCATGTAGAAGGTTAAAGTGTAGAGAGCAATAACCTTTTATCAAAAAAAAATCTGTTTATCTTAAGATTAGGTATAGCGGGAACTTTTGAAAAAAGGCAGAAAAGACTTTCTTCTGTTTTTTGAACTCTTCTATAAGGTAGTCAAAGTAAAACTAATAGTGCTACTTCATTCTAGAGAAAAAAATACAAAAAAAAATATGTATAATATAATCATAATAATATTACAAATGGTTAGTCAAACACCATAGAAGAAAAGGTAGTTCTTCCGACATGCTTAAAGCAGACTACCTTTTCGTTTTCAATTTTACGTAAATAGTATCAAAATATTTTTAACAAGTATAGTACATATTTTTGATATATTTTTACCTATCAGATTTATTGTAATTGGCTTAAGTAAGGCGTAAGTGGCAATAAATCACTCGAAACCCATTAAAAAAGTGTTTTTTTTTTACTTTTAGATATGGCGCACCACTCCGAACAATCTGAAAAAATTATAAATTTTTAAGACCTTTTTTTCAAAATTTTTTACCAAATATCTTTTTTACGCCTTAAAATGGCGAGTTTTGGGAGCAATTTAAAGATTTCAAAAGCTTTTTTAGGTTAGGTCGTTACGTTGAAAATTCAAGGGTAATATTTTTTTAATGCATATTTATGCAAAGAATATGTTAGAATCCGTCCAGATTGCGTAATAGTAATTGAAATGTCACAAAAAAAAAAATTAATGAAAAAACACGTTTTTTGGAGGTGGGGAGATGGGGGGGCGGGGTTGATGATCTTAAAAATAATTATTCGATATATGTCGACTATTCATGCAATCAAATTCCAATCTTATTGTACCCTACTCTTTTCTAAAAATTATACATTAAGAGGAGGTCACGTATCTCTGTCCTTTTCTAATCAAAGAAATGATTTTTCTACAAAAACTAATAACTTTATCAAAAAATGAAGAGAAAGCCGCATCTTGTATCAAAAAAAGCAATATTTTCTTTGATAAGAAAAAATTAATTTTATTGCTTCGTTTTCAAGAAAACCTTGAAAAACTTAAATCATAGAGGTTAGGGTGGACAATTTGATTTTTCAAGGTTTTGTTGAGAACGAAGCAATAAAATTAATTTTTTCTTATCAAAGAAAATATTGCTTTTTTTGATACAAGATGCGGCTTTCTCTTCATTTTTTGATAAAGTTATTAGTCTTTGTAAAAAAATCATTTCTTTGATTAGAAAAGGACAGAGATACGCGACCTCCTCTTAAGAAGGGGCCAAACTATCTTTCTTTGTCTAATAGTGTTTTTCATCATTTATGTAAACAATATCCGGTATAACAAGAAAAAAAATAGCAGCCCCCGCTAGATATTAGTATAATAAGTAAATTTTGTAATAACAACCAAATTTTTTCACTGCGTAGTTTTTGAATAATTAGAAACCTACCAAAAAAAGATAGGTTATATTCTAGATTGCTAGTAGGTCTCTAATTAGTCAAAAACTATGCGGTAAAAAATTTGGTTGTTATTACAAAATTTACTAGTTATACTAATATCTAGCGGGGGCTGCTATTTTTTTCTTGTTATACCGGATAGTGTTTACATAAATGATGAAAAACGCTATTAGACAAAGACAGATAGTTCGGCCCCTTCTTAAGATGCATTTACAAGTATTTTTTGAATTTAAGTTGATTTATGCTTTTTCTAGAATAAAATTTTCAATCAACAGGGAGCCAAACTATCTGTCTTTGTTTGATAGCGTTTTTCATCTTTTTTATAAACACCATCCGTTCTAGCAAGAAAAAAATAGCAGCCCCCGCTAGATATTTGTATAATAACTAAATTTTATAATAATAAGAAAATGGTTTTCTCGAGTAGTTTTTGAATAATATGAGACCTACTAACAACCTAGAATGTAACCTATCTTTTTTGGTAGGTCTCACACTACGCGGTAAAACAATTAGGTTGTTATTACAAAATTTACTTATCATACTAATATCTAGCGGGGGCTGCTATTTTTTTCTTGTTAGAATGGATGGTATTTATAAAAAAAATGAAAAATGCTATTAGACAAAGACAGATAGTTTGGCCCCCTCTTAAGGGTATGGTTTCACGCTACTTTACCGATCGAAAATTATAATTTTATAAAATTACAATTTTTGAAAAAACTATACATCGGAATGAGTTTTCCTTTTATAGATCACTTCATTTAATTTCGATGAAGGGTGGAAACTCTAAAAATTAGCGGAAAAAAGCGTTAATCGAAGATAATTAGAAAAACAAATTTCTCAGTTCGAAAAAATCAAATTTCTCAAAAACCGTGTTTCGTAGGGAAATTTCCTATTCAGGATCATTTTATCTTTGAAAAATGAAGGGCGGAAACTTGGTTTGATAAATCATATCGCAAAAAAGCAAAATTACATTTTTCTAAAAAGATGCGATCAGCTGTAAGAATACAATGGCCGTGCAAGAAGCCATGTTTCATAGTTGGCATCAATGCTAATGTATAGTTTAGTACGCGCCAACTTCAAATTCGAATTTTAAATGTAAATTGAATTTGTTTTATATGTACAATTTCTACAAATGAACACTTTTTCAACACAAAACTGATTTATTTTATTTAAAACATAAATATGTAAAAAATTTAATATTATAAGAGAGAACAATATAGTTTACATCATTTGCGAACTCATTATTTTTTTTTAAATTTTCATTATAGCAAAATAAGTAATCTATTCGTTTCTTTGTTTGAAACAAAATATTTTTTGAATGACTTTATTGAATTAGCGAAACTTTGGCATATCCTAACCTTTTTAGAAATTTTTTCCATATGGGCTTATCTTAATAAAATTATTTACAACTGTTTATTTTTAAAGAACGATAATATAAAATAATATTTGATGAGATTATATTATATAATAAAATTATATTAGCAATAAAATTAAGTAATCCTTATCATTCGCTTTCCAAAACATATTTTCATTCTAAGAAGGTTAGGATATGCCAAAGTTTCGCTAATTCAATAAAGTCATTCAAAAAATATTTTGTTTCAAACAAAGAAACGAATAGATTACTTATTTTGCTATAATGAAAATTTAAAAAAAAATAATGAGTTCGCAAATGATGTAAACTATATTGTTCTCTCTTATAATATTAAATTTTTTACATATTTATGTTTTAAATAAAATAAATCAGTTTTGTGTTGAAAAAGTGTTCATTTGTAGAAATTGTACATATAAAACAAATTCAATTTACATTTAAAATTCGAATTTGAAGTTGGCGCGTACTAAACTATACATTAGCATTGATGCCAACTATGAAACATGGCTTCTTGCACGGCCATTGTATTCTTACAGCTGATCGCATCTTTTTAGAAAAATGTAATTTTGCTTTTTTGCGATATGATTTATCAAACCAAGTTTCCGCCCTTCATTTTTCAAAGATAAAATGATCCTGAATAGGAAATTTCCCTACGAAACACGGTTTTTGAGAAATTTGATTTTTTCGAACTGAGAAATTTGTTTTTCTAATTATCTTCGATTAACGCTTTTTTCCGCTAATTTTTAGAGTTTCCGCCCTTCATCGAAATTAAATGAAGCAATCTATAAAAGGAAAACTCATTCCGATGTATAGTTTTTTCAAAAATTGTAATTTTATAAAATTATAATTTTCGATCGGTAAAGTAGCGTGAAACCATACCCTTAAGTCAGAAATTCTGTTCTTTGAATCGCTTTCATAAAAAATTTCGAAAATTTAAAAATTAAATTTTTTATGAAATCCCTAAATGTAGTAAAATGCAGAAATTTTTGTAATTCTAATGATATCATTTTTTAATAATTATTCTCAGAAATTATTTCCATTTTTTTGTAAGAAAATATTCATAAAGAGTATTTTATAAAAATAAATAGAACTTTTGCATTAGTTTTCAAAAATTTTATACTTAATTATTAATTTGATAGTTAATATACTAGCTTGTATAATGAAAAAATGGTATAATAAATTTATTAAATACTGTAGGAATCGGATATCATATGTCAATTTGAATCTGATTTCGGGACAAAATCATGTTGCAGTATCGGGACACATTCATTTAGATATGTCCTACTATTACGTTTTACAAATAAAGAAAGATCTAAAGTTGGACAAGAAATTGACAACTTTTTTGTCAATTTCGTAACCTTCACGAATTTTGATTTTCTTGTCGACAATAGTTGAATAGATAAACAAATATGATTAATATTAATTATGTAATAAAACCATAAATAATTAAAATAAACTAATATTTTAAATTTGTTTATTAGTATTCATTATTCATATACTTCTGTCTTAACATATAAATAGTGTATTTATATGTTGAGAATTTAACATATAAATAGTGTATTTATATGTTAAGCCTTATGAAGTAAGGCAAATCTATTGAAAGTTGATATTAATACATAAAAATTTTCAATTCGTAATAGCATGTAAACTTGAAATTCAACAAATCGACAAATATTGTTATTAATCCAATAATATCTGAAAAGATTTTTTGAATGCATCTGCTCTACAAACTTTGCAATACATTCCTATTATATTCAACTTATATGAAAAAGAAAATGGAAAAGGTTAATATAAGCAGTGAACTAAATGAAACGTTAAAGTAATTTTTCATCTAAGTTTTAGCTTTATTATCAATAAATTTATTTATTATTAACTTATTGATGTAATAGAAGATATACTTATTATAACCTAAAAATATCTAATAAAATTTTACTATAATTAAAAGTAAGAAATATCGAAGTTTCTAAAATAATGCACGAATTTTTTAAAGCTGAAAATCTTAAAAATTTAAATTTAAAAATATTTTTAATAATTTAAGTTTTATCCAGAATAAATATGATGAGATAAATTTAGTAAATAATATTAGTTAATGCATCGTGATCGATGGAAAACACGTTGCGTCTGTTTGCACACTTTCCATACCATGCGTGCGCACTATAAAGGAAAAGAAAAATTGAATTCTTTACTTTAAAGTTAAATAAAAGATGTTCAAAAACCGAAAAAAAAATGCTTAACACTTTTTTTCAATAGATGATAATAAAAAAACATACCTTCTGATCTTGGAAGAAATTATACGTCCACCGTTATCAAAAGCAATTCTCATTTATTTTCTGCCTTATATTTATTTCAAAAAATATCATTGATGTTCATGTCCTTAGCATAAATGTATTACTTGTATAAGATATGGAATATGTTTATATATATATACGTTAATATGTATGTGTATGTATATGCGTATGTTTATAATTTATAACCATGTATATCAATGAATAAAACTAAATAATAAAACTCATGAAAATTTAAGCTTATTGCTTTTAGAAAATAGAGTAGAGCTTAAGAAAAATTATTTTTTTTAATTGGCTTAAGTTTGGAATTAAATTATTTATTTTGGCGAACAGTTATGATAATATATTAATTTGTAATGAATAGAAGAGAAATATGATGTAAAACTTTGTTAAAATAATGTAAAATAATTTATCTTATAATGTCAAAAGGCACGGTCAGTCTTTCATAAAAAATGATGCGACGAAGTCAGTGCCGTCTTTATAAATGTCTGTACCCGATGCATGAAGACAAATATCCTATTATAGGTCGTGAAGCGAGCTTAAAAAGACGGGTTATTGGAAACCAATTCATCTCTTTAACGTAGCTTGTTTTTAATGTATGTAATCGAGTAATGTAATTCTGGCAGCGTCTAAGCGGGACCTCAAATTGGGGCATCTTTTTAAAGTCAATCAGAATATCGATGTATGATAAGAAACCAAATAAAATATAATTGGTTTTTAGTATCTTATTGTTGGTGATATGGTTTAATAAAATAAAACAACAAGATAAGAATTGTAACATTCTTTAATATGTGTGAAATTATATGAACACTCTTTATATGTGAGAACAGTCGTTAACACTCTTTAGGAAAAGGGAAAACTTTCTAATAAAGCGCACAGCAAAGACTAAATACCAAAGCTAAGACAAAACGGCAGCTATGGTCAAGTTTGGAGATGAGGAGAGGAGGGGAAACCAAGATGCTTTATATTATATATATATATATATATATATATATATATATATATATATATATATATATATATATATAGTACATAGGTGCATGGGCACACTTATATTCTAACACCTATACACATTTAATAAAAAAATTTATGACGGGCACATTGGGTGCCTGTCATATATTTATTCAAACCCTAGCGAGAATATAAAATGTTTAAAAATGTTTAAAACTGTTCAAAACTGTTTGAAAAAGTTTATAAGTGTGAAATTTGGGACATTTAAAACAGTTATAAACAGTTTTAAACATTTTAAAACATTTTAAAACATTTTTAAACAGCTTTAAAAAGTTTTGAAAAGTTCGAAATGATTTCAAACAGTGTTTAATAGTTTTGAATTTTTTATGTTTGAAAGTTATAAATTATTTTAAATATTCAAAATATTTCAAAACAATTTTAAATCAATATAAACTATTTTTCATTAACTTAAACAGTTTTGAACAGTATTAAACGGTTTTAAAAAGTTCAGAATGATTTCAAACAGTGTTTCATAATTTTGTGTTTGTGAGAATTTTCTTGTATGTATTAAATTTTTATAATATATACGAGAAAATGTTCACTTTAGTTTCAAATTATTTTGTATTGTTCAAAACTATTTAAAAATGTTTAAAACTGTTTAAAATGTCCCAAATTTCATACTTATAAACTATTTTTAACAGTTTTAAACAGTTTTAAACATTTTTAAACAGTTTTGAATAATTTTAAGCTATTTCAAACAGTAATGCACATTTTATATTTCCACTAGGGAAGAATTGCTTTTTACATTAAAAATAAAATAATATCTATTTATTAAATTCAATTTGGCTATCATTATCATCGTTTATATAAAACTTCTCACTTTCATCAGATATCTCATCATCTGTATATCCTTCAGCTCTTTAATCATCAGAATTTTCTACAAAAAATTTATTATATTTTATCTTCTCAACATTAATTATGTTCCAATCAATTTATATTAAGAGTTAACAATAAAATATATTTATATGTACCTTTGATATTCGATTCATCTCCTTTCTAGTATAACACCAGCCACTGCCTGTGGTATTATTTCCTCGCTAACAGAATTCATATCCTGCATCATTCTTCACTTACCCTCAATTGATGGGATCCAATTCTGTAGGTATGCGCAAGTTTGCATTGTACCAAACACTGAAAATATATTTTGTACGTGAAATTTGTTGCAAATGATTCCGTTTTGCAAAGTGAAAACGTTGAGGCATCGCAATTTTTGATTGATTTTAAAAATAAATCGCTTATATTCCCTGGTAGAAATTAAAACGTTTGTTTTACCATTTTATGACCAGTAGAAATTGAAACGATTTTTTTACCATTTTATGACCATTTCTTTGACATTACTGTTATTAATTGCACACATTTCTACCAGGATTTTTAAAATTTTAACGTTTTTCAAACGTGGTGAGCCTTCCTTTATCAACGTTATTAATAATTTTAAATGTGTATATTCTGCAATAATTATAATGAATAAATTTATGTGTGAAACATGGCGGCAAATTTAAGAAAATAATTTGTACGTTCAGTTAATTTTTTTTCGTGTTTGACCCACGTAGGGTTTTGCATATGTTTTATAGAATGAAATGCAAATAAGATAGGTGCCAAAGCGTTTCCAATTCTCTTTTGTAAAATGAAATCGAAAAACATCCTCCAAATAACTATACCTCCAATGTATGTTTCAGGCATCCTAATTAAAAAAGATTATTAAATTCTAATTGAAAAAAAAAACCAAGTGGTTTTCTATGATTCTACAAAAGTTGGTAAATGGTTAACTTTGGGTCAGTCTGGCATATACGTTTCTGTATAAGATGTGAAAAAACAAGCTATGCTGAAAAAGGAGCCGGTTTCCTATAACTTAAAGAGGTTGCTAAAATAGTCATGTTGGGGTGAACTGGTGAGGAAAAGGATCCACCCAATGTGTCTGGTATATATATTTTTATTAATTGTGTATAAGAAATAATTAAACTTTATTTTGTTTCTTATCATACATCGACACACTCGGTTCTACTTGACTTTAACAAGGTGCCACAATTTATGGCTCCGCTTGGATGCTGCCAAACTTGCATTATTCGATAACGTATGGCTATTTAAAAAAGATTAACTAATTTCCTATGACCAGTATTTTTAAGCTCTCTCCACGGCCTATTATAATGGAAAAAAGCAAACAACTATTCTAAAAGAAAAATTTGATAAGGTATTGTACTATTAAAGTCATTCCTAAAATAAAGGAAGTTAACAAAATGAAATACCATATTGATATAAAATATCTTTAAAAAATGTTAATTTTAAATGTTAAAATCCAGAGATAAGTAAATAATAATTTCCATAAATTTTCATATTGTACTCATTTCATTCATTTTTTCCTATGAAAACTTAGCAAAAAAGAAAAGATTTAATTGAAACAAAGATAACAATTGTTCATAAACTGATTCCATTCAGATTCATGCAGGTTAAGATTAAATTGAAACCAAGATACACTGAGAACAAAATTTCTTTTGAATTAAAGATTGTGTTTTTGAATCTAAGAAATATGGGTTAATGAAATTGATTTCTTTGAAATCAAAGAAAATTATTTACAAATCTGTAAAATAATTTATAAGATCGACGAAATTACTTTTGTTATATGATTTAATAAAACATTATTTTGATGCAAAGTAAAAATGTTTGAGTGAACAATAGTACATTACGTAACTAGTGCGGAAAGTGGGTGATTCCCGCACGTGTTACGTATATTATTTTCTCCACAAGGTGTGGGAAGTTCGATTGGTTTTTTTAGATAATATATGATTGTATTTTACAAATTAATAATGAAAAAAAGAATGATTATATCATTTTAAATTAAAATTCATATTACAAAAAAAAAGAAATTGAATGTGTATTAGAGAATCGAGGATGTAATAATAGAAACAAATATAATATTGTAAACTTTTTATTTATTGGAAAAAAACGTAAATTAAAGTACATTATTTGTTTTAAAAAAGAAATGTAGGTATTTCTATAAAAATTCAAATAAATCAATAAATTACATATTTAACCGAAACATCATTTAGTTAGATAATTTTTTTACGAATTTAAATTTTAGAATTTACATTGAAATTAATTTTAATGTTATTACGATTGTTTAAAATCAGTGTAATATTTTTTTCGCTATTCTAACCCTAAAATCGCAACTTTGTTGCTCTTTTTTGGCTCTCATGTCGAAAAATACACTACGCAACTAGTATGGAAAGGCTTTTCTACGAAACTCGTTACGACCCTCACCTTCGGCTCAGGCCGTAAACTTCTCGTTTCGTAAATAAAGCCTTTCTATACTAGTTATGTAATGTACTATTTTCTTTATTAGAATTGTAACCCCACTCTTTTATATTTCTTTCTTTGTTTAAATAATTTTCTCACTTACAATGCATTCGCAAAAATTTTAGATTTTCGTTTTTATAATATTAATTATCTAATAAATGGTATTCTTTTTTGTTAAAATTTTAACCCCACTTTTCTATATTTTTTTCTTGGTTTGAATTATTTTCTCACTTACAATGCATACGCAAAAATTTTAGATTTTCGTTTTTATAATATTAAACATTTAATGAATAGTATTCTTCTTTGTTAAAATTTTAACCCCACTTTTCTATATTTTTTTCTTGGTTTGAATAATTTTCTCACTTACAATGCATTCGCAAAAATTTTAGATCTTCGTTTTTATAATATTAATTATCTAATAAATGGTATTCTCTTTTGTTAAAATTTTAACCCCACTTTTCTATATTTTTTTCTTGGTTTGAATAATATTCTCACTTACAATGCATACGCAAAAATTTTAGATTTTCGTTTTTATAATATTAAACATTTAATAAATAGTATTCTTCTTTGTTAAAATTTTAACTCCACTCTTCTATATTTTTTCTTTGTTTAAATTATTTTCTTACTTACAATGCTTACGCGAAAACTATAGATCCTCGTTTCTATAATATTAAACATTTAACAAATTTATTTTATTCGTTGTAATGTAACGGTAATTTACTACACGTTGCAAAAAAGAATTAGCTTTTATTTAAATTTTACTTTAGCTAAGATTATGAATTTTACTATATACGGAGTTGCAGAAAATTATACTAAATATTTCAAATATTATGCAACAAACTCCGATAGAGCTAGTTAGTATATTAGATTGATATGCGACGGAGTATTTTTCCGTCAGCTCGTTGCCGCGCGTCTCTCTATCTCTCTCTCTCTCTTACCTGATCGAGAGACGCGATGCCGGTAGTTCAGCTTTCCTTATTTTACGCCAAGATATATATATATATTATATGATATAAAAGATAAGGACCGCGGAGGCGTCGGGGTAAGCAAATTGATTCAGGTCTTTAGGTTAATGCGAATTTATTAAAGAAGTAAGAAAGTGATACAGTAAAATATATTTAAATAAAAAAAATACGAACAAAGTTTATTAAAGATAATTCTAAGGGGGGGACGCAACGCGAACTAAATTACGTTGAGATATTGTAATGAACGCGCGCACTCTCTGTGTTAAGATTTCTTCGAGGAAAGAAATCTCAACCAAATAGATATAACAATATGAACTTACGAATACGCGTAGAAGCTTCTATGACAACCAAAAATACGTACGCTAGAAATATCCCGTCGTTGGCCAACAAAAGACGCGATACGCCGCAACCTGTTCGCTGAGGCTCGTAGAAGACAGCCAAGACCAGCACGTACAACCAGGAGGTGATGACGATCTTCTAGCAACGATCTTCCTTTATCCTTTTCTCCAAAACTATATGCGGCACTACACCAACGCGTTTATTAAGTTAAGACTTAAATAAGAGCCGAAAGCTATGGCGATGATGCGTGCTTGTAGGCCGCTAAAACAATGTCTCTCGCACAAGGCTGGAATATATATATGCCGACGTGTGCGCTTATGAACAGCCGGAAATGTTCTGAAGCGCCTCGCGGCCGGCTCGCTTCTCGCTCGCGTGCCGGTCGTCAAGATACGCACTTCTTTACTCGTCTTAGACGAGATATATGACCGAGCGTTTATTCTATTTTAATACCTAAGCGCGCAAGATTCAAACACGGTAGAATACCGTTACACCCCTCCGCCAGACGCAGCATAACCGCGTTCTGCTGCTCTGCTTATCGCGCGGTAGGTATGCAATCATTGTCTTAAGCAATGTTAATATTTACGATTTTCTACTACTAAATAATTTTCGTTGAACACACGTTTTTTTTCCGGTGAACAAACTACTATATTTTCAATACGCCTTGCATTGGTAGAACCTTTAGGTCTACTACGTTTACGCCTGATCGGTTCGGACTCAGCTTGACGCATATGCTCTACAGTTCGCGTTACGACGACAACTCTTTTACGCGGATGACCTCGCTTCCTATTCGGTTTCTCGATATGGGGAGAATCACCGCTCGCAGGCGGTCGCACGCAATCTGAGCCCGATCCTCCGTTGGCACACGGAGTCGCATAGATCGCAAGAGACGGGTCGCTCATCGTCTCATTCGCACGCATTGATTCCAACGGTGATTGAGGTTGCGGATCATCTTCTTGCCTTGCAACATATGCTTTAACCTGCTCTCCATGAATCGTACTATACGGATTAACATCCTTGTCTAACAACCTATGTATATTTAATTCCGATTCAGCTGTAACGACATATGTACCAACAAATTTTGGTGCAAGTTTACTTGCTATGTCTTGAACAGCTGGAGAGAGCATTTTATTTCTCTTGCCTATGAAATAATCTATATTATGAGTTGCTTTTGCTCTACCTGCAACCAAACTTTTTACACAAGCCGGATCAGTTGCTGAAGTATCAGCTAAACCAACTGTTTCTAATTTTCCAATGTACAGTTGTTCAAGAGCAGCAACTTCTAAATTTACCTTTATATTAGTACCTTTAAAAGAAAGTTTATTTTCACAAGGATCGAAAATAGCTCTAAATGCTCGTACGAAGTTGCCTCCTAGATAGCATTCTTCATTTAAGCTAGGCATGATCGCACAGCGAATCCTTTTGGTGATTCCGCCTACAGTGAAAGGAAGGTCAACATAACCTACTAGTGAGCATGATCTACCATCTGCTACTTTAACCAATCTACCTGTAGCTGGTATTAAAGGTACATTACAGGCTACTGCTAGCTGTAATCCTAGCGAATTCATGACCGTGTGTGATGCACCTGGGTCATACAGAGCCCTTATTCGGTAATCTCCGATCACTACCAGGAGCCACCATCGAGCTTCATCATTGATTATTGGCTGATTTGTCTCTGCCTGCTCACTGGTCTCAACTTGACCAGTGTGAGACTCAACTTGTGTTTCTACTGAGTCTTCAGATAGATTTTTATCGAACACCTTTCTATTAGAGGGTTCTGAGGTCCCATAAGCCTCACTGGGAACGGTAGGTACCTCACCTACTCGTTCCCTGGTCTTTTTTCCCGCACAGGTAGGGCAGGACCAGATAGTATATCCAGGTAATCCACACCGATAACATTCACGGTTACGTTTTAGATTTTTCGAACTTTTCTGGTTTTCTTGACCTGGTTTTGTTTGATTTGTATCTCTTAAAGAACTTTCCTTTTGTTGTTGACTCTGTTGTTCCGAATTGCTGTCATCTTGCGAAAGTTTCCGAGGCTGCTTCTTAAAATTCCTTTGACGTTTAGCAGACTTCCTTCGAGGCAATTTAAGCGGTGCAGGTCCTTGTACGTTGTTCTCGCTAAACCTCTGCTGCTTTACCAACGCCTTTTTGAGTTCACGTATTTCTTGAAATAATTGGATTAACACTTCCCCTAAATTTAACTGTCCATTATCAGCCTGTTCTTCCTGTACTGCTGCTAATTGTATTTCATTATCTTTGGCCTTATTCGTTGGCCTATAAGCTACGTCAGGTAACAATGACTGTTCGGGCGGAGGAGGTGGTCTATAGACTCTCTCCACCTCGAGTATCAATTCAGCTTCTACAGTTTTTTCTAATAAAGATTCAATATCCGTAACTTCATCTCTTCTGACCATACGTTGAATTTCTGGTAAGAGGTTACGGTGCAATAAATCAAGCTGTTGACTACTGTCAGGTAACGGAACTTGTTTTAAAATTATAGATTGTAAGCATATAATATAATCTCGTACCGGCTCATCTTTGCCTTGTGTACGTGCATTAGCTTCTGCTAACAATCTTTGTTGGAAACGTCTGCTATATCCATACCATCGCAATGCAGCTTTTTTAAATTGAGCCCAGGTTTGCCACGAATGCCTGTTATTTCGATACCAGGTCGCAGCAACCCCTGTGAGCAGTTCAGAGAGAGAGGTTAATAAATCGCTCTCACTCAGTTTAGCCAGTTTTCGACACTCCTCAACTCTAGTTAGAAAGAGGTCTATACTTTGGCCTCGCTCGCCAGAAAATGTAACATTCCAGCGGCGCACTATGTGACCTACGTCTGTATTTTTATTTGCACTCGTTGGACGGTCACTATGCCTGGTCAGATTAGCGTTATCCGTCGCACTGTTTGCAGTGTGAGGGATCCCTCCCTCCTTGACTGTACGTGCACCTGCCGTACCAGTTGGCAAATTATCACGGTTTCTATAATTTTGCTGATCTGTACCTGCATTGTTGTTTGCTTGGCAATTTAATGGGCTACTACTGTTATCGTAATGTATACTAAATGTATCACGAAAGTTAACGTGCTGTTCGGTACTTTTATTTCCTTGAAGGTTTTCCCGTTCAGGTGTTCTTTCACCTGTGGCCTGATCGAATAGCTGTGTGCTAGAAGATTTAGGCTGTGACAGTACTTCAACTTTTTGTGATAAAGAATTCACCGTAGTTGACATTCCTTCCATCTTGGAATATACCTCATGCACGTGTTTTGTCATATCTTTCATCTGGTTGTGCATGGCGGTAAGATAGATTATCAGTTCTTTTGGTATGTTAGAGGCATCTAGTGCTATTTCACTTCTTTGTTGCCCATCTGTTGATACCTGATCGGTGACTTGTGTTGCCATCTCGTAGTAATATTCCTGTCTTCTTTCTTGAGATATTTTCTATTTCCCATTAATCGCATGCGGTTTTACTAACGCTCGCTGTGTGTGTGTGTGTGTGTACGCACGTTTATTTTATAAAGAAAATTAAATTACTGATCGTTTGTATATGGTTATAATAGAACCATATACACACGTAGCAGTTGAAATTGACTAAATATGTATATATTTTGAAAATTAATTGTTTTGATTTTTGGATTTATTCTAGAATTTCTAATAATTATAGTAAAGCTAATCGAAAATATTAGACTATAATAAACTACTCAATAATATTTTACAATTTTAAATTTAAAATACTAAGTATTAACATATATAACTAAATCCAAAAATCTGTGCGTTCTTAAACTTTTGTTAAAAATGCACACCTACACTGAAAAATAAGTGGTAGTCCACGAGTCCCTCGAAGTACTTCTGCTCCACGAAACCGTAAGAATGCTAATGTTTTCTCTCGTGGGGAACGTGACGCCCCACTGTCGAAGCTAACAGCTCTTTTTGTTGTGCATGTGTATTCCCACTCACGTGGGATTTCGTTTGGCGTCATGCGAAGTACTCCTCTCGTCCCACAGTGGCACCACTGTTTTCCCGCAGTGGCACTCTGTGCGCACGAAACGAAAAGAGTATAGTTTCGTTACCGATGGTAGTGCTTCTTTCCCACTTATTTTTCAGTGTAACTGTGTAGGGACAATTCATTTATTATACATGTGTATTTAACGTGTAGTGTAGAAATAAATTTTAATTCAAAGTCTTCGAGAAAATTCTAAAATTTCTCCACAACACACACAGCGCCAGTCGATTGCCGCGCTACGAGTTGGCAGTCGTTGATGAGAGAGAAAGGAAAAATAAAAATTTCCACTATGTGTAAAAATAAAAATTTGAAATTTCACTTATTATGCAAGAAAAAAAATTTTCTAGCCCTTTAATATGTATAAAAAAAATTTTAATTTTTATTCAATTAAATATTATATCAGAATATAAAAAAAAATTTTAATGTTAATGATACTGGATTATCCTATATTAAAGGGTTATGTTAAAATCGATTTAATTTCAACTTCCTCATTAGCTGAAATTAATATTTCTCTCTCACCTTTAAATTTTGTAATTTATTATTAACGACCTAATCGGTAGGAAGGATATACACAACGACGCACTATTCTAATTCTTAGAAAATCTCGACTGCCTGTTCGCTTTTTCACATAAAGCGAACTATTAGGCATACAGAGCTATATCTTTTGTCTCTGTCACTATGATATTAAAGCGCGAGAATATCTGCGCGTTAAGCAAAGAAATAGAATTTTCGCTGGGACACGTGGGGACACAAATTTGTAACAGCTAACCGACAAAAAAAATTTTAATAGATACCTAGCAATTTTTCGAGAAATTTCTATTTTATTTTTCAGAAAAAAATAGCAATTTAATATTAATTTTATTTTTCGAAATGTATGAAAAAAATTTAACGTCAATTCTAAATTTATTTATCTTTGATTAAAAATAATTTGATTTCCAAAAGAAAAAAATTTTTTTTTTTTTTTTTTGACACGTGCTATTTTAAATATAAAACTTTAGCTACAGGTACACGCCATCTTTAATACAAAGTCCTTTATGAACAACGCGAAAGTCTGCTTGTGTCGACGCCAGCTACGCGCTCGACGCCATTTGCAAATTTCGATTTATTAGACGACGCGTATAAGCCTGTTCCCGTTGACGCATCTATTCGTTGGGCGCCATTTTGTAACGGTAATTTACTACACGTTGCAAAAAAGAATTAGCTTTTATTTAAATTTTACTTTAGCTAAGATTATGAATTTTACTATATACGGAGTTGCAGAAAATTATACTAAATATTTCAAATATTATGCAACAAACTCCGATAGAGCTAGTTAGTATATTAGATTGATATGCGACGGAGTATTTTTCCGTCAGCTCGTTGCCGCGCGTCTCTCTATCTCTCTCTCTCTCTTACCTGATCGAGAGACGCGATGCCGGTAGTTCAGCTTTCCTTATTTTACGCCAAGATATATATATATATTATATGATATAAAAGATAAGGACCGCGGAGGCGTCGGGGTAAGCAAATTGATTCAGGTCTTTAGGTTAATGCGAATTTATTAAAGAAGTAAGAAAGTGATACAGTAAAATATATTTAAATAAAAAAAATACGAACAAAGTTTATTAAAGATAATTCTAAGGGGGGGACGCGACGCGAACTAAATTACGTTGAGATATTGTAATGAACGCGCGCACTCTCTGTGTTAAGATTTCTTCGAGGAAAGAAATCTCAACCAAATAGATATAACAATATGAACTTACGAATACGCGTAGAAGCTTCTATGACAACCAAAATACGTACGCTAGAAATATCCCGTCGTTGGCCAACAAAAGACGCGATACGCCGCAACCTGTTCGCTGAGGCTCGTAGAAGACAGCCAAGACCAGCACGTACAACCAGGAGGTGATGACGATCTTCTAGCAACGATCTTCCTTTATCCTTTTCTCCAAAACTATATGCGGCACTACACCAACGCGTTTATTAAGTTAAGACTTAAATAAGAGCCGAAAGCTATGGCGATGATGCGTGCTTGTAGGCCGCTAAAACAATGTCTCTCGCACAAGGCAGGAATATATATATGCCGACGTGTGCGCTTATGAACAGCCGGAAATGTTCTGAAGCGCCTCGCGGCCGGCTCGCTTCTCGCTCGCGTGCCGGTCGTCAAGATACGCACTTCTTTACTCGTCTTAGACGAGATATATGACCGAGCGTTTATTCTATTTTAATACCTAAGCGCGCAAGATTCAAACACGGTAGAATACCGTTACAGTAATATTATATTTCACACAGCGTGCGGGAATTTTTTTCCGCACGCTTTTTTCCGTGTAAGAATTTTTTTCCTGTATGTTTTTTTTCGTGCGGAAATAGGGCACTTCCCGTACAGAAAATCGTGTGGGAAATCGAACTTCCCGCATGCCCTGAGGAAATAGTACATTACGTAATGGGTATTGAAAGGCTTTATTTATGAAACGAGAAGTTTACGACCTGAGCCGAAGGTGAGAGTCGTAACGAGTTTCGTAAAAAAGCCTTTCCATACTAGTTGCGTAGTGTATTTTTCGCCATGAAAGCCAAAAAAGAGTAACGAAATTGCGATTTTAGGGTTAGAATGGCGAATAAAAATTTATTAAATGAAAATTCATTTTTCTTGGGGGATAGGCTAAAATCCAAAAAAAACCTTCGTTGAAATCATGATGAACATTTTTTTGGGAAAAAAGATTTAATATTAGTTCAAAATAATTATTTTATAAAAATGAAAAAATATCATTCAATGAATATTTTTAAGATTTAAAAAAATATTGGAATAAAAATATCATTTGATGATTTCAATAAAATTATTTCTTCCTAATAATAAAATGTTTTTCATGCAAAAAAGCATTTCAATAATTTACATTTATTTAAGGAAATATAAAACGGACACTGAACTTGTACTAATGAATTTAGCCTAACTTTTCATCCTATTCCTAAACTTGAGGAAAAGAAATGCTTTAGTTTGTAGAATTTACCAAGAAGATTATTCAGTTGAATTTTAAAATAAATTGATTCATTAGCTTTTCAGAATTCTGGATTCCAATGTTATATATTAAAATTTTTAGATTTAATACAAGAAATCTAAAATTCTAAAAAACTAATGAATTTATTTAACAATATAACTGAATAATCCTCATGGTACATACTACCAGTTGATGCATTCAATTTAAATGGACAAAGCCAAAATGTAACCTTTTTGTTACCAAGTTGAGTACATAGGGAACAATAATTTCCTTATTTATTCTCATCAACTTTCTATTTTTTCTAAGCCAAAAATCAATCAACTGTGAAATGATCGGTTAGGATTTATGAGAAGGTCACGTATCTCCGTCCTTTTCTAATCAAAGAATTAATTTTTAGCAAAAACTAATAAAATTAGCAAAAAATAAAGAGATAGCCCCATCTCTTATTACAAAAAGCAATATTTTCTTTGATAAGAAATGATTGATTTCCTCTATTCGTTTTCAAAAAAACCTTGAAAAACCAAATTGTTTATCCTAACCTCTATGTTTCAAGTTTTTCAAGTTTTTTTTTTAAAAACGAAACAATAAAATCAATTATTTCTTATCAAAGAAAATATTGTTTTTTGTAATATGAGATGGGGTTATCTCTTTATTTTTTGCTTAAGTTATTAGTTATTCCAAAAAACTCAATTCTTTGATTAGAAAAGGACAGATATATTCGAGCTATTCTTAAGAGCATGACGAAGCTGCGCGCCCCCTAATAATATTTCCAATCCTAACTTATGAATAAACGATGCATTTAATCAAGTTTTTCTACTACAAAGAAAGAATTTGTAAGATTAAACTCTAGTGCGGAGAACTCAAGAAATCCACCAAAATATTATACATAAAAAGTTATACTACAAACTTTCAATGTATCGTATTTTAAGGTTAGGTTTGTTCAGTTAGATATCTAATTTCCAATCCAAGCTCATGAAAAAATAACAAGTCTAAATGATTTTTTATTTTAACAAAAATTATTGTATTAAGGTGGATCATCCGCTAGCTATAGTTTGTTGTTCATAAAAATTAAAAGTTGAAAAAATTCTTCAATATTTTGGAAATAATTAATTTATAGCAAAAAAAAAATCTCCGTAAATTTTCAAGTAGCCTTAAGAGCAGGTCGGATTCGCTGTCCTTGTCTAATTGGCATTTTTGTTATTTACTCAAGTTTTAATCGGTGTATCTTCAAATTAAAGGTCGAGCGCAATAGATATTATTATTATGAACATCTATGCACAAGAAAAAAAATATCTACTGGTTTGTTTTTGAGAAAAGTAAGTAACGCTACAGTAAAAGTTTATGTTTATAATATTTTCGCGTTACTTACTTTTCTCAAAAACAAACCGGTAGATATTTTTTTTCTTGTGCATAGATGTTCATAATAATAATATCTATTGCGCTCGACCTTTGATTTGAAGATACACCGATTAAAACTTGAGAAAATAACAAACAACTCAATTTTTACTCGGTCGGTATCAGGTTCTACTCCGGCCTACCGTTAAGAGCATGACGGAGCTGCCCGTCTTCTAATAATATTTCCAATTCTAACTTATGGATAAATGATGCGTTTAATCAAGTTTTTTTACTACAAAGAAAAAATTTGTAAGATTAAACTCTAGCGTGGACAACTCAAGAAATCTACCAAAATACTATACATAATAAGTTATAATAAAAACTTTCAATGTATCGTATTTTAAGGTTAGGTTTGTCCAGCTTCATATCTAATTTCCGATCCAAACTCATAAAAAAATAAGTCGTTAATATTTTTGTGCCATAGTTGAGTGTGTTTTGGATTCTTCTGTATTCTAGTGGTATCATGTTGCATTCACTTAATATACTATTGATTGGGCTGGTTATGTATGCTCCTGTAGCGATTCTCATACTCGTATTTAAGACTGTGTCCAGTTTTTTAAGTATGTGTTTTTTGGCTGAGCCGTGTACAATGCTCCCATAGTCAATTTTACTTTGGATTATGGCTTTATATGTGTTTTTAATGATGTTTCCATTAGTTCCCCAGTTTTTGGCCGATAGTGTTTTGTATATGTTTATTTTTTGTATGCATTGTGCTTTTAGATTTACTATGTGGTTGTTCCATGTTAGTTTGTTGTCGAATATCAGTCCTAGTATTTTTATTTCTTTGACTATTTCAATTGGATTTTTTTTAATATATAGTTTGGGTTCTTCTGGTTTGTGTTTGTTGCTGAATAGAATAGCTTTAGTTTTATTTTTTGAGAATTTAAATCCAGTTTGGTCAGCAAAATCATTTATTTTTTGTAGGATGTTTTGCATAATTATTTTACTTGTTTTAATATTTTTTTCTTTAATAAAGAGGGTTATGTCGTCTGCGAATATGGTAAAATTGACCGGTTTTTGTATGCAGTCTCGTATATCATTTATTGCTATTAGGAATAAGATTACACTTATTACGGACCCTTGTGGTACACCATTGTCAATGAGTACTGACTTAAGTCAATTGCACTAGTTCTATTGCTGCGTACGTTATAGTGAGTTGGGGAAGAATCATTGAGTAATACTAGGTCATTGTTGTTGATGAACTCTTCAGTTGTTTGGCCTTGGCTGTCTAGTTTATATGATCCCCATGTTTGGCTGTGGCTATTGAAATCACCTATTAATATGTATGGTGGAGGTAATTGTTCTGTTAGATGGTTTAGAGAGGTTATGTTGAGTACATATTTGTTGCTTAAATAGATGTTGCATATACATAGTGTTTTTCCACCTATTATTGTTTTGATTGCTATTGCTTCGAGGTCGGTTGTGATTTGAATTTCTTGACTGTATAATGTGTTTTTGATTAGTATTGCTACTCCACCACTGGCTGCTGAACAATCTGTTCTATTTTTGTTGTAGCAGTTGAAATTTTTTAATTTAATTTTTTGTTTTTCTTTTAGGTTTGTTTCTTGAATACATAGTATGTTGCAATTATGTTGTTCTATTAGTTTTTCCATATATTCATAATTGTTTTTTATTCCATTTATGTTCCATTGAATAATTTTTTCCATTTTGTTATTTTATTTTGTTGAATTAATTTACTGTTCTGTGTCTGATGTTGTTGGTGTGCTTAGAGGAGTATTTGTTGCTCCTGTTAAGGATTTTAGAAGTAAGGTGCATCTTCTTCTTATGCCACTATCCCTCACATTTGGGTATACGTCCGTTTTTATGAATTGGATGAATTCTTCTATGTTTGTTGTGTGTTCACGTACTATTTCAATAGGATTTTTTGCGCCACTTAGATTTTCGAGTAGGTTTTTGAATTGGATGTAATTCAGCATAGTGTTGGATTCATTTAAGTATGTTCTTAAACTAATTAATTTTTTGTCTAATTCATCCATTGGAGTTGTATTTAGTTGTAGGGTGTTTGTTTTATTTTTTCCAGTAAGTATAGCGTTCAGATTAATTGTTTCTTGAGTTTTAGTTATATTTTCCTCTGTTGTTATAATTTTTTCTTTTTTTGTTTGTTATTTTATTGTTTGGTCCTGTGTTAATTTAGGAAAATCCTCATTGTATTTTTCATTTGAACTCATTTGTGTATCAGTTAAACTAATTTGTGAGTATGCTCGTTTATTTTCTCTTTTACTTATTTCTATTTCCATTTCTTCAATAGGTTCTTCATTGTTATGTATAATTTTATTTTCTAATATTTTGTCTTGTCCGTTTTATTTACATCTTGAGTTTCATTTAGATTGGTCACAGTGCGGCTATCAAAACTTGTATCACTATTCAAAATGTTCACATTCGTACTGTTATTTGCCATATACATCATTCCTTAGTATTGCTCTCTCTGTCGCACTAAAGAAAGGTGCACGCCTGTTTACATCGGTCCTACGTTGCATCGCATTTTTCGCTTTATAACAATATTTTGGACTTTTCAAACTAGATAAGTAAATAATTATTCTACGTATATATGGCTAGAGGAAATGACAAAATTAAAAGTGTATTGTCGTCTCAGAAAATTGTAAGTAGCTATTTAAAAAATATTTAATAGATTTCTCTCACCTGACCGCAGCGCCACCCTATGTAACGGCGAAATAGACCCGACCGCCTCATGAAGGTTAATAAAACTTACTGAAATGTTTTTGAGTTAAAAATTTACTATTGATTCAAAATAAATATTTATTAAAAATCAAAGAATATTTTTATTATTATTTTGATGAAAAATATGAAATATTATTAATCTATTACTATATTTTATTAGGAAATAGTTCGAGAATTAATAAACCTTTTTAAAAACAATCCCAAAAGCATTTTGAGTGAAAAACGGGGTATTGACTCAAAATTATTATTCATTGGAAATCAAAAAATATTTGACATTGAATATTCATTTAATTATAAAAAAAGATTTTCAAAATTAATAAATTATTACTCAGTCTTAATACTGTTTCTTTACGATATTTATAATAGCGTTTTGATGAATCACATTTCTTCAAATTAAGAAAAAAAAACTTTTAAATTAAAATAATTTTTTTTATATTTTCATATTATTAAGAAATCTTCATTAAGTGCAGGTCGGAGCAGATTCGATACCGACCGAGAATTGAAAATCCGTTGTTTAATTTTCTCCTACTGTACGTAATGGAATGCATTGAAATTTTAAATACATTCACGAAATTTATTTCTCTATTGCGCCCGGCAAAAATATTTAAAAAAAAATTTTTTTCAATTAAAAATGTTATACTACTGCTGTTTATTAAACTCTATGTACGGTTACTTACTTTTCGTTTAAAATATGGTGAATTTTATGAAGAAAACATCTATTATACAATCATGTATGCATAAAAAATTGCGCTTGAAAACAATTTCTTTTGAAAAAAGTATAATTATTTTATTTATGATAATAGTATATTATGCGCCAAGAGGAAAAAGTATGTTGTTGGCTCCCGCGTATAGTTATCACTTACGCCGGGGCGAGGAGCATACTTTTTCCTCGAGCGCAATATAAATTTTTTTCACATCCCTAGCCTAAAGTTCGTTTTAAAAATAATAAAATTACATATATTTATGTGATAATACATTTTTTACAAAATACATATTTATTTAACACAAATACATTTTTCACGATTATTTTGATTACAAAATATATATTAATTTATATAAATATAATTTCAATTTAACGTTAAACAATTATTCGTGATATTTATTATCTGTTTTGTTACTACAATTATTTATTATTAAATTGTGAATTTCACAATTAGAAAATGATACACATGTTTTTTGTTCATTTGAACTATCAATATTATTTTCAATGCTTATTTTTCTATTCTTAGAGTTTTGTTTTTCAAAATTAGTTTTGTAATTTTCATTTAAGAAGAGGTTAGGTCGAAATGTAATTGCGTTATTGACGCAATTTTAACTCAATCTAGATTCACTAACAAGTTTTTTGAAATTGTAGCTAAACTATATTAATTATTAAATGTAATTAATATTTATTGATGAGACACAACTTTTAATAAAAATATTCTAAGGGTGAAATCAGATGGAGCGGAAAATAGACGACGGAACGTCACAGAACATTCATTCCGTCGCCTTGTTTTCTGTCAAATTTTTTCCCTATGTTCACATGACGTGGAATGTAGCTGAAAAATTGTTAAAAATAGCATACAAATGTATCCGCGAATTTTAAATTAACAACAAAAATGTTAAAAAAGTTGGAAATAATCACCTATTGTTATTGTAATGAGATTCTTTTTTTATAAAAATAAAATATAGTTTGTTATTATAACCAAATATTTCAATTAACATCATTATTTTTTAATTACAAAATTGCTAATCAACGTCACAGAACTTCTATTCCGCTCCATGTGAATATAGGGAAATAAATTTGACGGGATAATAGAAGCGTCACAGACTTTTTGAAATTGTTTAAACAAATAGTTAACCAACATAGAATTTAAAAGTTTGATTGAAATTAAAAGTACAGCTATGGAAAGCAAATTAAAAATATTACGTGAGGTTATTGAAGCACTAATAATTTTTTTAAACAAAATAAAAATTGATGCCGTCTATTACGTCGTCTTTACTCCGTTGGCGGAATACAAAGATGCGGAATTGAGTTTCTGTGACGTTCTGTCGCCTATTTTCCGCTCCATCTGATTTCACCCTAAGTATGTTGTAAAAATGCTAACGCAAACTCTTCGACGCTACGTATCTCTAACAGTTTACATCGTTCACAAGAGTATAGCGTACACATGAGAATCATGGAATATGAAACGCGCATGCGCATGCTTATAAAACCGACGACTGAACGCAGTACTTTTTCCTCTGTTCAGAGGGAAAGAAGTACGAACTTTAGGCTGGGGGATGTGAAAATAGTATATCATTCACCAAGGGAGTTAATTTCAAAAATGTCTTAAATCGTATGTAATTGTCACCTGAGCCGAAGGCTCGGGTGACAAACATATGATTTAAGGGGTGTCCTCATACCGGCACAGAGATCTACCTTATCTACATTTGAATTATGCGTTTTAATAAAAATTTAACTATTTTTGACTAAAATTTATAGAAGAGGCACATTCTTAACATTCTAAAGAATTTATTGCAACGTTAAAAGACAGAATAAAAGTGAAAATGAAAACAAAAACTGCATAATACGATTATTCATAACTACATTGAAAAGTTAAGGGGTATCCGCATACCGGCATAGAGTTCTACCTTATCTACATTTGAATTTTGCATTTTAATAAAAATTTAACTATTTATGACTGAAATTCATAGAAGAGGCACATTCTTAACATTTTAAAGAATTGATTGCAATGTTAAAAGACAGTATGAAAGTGAAAATGAAGACGAAAACTGCAAAATACGATTATTCATAACTACATTGGAAAGTTAATCGTATTAAGCAGTTTTCGTCTTCATTTTCACTTTTATACTGTCGTTTAACATTGCAATCAATTCTTCGGCATGTTAAGAATGTGCCTCTCCTACGAATTTCAGTCATCTCGGTCAAAAAAGGTTAACTGTAAAATATAGCTAAAAAATAGTTAAATATATAGCTGTATCGAGCTGTTTTTACAGCTACATCGATGTCTTTTTTTAGCTCTTTTTTATGGTTAAAAATGTACTTAATTTTATAGTTAATAATTTCGTTATCTAACCGATCAAAAAAAGGTAGCTATAAATAGTAGCTAAAAAAATTGCTAAACATATAGCTATATCGACCTGTTTTTACAGCTATATCGATGTGTTTTTTAGTTATTTTTTTTAGTTAAACGTTTACCTAAATTTACATTTAATAATTTGATTATGTGCCCGGTCGGGAAAAGGTAGCTATAAAAAATAACAAAAAAAATAGCTAAATATACAGCTGTATTCTCAGTATTTTATAGCAGTATATTCAGCTGTATTTTCGATATTTTACAGTTGTATTTTTAACTGTATTTTTAATATTTTACAGCTATATTTTTCATTGGTATTTTTAGCTGTATTTTCGGAAATTCACATAAAGATTATTTTATAATTTCACGGCATAATAACTTGTTAGTTATTTTCCTGTAAAAAAAAGTTTCAAAAATGAGGTAAACCTCATAAAAGTCAGCTCTCCGATGATCGAAGAGCATCCACGATTCAGCAGGAAGTATCTTGCTCTTATATACCCGTGTCTTCGAAATTTGTCGATGGAATAGTAAAATTCAGAGAAACGCCACCTAGCGCCGGGAAAATGAATTTACCTGTCTTTAATCATTGGTTGGTGCACCGTTGCAAGGTGACGTTTCTTTAGATTTTACGATTCCGTCGACAAATTTGGAGGACCCAGGTATATAAGATCAAGATACTTTGTGCTAAATCATAGAAGTTCTTCGATCTTCGGAGAGCTAACATTATGAGGTTTACCTCATTTTTGAAACTTTCTTTTACAGGAAAATAACTAACAAGTTATTATCCCGTGAAATTATAAAAGAATCTTTATGTGAATTTCCGAAAATACAGCTAAAAATACTCCTATAAAAATATAGCTGTAAAATACAGCTAAAAATACAGCTAAAAATACAACTGTAAAATATCGAAAATACAGCTGAAAATACTGCTATAAAATACTGAGAATACAGCTGTATATTTAGCTATTTTTTTAGTTATTTTTTATAGCTACCTTTTTCCGACCGGGCACATAATCAAATTATTAAATGTAAATTTAGGTAAACGTTTGACTAAAAAAAATACCTAAAAAACACATCAATATAGCTGTAAAAACAGGTCAATACAGCTATATATTTAGCTATTTTTTTAGCTACTTTTTATAGCTACCTTTTTTTGACCAGGTAGATAACGAAATTATTAACTATAAAATTAAGTACATTTTTAACTATAAAAAAGAGCTAAAAAAACACATCGATGTAGCTGTAAAAACAGCTCGATACAGCTATATATTTAACTATTTTTTTAGCTATATTTTACAGCTAACCTTTTTTGACTGGGTATCCTCATATATAGTTATTTGTTGTTTATAGTTAATTAGTTACAATGAAATATAGTTATTTTCAAATTATCATCACTAAATATTAAAAACTGTAGGATTAGTAGTATTTTAACTGCTGCTCGGTTTAGAGGTAAATGAGGCAGCAATTAAAATACTATATATCATATTTATAGTTATTTAATTATTAACAATGAAATATAGTTATTAACATTTTCTTACAGATATTTAGAGTTTTTCACATTTATTAACAGGTTTTCACATTTTTTCACATTTATACACAGTTTTTCACATTTTATCACATTTATACACAGTTATTAATAGTTATTTACAGAAATTATTTCTGTATGGGCTCCAATAAAAAATGACGATTTTTATTTTTTATTTTTGACTCATAAGAACTACAACAAAATCTATGCGTGATGTTATTCAAAATAATTTGAAAAATCAATAAAAAAATTTCCAGAACAAAATATTAAACTATTAGTAGTATTTTAATTGCTGCCTCAATTACCTCTAAACCGAGCAGCAGTTAAAATTCTACTAATCTTACAGTTTTTAATATTTGGTGTTGAAAATTAGAAAATAACTGTATTTCATTGTAACTAGCTAAATAACTATAAATAATAAATAACTATAAATGAGTATAAATAACTATAAATGAGTATAAATAATAATAAATTATCCACCAATTCTAAAATTTTAGAAATTGTGAGTAACTGTTAATAAATGTGTATAAATGTGAGTAACTATGAATAACTATTACTAATCATAACTTTCAGTTAATCATTGTTATTTAGCATTCATAACTATTATTAACTATTATTTACTATTGTTAGCTGTTTTTTACTGTTATTAAGAGGAATCCTCATACCGACATAGAGTTCTACCTTATCTACATTTAAATTATGAATTTTAATAAAAATTTAACTATTCGTGACTGAAATTCGTAGGAGAGGCACATTCTTAACATGCCAAAGAATTTATTGCAACGTTAAAAGACAATATAAAGGTAAAAATAAAGGCAAAAACTGCTTAATACGATTAACTTTTCAATGTAGTTATGAATAATCGTATTATGCAGTTTTTGTCTTCATTTTCACTTTCATTCTGGCTTTTGACGTTGCAATAAATTCTTTAGAATGTTAAAAATGTGCTTCTTCTATAAATTTTAGTTAAAAATAGTTAAATTTTCATTAAAATGCATAATTTAAATGTAGATAAGGTAGATCTCTGTGCCGGTATTAGGACACCCCTTAATGTCTGAATTACGGTAGTTTATTATAGTTATTCACAGTTTTACACAATTTCCCACAAAAATCATTTTCATATGAGAAAACAAGATTTTACTTGTACCCCCTCTTAATATTAAATTATCATTACTAGGAAATTATTAATAATATTTTTTACAGGTATTTACTAAATGCAGCAGGCTATTTCTTATTTAGCAGAAATGCTGGATGAAAATGATGAGATACATTTACAATATTGCAAAGAAAAAAATAATATAATCAAGATACAAGTTCGCTCCCGGCACATAAGCAGCAAAACTTACAATTGTTCCCTGGTAGAAAATACACCATCTAAAAATGACCAATGATCATTTATTTATCAGTTTTTCATGACCAATAAAACTGATCATTAACTGATAAAAAAATAATAAACTCGCTTTAAATACGTAGTCGCTCAGTCCATAACGGCCGTCCCTATTCTTGCAGCCTTAAGTTGTTTACTTGCGCTCGTGTATCAAAAGATAGGTTAAGAGACTAACAGAGAGAAAAAGAGAGAAAAACAATTTAAAAATTTTGAAGCAACGTTCGCTAACTACAATTGATTGCGTAGTACGCAGGTTATGTTACTTGAAACATACATATCTGCTTTAAAACATTTAATAATACACTATGGAGAACATTAATAGAAAAAGAAAATATACTAACAAAAAGAAAAAATGTAGGCTAAACGATCTAGTTGAGAAATACACTAGTTGTATAAAAAAAGAGGAAGAAAAGATAATTTATGTATTATTAAATTAAATATATATATTAGATTTCATAATAAAATATTTTTATAATCAAAATGTTTTATTTATTTTTCCTGTTTATTTAACATTTTTCAAGTATAAAAAATAACAAAATGAGTTAATATATTTTTTTTAATAATAAAATAATAAATAAAATAAAATATATTTATATCAGGAATCATATTTTATAAAATAGCTTTGAAGTTTGCAATGGTAAATAATGTTATGTTTGAATATTATGCCAAATATATTTGAAAAAAATAACCTAAAAAATTAGAAAAATAAAGCTTTTAATCTTTATAGATCTTCTTTAAACTTTCACTTTAACTCTCTTTATAATTCAAATTAAATTTTCTCATTAATTTTCAAATACTTATATTTATCAAAGAATCAAATGAAAATAAATATATTTAATAAAACTATTATTCTAAAACTACCATAATTTGACCAGTTTTTGATTATTAACCGTCGTCAGTTATGAGATAAACTGATCATTTTTTAATGAAAATTAGTCAGTTATTGATCATTTTCGTTAAAAATGGTTAAAATATGATCAAGTTATAATGAAATTTTCTACCAGGGTTATATTGAGTATAAACCGGACTCGATTGGTTATAGCAGTATTCTGCGATACTGTTGTGAATGTGCGAATGGTTTAAGAACAATCGGTTCCTGCTCACATGTAGCAGCCGTAATATATTATTTATCTTATGGTACATACAATCCTAAAAAAATAAGACCAGCTGCAAAATTAAGCAAAATTTTTGTAACGGAAGGTTTTGTACCAGTTATCGAGGTAGATAGTGATGAAAAAAAAGTTTTTTTAATTTCTTGAAAAACATTCTTGTTTATTAATTTCCATATCAATCAAACTACGATTATAAGATTTTTTATTTTATAGGTGTTAGTGTACAAACGAAATAAAATGAAATTTTATTAGTAATTAAATTCATTTTTTCAGAATATTACTTGTAAATACATTATTAAAAATGATAAATTATTCATTCTTAAAAATTGATAATACTATCTTTATGGAATTTTTTAATTATATTTTCATAATTAGATTCATGTAAATTAATCAAAGGTATTTAAAAAGATTGTTCAAAAGCGAAAGTAAGCGTATTTATTGTGTTCACTTATTACCTTATGAACAATTATTTCAATTTCACATTATTCTATTACAGTATCATTTTTGTTAAAAAAATTAAATATATTAATATATATTGATAAATGATTCATCTTTTTGCAATTGTAAAAAAATTCGATTACAAAATAATGAATTAAACAATGGAACATTTTCCAAGATTAGTATTCACAAAAATTGGTTCCAGATATTGCTATCGATGCATTTAATCTTTGATCCTGATGATCCTACTAAACACAAAGTAAGTATCTTCCGATTCAATCGAAAATAGATTCAATAAGAAAACCAAATTATGCTTACTTGAATTTAATACTGCAAATGCATACTATTGACGATTCACTAATTTGATACTTCATATTTTTAACTGTGAATGAGCATACCTACCGGTTTTAGGGCATTTATCAAACTTTTTCAAGGCTTAAATTGAAGGTTTTTTTCACCTAATTTCAAATGATTATGTATAGGAAATAATTCCGGGGTATGTAAGATACTATAATCACATTTAGTGTACGGAAGGTAGGTAAAAATGCCCAAAAATCGAACTATAAAGTGGTTTCTCGCTTCTGTAGGCCATTACACCATTTCTAGAAATCTAAAAAAATTCATGGTTACAGTTTTTTGGTTGCAAAACAACATATTTTCTTTTGGTTATTTCTGTTGTCTTAGTTTTTTTTTAATTGAACTTTAAAAATTTCAAATGCTTGAATTCTACGGCAAAACTATTTTTTACCTACATCAAGTTGTAGGGCTTTCAAAAACCTACAATTTAAAAAAAAAACGTATTTTTCGTCCACTAGGAGCCGAGATATTGCCAAAAAACAAAAAAATCCGTTTTGATAAATTTTGAGGTTATGATTCATTAAAAAGAGCTAAAAATTTTTTTTTGTCGGTATTTTTAGATGTATAAAAAGATAGCATTTTTATTTTTTCAGTTTCCGGTGGGGTCAATTTTGATCCTCTTAATAGGCTAGACTTTTTCTAATTATAAAGATTACTTTTATAATTACGAAAATAAAAAGACAGAGAATAATAGTTTACAGAATTCGCAAGATAACGCAATAAAAATGACATAATAGCAAATTCGTGGTTTATCCTTAAAGGAATCCCTTGATGTCATTCCGCGTTTCAATGACAAAAATATTTCTATTTCTGAATTTTTGGACGGGTGTATGGAAGCACAAGTGATTTTACCCAGCCATGTAGAAGGAGAATTAGCTAAATTAATTAGAATTAAACTATATGGAGATGCTTTAAATTGCGTAAGGGGACGCAGCTTCAAAAATTTAATGGAAGTTGTAGAATATTTGGAAAATATTTTTGGATCAGCAAAAACTTATCACGAGTGGACAGGATATTTAGCAAAAATCAAGCAAAAGAAAGGTGAAAACGTGATTGTCTTTTCAAATCGGTTACGCGAAATTGAAAAAGAAATACTATTCACTGCAAGAAAAGAAAAGCGAGTAAATGATATAAACGATTTTAAACAAGAATTAGAAAAAGATTGCGTAAAGTATTTCCTAAGAGGGATGCACTGGGGAATACGGGCTCGCATAGGTACTCCTGTAAGTTTAGAAGAAGCTAGGAAAAATGCCATAGAGATTGAGCGGGAATTTGCAAATAGTATGCAAAAGGAAGGAGAGGTGCGTAGAGAGGAAAATAAAAGAGGCCATTTTTTTAAGGACGCACGCTGCGTAAACATTGTCGAAACAAAGACCAATATAATAATTTGTTCCTTTTGCAATAAAAGGAGACACCCAGCAATAAATTGCTTATTATTGGCCCGCCAGATGGGAAGTGTAAACTCATTTTCGCAACCTAATAATAATTTTCAGCCAAAACAATGGCAGAGAGGGCGAAATTTTTCTAACATTCAAAGACCTAATGTTACCTTTGGGGGCTGGAACGCTGAGGTAAATCGAAGGACAGAATTTTTACCAAGAGTTAGAGAAAACGTAACCAACGCCCCAGGCCGACATTTAGGGATGAACGCTGTGTATAGGAAAACTAGAAAAAATAACTACGAAAATCAAAATAGAGGGCGAAATAACTATGCTGCAAATTTTGGAAATAACAGCAGTAACAATCAGAATAATGATGATTTTGCGAGGAGAGGCCCGTAAAATTCGCCAATTCGAAATACAAATTATTTTTCAAATTTAATATGTTATTACTGTGGTAAACCAGGCCATACTTGCCATCAGTGTTTTAAATTACAACAAGACACGCGTTTAGGACAAGAGTCGCAGGGAAACGGTTTGAATCTCTCTCAAGTGGGCGAGGAGAGAGAGATAACGGCCGGCACGCGCCCGACTACGTCACAGGCAGCGAGCGACGGCCCGCGCGCATCGAAACAGTGAACTTGAATCAGGCAAGTGAAGCACCAATTATAAGAGTAGATGTAGGAGAATGTAAAAGGCCTGTTGAGTTCATGTTAGATACTGGAGCCTCTGAAAGTCTAGTAAAGAAATCCGAAGTATCTCCCTATATTCATATTGATATGCAAGAACCGATAAGATTAAAAGACATTACGCCTTATTATTTAGAAACCGTAGGAAAAATCATTGTAAATTTGGAAAATAGAGAAATTGAATTTTATTCAGTAGACGACGAGTTTCCCATAAATGAAGCAGTAATTTTGGGCACCGATTTTTTTTAGGCGAACAAAAGCAAAAATCTATTATTTTACAAATAACTTAGAATATGAAGGTAATGTGATACCTTTTGAAAGAGCACGGAAGAGTGCCTCAGATGAGACAAAAATAATAAATAATGAGAATAAAGAAAATTATTCACCGACAGAGGAATATTTTACGTTTGCTAGGAATAAGAGCCATAAACAAAAAACTAACAAACGCAAAGAAAACCAAGCAGTAGATTTTACAACGGAGGAAGAAGAAGAATATGACAGATTCTTATCAACTATTGGAAATATAGAAACTACGGGTGGAAATATAAATGCCAGTTATGACGAATTTAATTTGGAGAAACACAAAACCGTTTCAGAAAGCGGCGATAGTATACAAGAAGAATTTAAAGAAAGATATAAGCAATGACACGACGAAGATTTTGATAAGGTCGAGCAAGGAGAACCAGGAATAAGACATGTACAGCAAGAAGCATCCGATTCAAGGATCAAAGAATCGCGAGACCCAATTCATATCATCAATGACATTGAAAAGATGAGTAGAAAATTAAATCTACTAAGTTTAAGTCAAAACAAGGAGAGTAACATAATAATAAATAAAGAGTTAAATAAAATAAATTTATTCATAGAAGCGATGAAAGAAAAAATAAACAAAGGTCAGAAAGAAGTAAGTGAGAAAAACAATAAGATACCAGCGAAATCAAATATTAGAAAAGAACCTAAAAAAAGAAGAAAAGAGAAGAGCAGTGACGTTTAATGACGAGTTAATCATGATAAAAAAACCGAAGACAAATAAAGAAACAAACAAGAAATTAATGAGGAAGGTTACAAAAATAAAACGAGATAATACATTAGAAGAAAATGAAAATAATCAGAGAAATGCTGTAAATATTCAAGAATTATGTTATGATGAAGAAGAAGAAACTAATAATTGTGTAAATGGCAAAGCCAACGATGGGCATGCCAATGATGTTATTTTAAATGATGAAGATTAATTATTGAAAAGAGGTAAATATGTGAATTATATAAAAATAAATGATATATTTTATGAAAATAAGGAAAATATTGTTGATATAAAGAAGGGCAAAACCAATGATGGGCATGCCAATGATGTTATTTTAAATGATGAAAAAGAAGTATTGAAAAAGGTAATCATGTGAATTATAGAAATATAAAAGATGAATTACATGAAAATAATGAAAATATAGAAAAAGATATTGTTGATATAAAGAAAGACAGAGCCAATGATGGGCACGCCGATAATGTTATATTGAAAAATGAAAATGAGTTAATAAAAAAAAACAAAAATAGAAACTATGTTAAAATAAATAAAGTATTTAATGAAGATGATGAAATTATTGAACAAAATAAAGGAGTTATGATATATAGAAAGATGGAGAAAGCCAAAGAAGGACATGTCCGTAAAGTTTTTTTTAATAATTCAAATAAATTATTGAAGAATAAGAATTATGTGAATTATATGAAAATAAATGAAGTAGTTAATGAGAGGAATACCGAAAAAAGTAAAATAAATGTTGTTCATGAAAATAATATTGAAGGCTGCAAGGATCATGTTAATAAAAGTACGTTGGAAAAAAAATACATTGTTTGAAAAAAAATGAAAAATTTAAAATAAATGAAATAGTTACTGAAAAAAAAGATGAAGAAAAAATTGATAAAGTTATCTCTGAAAATCAAGATGAACTATATAATGACGTGGACTATAAAAATTATTATAGCAGTTATGAGTATAAAACGAAAAATGAATGTTTCTTTTCGTAACTTCAAAGGAATATATATTGTTGAAGGTGAAGAGGAAATCTCTCACCATGATGAAAATAAAAATCATGTATTGAATAAAAAAGAAGTATTTAATGATGTTAAAAATAATAGAAAGAATAATGCTTTCTATTGGAGAAATCCCAAAGTTGGGGATAAAAGGGAGTATTACGACGAATAAAATATTACTTATGAAAGTACCTCAAGAGAGGAGTGTGAAAATAATGTTAATGAAGCAATGAAAATAGTTGGAACGTATAACGATAAACATAGAAGAAACATTCATATTAAAAAGAAAAATATGCCATTAAAAGAGCTCGATATTGATACAGAGCAAGAAGGAGGTTATGAAGAGAATGCGTCATTGAACGAAAAGATGGAAGTTATAATGACTCAGAGAGACGAAGTAGATAGAAGTCTGAGATAAGAAAAGAATATGAGATATTTCAAAAGAACAAGCAGGAAGGAATAAACTTGTAAACGAAAAATAGAGGGACTAAAGGATTTTTACGTAAAGAATGCGAACCTGACGACTATTATAATAAATATGCTCGAGAGGAAAATGAATATGACAAAAATAAATATTATAAGTATGGTTTCGATGATTTAAAAAATGAGTATCTAAGACTTACTAATAAGTCTTTTGACATATTATCCTATGACAAAATCCAAGAAGAAAAATTTGAAATAAGCAGGACGCAAGACTTGCAAACCTTAAGGCTAGAAAAATTAAAGTCACAATTACGACTGCAGTACTTGATCAAAAAGGAAAAAGAGCTTTACAAAAACTACGCAACCTATAACAATTATAGATATACTCCTATAGATGATAGTGTTTGGCTATTGAAAAGGGGCAAACAGTATAAACAAGCTGACCAATATGAAGGACCATATCTGGTCACAGATGTTTTTAATGATAAATTTAATTTTAAAATAAAAATAAATAATCATAAAACTAAGGAAGTTCATGCTAACCGGGTAAGAAAATCCTATTTGGAACCAAAGTAAATAAAAAAAAATTTGGATTAAAATAATATGTTAAACAATAAAAAAATTAATCGAAAAATAAATTAAATTAGAATACCATACTGAAAACAATGACATTAGATCTCACATGAGATCTCACGATTGAAAATGAAACGAGATCTCATATGAGAACTCATATGAGATCTCACGTGAGATCTTACGTACCTTCAATGAACTGACAGTGACTTAGTACTTAATATCTTTTTTTTATTATATTAATAAATTACTTTTACATATCATTTACAATAGCGTCTTACAGATTTAAATAATATAGGTTATTCTAACTCAAGAATTATTGATTTTATTTTTATTTTAAAGTATAATCGCAATCTTATTGCTTGTTTTCCTAATTTAGTCGTAAATCTACCGTAATCTGAAAAATTTTAAAATCGTGCTCGAATATCATTTCAAACCATAATAAATAATCATATTCATACAGACTATTCACAAAGTTTTCATAAAAAGAATTATATTTACATGCAATTTAAGTCAAAACATTAGAAATAAAATGATAAATACTCTTATTATTATGCTATTCGTCAAGAGCAAGTCGGAGCAGATTTGATACCGACCGAGAATTGAACATCCGTTGTTTAATTTTCTCCTACTAAACGTAATGGAATAAATTAAAATTTTAAACACATTTACGAAATTTATTTCTCTATTGCACTCACCAAAATAATTGAAGAAAATTTTGAAAATTAAAAAATTTTATACTACAACTCTTTATTAAACTGTAAGTACGGTTACTTACTTTTTGCTTAAGATCAGGCCGGCGTAGAATCTGATACCGACCGAGTAACAATTAAGTTTTTCGTTATTCACTTAAGTATTAGTTAGTGTATCTTTAAATTAAAGTTTGAGTGCAATAGATATTATTATTATGAACATCTATGCACAAGAAAAAAAAATTCTACCGCTTTGTTTTTGAGAAAAGTAAGGAATGCCGAAGTAAAAGTTTAGTTTATAATATTTTCGCGTTCCTTACTTTTCTCAAAAACAAAGCGGTAGATTTTTTTTCTTGTACATACATATTTGTAATAATAATATCTATTGCGCTTAACCTTTAATTTGCAGATACACCGATTGATATTTGAGTAAATAACAAAATCTCAATTAGACAAGGACAGCGACTCTTAAAATAAGATGAATATTATGAAAAAAAATCTATTATACAATCATGTATGTATGAAAAATTGCGCTCGATAACAAATTCTCGGTCGGTAACCACATTTGCACCAGCTTACTCTTGAAGATGAGGTTTAGACCTTTTTTACTTATCGAAAGTAGCTAAATAAGTAATATCGTTTATTTTTGATAAAAACATATATCAACATTTTTTCACTTGTAAATATCTATTTATTTTAACAAATGAGAAGCGAAAGCGCGTAAATTTGTCCAAATTCAAAGAATAAGCCGCAAAAAATAAATAAAAACAAAATATCTTTTTTAGCTATTTTCGATCAATAAAGTTAGTCGGAAGATGATCTGAAGTGGAAAGTGACGCCATGGAATACAATGCAAATTAAATGAAGTGGCTAAAATAAGGAATGCTAACTAGTGAGGAGGAATGGCTCCACTAAATTTATCGGATATGATGATGTTCTGTATTTGAATACGTATTTATTGTAATTAAATACACTGAGAACATAATGAAGCTCCCTTTTCTGATAATATTTGTCATTCAACTTTATGAGTAAATGGGGAATTTAATTGGGTTTTTTCACTACAAGAAAAAAAGGAGTAGGATTCAACTTGAGTGCATACAACTAAAGAAATCTACCGAAATCTTATATTCGAAAAGTTATATACAAGTTTTCAATTTATAGTATTTTGAGGTTAGGTTTGTTAATTTTGAACTCTAATTAGCGATCTAAGTTCATAAAAAAATTACAGCTCTAAAGGATTTTTTTATTATTAACTAAGAGAATGGTATTAATATAGCTAATGTCAAAATTTAAAGAACAAGCCCGAAAAAATAAAAAAGTAATAAATATCTTTTTCAAATTTTTTAAATTGAATAAAATATATAAGAGATCCCATGTGAGATCACATATGAGATCGCACACGAGATTGTATATGAGATGTCACATAAAATCGCCTATGAGATGACATATGAAATCGAATGTATTTTCGTTAAATTTTTAAAATAAAATAAATATATGTGCGATTTGACATGAGACCTCACATATATTTATTTTATTTTCGAAATTCAACGAATATATTTGAGATTTCATAGGCGATTTCATATGAGATCTGGCATGAGAGTTCATACAATATTTACAGTAGGGATGATTTTTGGATTGTTCTTTAAATTTATACATATTTACACTCTTCCGATTCTCATTTATTTAAAATAAGTTCATACCTATAAGTAGAATCGGTGGTAGCGCAAGGGCTAACGCTCTTGACTCATGCTGTAATAGACCGGAGTTTAATCCCCGGAAAAATTTTGGAAATATTTTTCTGAATTTTTCTCTGTGAAATAGAACTAGGAAACCAGAAAGGACCAATTAAAAATTCCCCCTGGCAAATATTTGATACGAAGAAATTAATTAATTTGAAATATTTTTTAGATGCATAAAAATATTTTATTGGAGGAAAAAAATTTTATTTTTATTACGAAATATTAATTTAAAATAAAATAAATAATTTCCAGTATGAGATATTTGTAAGTTTAAAAAATATCTTATATATATTGAGCAATATTTTATTGATATTTAAAAATGTTATTTTCACTGACGGAATAAATGATATTGATACAAAAAGTATTTCACCTATTGCCAGAAAGAATCTATTCGATACAATAAAGTTTTTTTCGTTACAAAGAAATTTTTTTTCTAGTATAGCTATTAGATCTCAAGTAACGGTTTTATCATCCATCATTTATTTTCATCATGAAGCGGCAAAGACAGAATTAGGTTCAAATAACAACCGCTACTCGAGTTAGGTATATGAATAGGAGTCTAAGATCGTCTATGATAATAAAAATTTATATGGTTTGAATATATATTCAAAATAGATTAAATAACAAATATCATTTTCTTCATTAAGAAATAATAAGTTTATTGAAAAAAAATTTTTACTTATTTATTTTTTAATCTATTTTCAATCATAATAAATTTTATTAAAAACGGAGCAATTTATTCTAACATATTTTAACAATGAAAATAATACTTTTAATCTTATTCAAATAATGAAAATAATTTCAGTTTATAAAATTCATAGTAAAAGATTAAATATTTTTATCTTACCTGCAAGAAATAAAATGTAGGCTCTCGAATATTCGCCTTTGCGACTCGAAGGATTACAGTGAAGTTGACATCGTCGATTTTTAACGAAGCGAAATCCGTTATTATCAAAGTCCTCACAATCGTCTGACACAAAAGGCACAAGAGTATCTTTTTTTCGTACTCTTCTTATACATTGGCTTTGTTCCAAATGCTTCTCGGGGTTGCGCACGCCGTATTCACAAAATTTATAACGCGTCAAATAGCTCTAAAAAAACTTTCTGATTGGTCAATACAGCTTATCTATAAAGAAACCCCCAGTATGTGCAGTAGATTTTCGGACACAGCAACATACTAAGCATTACTGGTTCGCAACTTCAAAAAGCGTGTTTAACACAGCCATTTGTATGCGAACGTGATTTCCTAAGCAAGACAATGAAAAATCTGTGAACGCATCCATACGATGCAATAAATACATACATTGTAACGGGGAATATATTTAAATCAACTAATCAAATATATTTGTGGGTTTCATATGTACTTACTTCAAGTACATACGCACTCACCGTTAAATAACCGATTTTCGATTTAGAGACGATCAGCCTCGTACATCGTCACTGATCGACTATGACTGTCTTTTTCATACCATGGAAATCAGTTAAGCAATATTTAATACTATTGCAGAACTTCGCTTAGAAATTCTGCCTCCCGGACGTCTGGTACGACGAAACCCACGGCGTGTACCTTAAGACTCTGTTAAATATAGTAGATCAAAAGAAAGCAAGTGTATTAAGTTTAACATATAAAGACAAAACACGATTTTAATCAGTGAGAAATAATATTATGTAACAATTCAAAATAACTTCAATTTTACTTTAATTTATTCAAAATGACAAACAAATTCAGTACACCAAAATAAGTTTATAATGATAGTTATTAGATACAAAATTTAGTAAATCTCACGAAAAGAAACAAAAGTTAATTTAAGCTACCCTATTCTATATGACGCGGCGCACACGACGGTCTCGATATTTTTACATATATCGCATACACGTATTCAATAATAAAACGCAATACGATAGTCTGCAGACTTACATTTTTCTATCGGTCGTTGAACACGAAGATTTTCCGACGATCCTCTCTAACACAGACGAATCGATGATTCAACAAAAGCGGCACCGAAGATATGCAGTGTAGCTCAAGGCTATCGTAGCTCTCGTTACAAGGACGCTCCGATCTCTCTGCAGATTTACGGCGAACCCACTTGGTTCTTGTACACGACACGACGATTATATTAGCAAGAAGATCTGCTTTTCAATGTCTCTTAACAAGCCAATATTCGAAGCAGAGTCACACGAATTAATTACATCAGCCAAAATGCTTCTATCTAAAGAACGGAAAACTATCCAAAGCACGAGCTCGCACAACGCACAATATGGTTGCTAAATCCTTTCTGCCTTGTTAAAAACGACCCGTTCGCTATTCTCTCTTGCCTAAGTCTCTTCGTCATGTCTTGCGCGCGCCTTCACTAACCGTCAGCCACGCAAGACGATGAAATATCCACTCTCTGTCTCACTCTTATACACATAATGTAAGCATAAAAGCTTACAATATGCTGTGCGACTCACAACGAGGAGAGAGACAGAAGTATACTGACATACGGTATATGTATAATTTGCTATCCTCGTTACAACATATATATATATATATATATATATATATATATATATATAAATGATTATAGTTATATATAAAATACATTAGTAATACATGGGCTTCGTTCCAAATGCTCGCGATATATATATATATATATATATATGCATATACACAGTAAAAAATTTAGTGTAATTCGTCAAATTTTTTTTTGTACAAAAATTTTTGTGTTGAAATTTTACAAACATATTTGTAAAATCAACATAAAAGTTTTTGTAATTTAAAAATTTCTGTGTACTTTTAAAATCAACACAAAAATTTTTGTAGAATTAACACACGGAGTTTGTTATTTTTACAAACATGTGTGTACCTAGTTATTCAAATAATCTTATACTTTTAATAATTAAATATTAGCATTGTTGTTATTTTATGCAATAAAAAGGCCTTAAATGCAAGGTAAATTTTAGTTTGTAAATATTAATTTCTGCTAACAAGGATTCCATGACATTTGGGTCTCGGATTTTCTCCTGACATTGAGATATTTTTTCTTATATAAAATTATGAAAAAAGCCTTATTCCTAAGGTGCAACTCTCGATTTTTGCCAAGTTATCAGCAGTTCCCTACTGAAAAAAATGACATGAGATCTCACGTGAGTTCTCACGATTGAAAATGAAACAAGATCTCATATGAGAACTCATATGAGATCTCACGTGATAAAATAAAAGTTTTCTAGAATAAGAACTTCAAAAAATGTATAACCATAAAAAAATGGAACTTTTTAAAAATTTAGACATATCTGCTGATAACTCGTCAAAAATCGAGAGTTGCACCTTAGGAATAAGGCTTTTTTCATAATTTTATTTAAGAAAAAATATCTCAAAGTTAGAAGAAAATCTGAGACTCAAATGTCATGGACTCTCCTTGTAAGTCCAAAAATTTGTATATTTTTTTTTTCTTCTTTAACGTCGCTATATCTACGCTATTTGTGATGCTAATCAGCGACGGAACCCGTAAGTGTGTTTGTGAACAAAGCACATGTAACGTGCAGTGGTGCTTCTATCAATCGGTTGCTGTTTAGTTTGTTTATGATCTTATTGATCCACGCCAACATCCATCATTTTATCCTTTTTCTTATATTTCTTTATCTCTCTCTTTTTTTTTAATATATTAACAGAAAGAAATATGAGAAAGTCATTATTTAATATCTAATCATCATTTCAGTCATTATATTTTATCACAAATAAATTTGTAAAATTCACAAATTTTATTACTCAAAATTTTGTATTATTCATGGATTTTTATGTTAAAGTTTTAACTTCGAAAATTACACAAAAAAAATTTGTAGATTTTAACACAAAAAAATTTGTGTTTCATCTGTAACACTTATGTGTGTTAAAATTACAATTTTTTTTCCACTGTGTACATATAAATTTTGCGAATACAACGTGCGCAATCCCGAGAAGCATCTGGAACAAAGCCGATGTATTAGAAAAGTACAAAAAAAGATACTCTTGTGTCTTTTGTGCCAGACGATTGTGAGGACTTTGATAATAACGGATTTCACTTCGTTAAAAATCACCACTGTCAACGTCACTGTAATCCTTCGAGTCACAAAAGCGAATATTCGAGAGCCAATATTTTAATTCTGTCAGGTAAGATGAAGATATTTAATCCTTTACTATGAATTTTATATATTGAAATTATTTTCATAATACTTTTAAACATGATTAAAAGTATTATTTCTAAATAAATTAAAAGTATTATTTCCATTGTTAAAATACGTTAAAATAAATTGCTCCGTTTTTAATAAAATTTATTATAATTGAAAATAGACTAAAAATAAATGCGAAAAAATTTTTTTTTAATCGACTTATTATTTCTTAATGAAGAAAATAATATTTGTAATTTAATCTTTTCTGAATATATATTCCAACCATATAAATTTTTATTATCATAGACGATCTTAGGCTCCTATTCATAGACCTAACTCAAGTAGCGGTTGTTACTTGAACCTAATTTTGTCTTTGTCTCTCCATCCCATATGGAAATAATTTCTGTGAATAACTATTAATAACTGTGTATAAATGTGAAAAAATGTGAATAACTGTTAATAACTATAATAAACTACCGCAACTAAGACATTAATAACAGTAAATAACAGTTGATAACAGTTAATAATTGTTACGAATAGATAATAATAATGATTAACTGTAAATAATAATAATTTACTGTTATTTATAGTTATTTACAAATATTCGTAATTTTTCACATTTATTCACATTTATTCACATTTATTAACAGTTATTAATACTTTTTCACACTTTCAAAAATTTTCACACGTATAATCGTTTTATTTATATATAGGCGAAAAATTTTGTAAATGTGAAAAACTGTAAATATCTGTAAGAAAGTGAAGGTAGCTCGTGCCAAAAATAAAAAATTTACGAATCAAACCAAAATGTACGAGGTTCTTTAAGTTAAAATGAATCTCTACGCAAAAAATCGGACCTGATTTCCAGGGAAAATTTCAAGAAAAAGTCTTTTGAAAATGCTGCGTTTACTGACATTTTAACATTGCTCATATGGTAGATATTCGATTTTCCTGCAGTTATAATCGAATATTTGCATCTAAAGATTTACTACCGCTCTGAAAAACTAAATATAAATACTTTATTAAACAAGCTTTCCAATGGTATGTTAAATGTTATGTGTATCCAGGGATTTTTCGAAAATATTATGAAAAAAATCTGAAAATTTATTGATTTTCATAGGAGAAATTTTTTTGAAACAAAAGTCTGTTTTTGAGGTTAGCTCGCGCGAAATTCAAAATATTGGAATGAATTTATTATTAAAATTTTTTTAAATATTTACAGAATATGAATTTTTAAAACATTCATATAAATATTTATATAAAAAATAAAGTAAATAAAATAGAATAATGAAGATTATTTATTTTTAGGTATTATAATTGATAAATAACATCTGCTAGCATGTAATATATATGTATATACGTGTGACATTTTCTGCAGTCGCAACAACAAAAGTCAATAGAGTTTCACTTATACTCATTTGACTTTAGTTGCGCGGTACGAGCTACCTTAAGAGGAGGTCGAGTATATCTGTCCTTTTCTAATCAAAAAATTGATTTTTTCACAAAAATTAATAATTTTAGCAAAAAATAAGAAGAAAGCCCCATCTCGTATAATAAAAAGCAAGATTTTCTTTTATGAGGAAAAATTATTTTTATCGCTTCGTTTTTAAGAAAACCTTGAAAAACTGAATTGTTCACCCTAACCTCTATTTTTTAAGTTTTTCAAGGTTTTCTTCAAAACAAATCGATAAAAATAATTTTTCCTCATCAAAGAAAATCTTGCTTTTTATTATACGAGATGGGGCTATCTCCTCATTTTTTGCTACAATTATTAATTTTTGCATAAAAATTAATTCTTTGATTAGAAAAGGACAGAGATATACGACCTGCTCTTAATAACTATAATTCAGTGTAACTAATTGCAAATAAATATAAATAACTATAAATAAGTATAAATAATAATAAATTATTCATCAATTAAAAAATTTTTGAAAATGTGGGTAACTGTTAATAAATGTGTATAAATGTGTGTAAATGTGTATAAATGTGAATAACTATAAATAACTATTAATAAACATTACTTTCAGTTAATAATTTTTATTTAGCGTTCATAACTATTATTAACCATTATTAACTGTTTTTCACTCTTATTAATTCTTATTAATGTGTCAATTGCGGTAGTTTATTACAGTTATTCACATTTTTACACAATTTCTCACAAAAATCATTTTCATATGGGATGATAATAATAAAAGACAGATGATACAACCGTTACTTGATCTAATAGCTACACTGGAAAAAAAATTTTATTAGTAACGAAAAAAATTTTATCGTATCGAATATATTCTTCCGGGCAATCGGTGAAATATTTTTTTTATCAATATCACTTATTCCATCAGTCAAAATAAAATTTTTAAATATCAATAAAATATTTTTCTTGAACTTGAGAAAATGTCATACTGGAAATCATTAATTTTATTTTAAATTTATATCTCGTAATGTAAAAATAAAAATTAAGTTAAATAATTAAAATAAAATTTTTTTCCTTTAATAAAATATTTTCATGTACATAAAAAATATTGCGTATTAATCAATTTCTGCGTACCAAATAGAAGTAACAATTCATTGAATAAATATTATCTTTCTTAAAAAATATACCTGAATTTTTCAAGCCTGAAAAATATTTTTTTGTAGAAGAATATATTATTTTGAAAACATGAAATATCACTTTTAAGCATAGAAATAATTTTTCATAAGTAAATTTAAAATATTAATTCAAATAAATGTCTCAGCAAATTTAAATTCTTTTTCTGCAACATAAATTTCAATTTTTTTTAATTACTGAAACTCTTTTGATTCACAGATTATTTATTTATTCAAAGAAATATTTCTTTAAAAGAGTTACGTAATGATTTTAATTAAAATTTATTTTTCGTAATCATGTTTATAAATAATTATTGTGAAATTTTTTTTTACTGAAATGTACGTTTCTAATCAAAATAATAATTACTTTATTAAAATGAGAAAATTTTCAAAGTTTTTCAGTTATATTTTCTTCATTCGGACAATTATTTTTTTTCAATTCAAAATCCTCTTTGTAATGTGAAGAAATGTAATCAATTACACTGCTTTTTTGCACCAACAAACATTCTTTTGCTGAAAAGAGATAGGTTTATCGAAGTCATGAACCAATTTGTTTAATTCGAAAATGATGTTTTTTAATTAAAAAATTATGTGATGTAACATATTTTTTTCATTTTTATATAAAAATTATTTTAAATAAATATTACATTTTTTCAATAAAAAAATATAATATTGTTTTTAAGAAAGTTTTACTGACTTTCAACACTATTTTGGAAGTAACTAATCTCTTAAAGTTAATAAGATATTTTTCTAAATTCGAACATTTTTTTTTTCGAATATAATATTTTACCAAAGAATATTTAAAGGTTTTTTTTTTATTTGAAAATTTGTTTCATGAATTTAAAAATGATTTTTCGTTGACTCAAGGAAATTCATTTCTGTGCACCGTATTTCTTCTATTGAAAAACACCTTCTTCAAAGTTAAAAATACTTTTTACACTGTGTAGTAACAAATTTTGCGTGAAATTCCGTGATAAAACGAACATTTTCACATACTAATTTGATATCATTTCAAAACAATGTCTAATAACTATTTTCATGATGAAAAATAAGGCTTCCTTTTTTTTAACATTCTGCAGTTAAAAATGAAATTTCATTTGGTTAATATGAAAGGACAAAGATGAGCCACCTGCTCTAGGATAAATTTAGAACAAACGTGCCTGTTTTCTTTTAATATCTTACAAATAATACATGTTTTTGATTAACAGTCATTGATTATTTTATTACTCACTAATGTCAAATTATTTTTTTCTTTTATGCTATATTACTGAAAAAATCAATAATTCATAAAAAAATGATTTCTTTTTATTATTATTTAGTTTTTGAATAACACTAATTTGAAAATTTATTTCATGACACAATATATAATAAAGTTAAGATTTAGATTAGAAAAGGACAAAAATAAATGACCTATTATAAAACAAAATTTTTAAGGGTTTGCTTTATCGATCAAATATAGTTAAAAATAAATTTCGTTTTTTTTCATATGAATAAATATCAGAATTGTTTGTAATCCCTAGCAGGAATATAAAATGTTTAAAAATGTTAAAAACTGTTCAAAACTATTTAAAACTGTTTATAAGTGCGAAATTTAGGACATTTAAAACAGTTATGAACAGTTCTAAACAGTTTTAAACATTTTTAAACACTTTCAAAAAGTTTTGAAAAGTTCGAAATGATTTCAAACGGTGTTTAATAGTTTTGAATTTTTTATGTTAAAGAGTTATAGATTATTTTAAATATTCAAAATATTTCAAAACAACTTTAAATCAATATGAACTATTTTTTATTAGCTTAAACAGTTTTGAACGGTTTTAAACAGTTTTAAACACCTTCAAACAGTTTTGAACAGTTTTAAAAAGTTTTAAAAAGTTCGAAATGATTTCAAACAGTGTTTCATAATTTTGTTTGTAGAAATTTTCTTATAAATATTAAAATTTATATTATATATACGAGAAAATGTTCACTTTATTTTTAAATTATTCTGTATTGTTTAATACTATTGAAAAATGTTGAAAACTGTTTATAACTGTTTTAAATGTCCCAAATTTCACATTTAGAAACTATTTTGAACAGTTTTAAACATTTTTAAACAGTTTTGAATAATTTTAAACTATTTCAAACAGTAATGCACATTTTATATTTCCGCTAGGGATTGGAGATATCATCTTCTCCTCTATTTTATAAACCCGTGATTTCACCTTACTCGTGTAATTTTTATTGGCTAGGAAAAATTTGTAATTGGTTTTTCCTGGTCTCCTAGTTCTAATTCACAGAGAAAAATTCAGAAAAACTTTTCTAAAATTTTCTCAGGGATTAAACTCTGGCCTACTACAGCATGAGCCAAGAGCCTTAGTCCCTGCGCTACAACCGATTCTACTTATAAGTATGAACTTATTTTAAATAAATGAAAATCGGAAGAGTGTAAATATGTATAAATTTCAAGAATAAGCCGTGAAAAATCATTCCTACTATAAATATTGTATGAACTCTCATATGAGATCTCATATGAAATCGCCTATGAAATCTCATATATATTCGTTGAATTTCGAAAATAAAATAAATATATGTGAGATCTCATGTCAGATCGCACAAATATTTATTTTATTTTAAAAATTTAACGAAAATACATTCGATTTCATATGCGATCTCATGTCAGATCGCACATATATTTATTTTATTTTAAAAATTTAACGAAAATACATTCGATTTCATATGCGATCTCATAGGCGATTATATGTGACATCTCATATGCAATCTCGTGTGCGATCTCATATGTGATTTCACATGGGATCTCTTATATATTTTATTCAATTTGAAAATTTGAAAAAGATATTTATTACTTTTTTATTTTTTCGGGCTTGGTCTTTAAATTTTGACAAATTTTGACATTAGCTATATTAAGAAGGGGCCGAACTATCTGTCTCTGTCTAATAGCGTTTTTCATTATTTATATAAACACTACCCTTAATAACAAGAAAAAAATAGCAGCCCCCGCTAGATATTAGTATAATTAGTGAATTTTGAAATAACAAACAAATTTTTTTACTGCGTAGTTTTTGAATAATTAGAGACCCACCAAAAAAAGATAGGTTATATCCTACATTGCTAGTAGGTCTCTAATTAGTCAAAAACTATGCGGTAAAAAATTTGATTTTTATTCCAAAATTTACTTATTATACTAATATCTAGCGGGGGCTGCTATTTTTTTCTTGTTATACCGGATAGTGTTTACATAAATGATGAAAAACGCTATTAGACAAAGACAGATAGTTCGGCCCCTTCTTAATACCCCCACACAGCATAAAAGATAACATTGGAATATTCCGAAATATTCCAATGGGATATTTCATTAAAATATGTATGGAAGCTTTATGGAAGAAAACAGAAATATTCCTGAAATATTGCAAAGGAAACTTTCTACGAAGAACCCCTGGAAGCCTCCGTAAACCTTCCGAGGAAGATTCCGTTGGAAGATTGATGAATCATTGCACCGAAAGATTTCATGGAAACTTGAATGGAAGACTCCGTTTACCTTTCAGCGAAATATTGGAAATTGTCATTGAAACATTTCAGTGGAAGGCTCCTGAAAGATTCAGTAAACCTTCCAAGGAAGATTCCGTTGGAAGATTGATGAATCATTGCACCAAAAGATTTCATGGAAACTTGAATGGAAGACTCCGTTTACCTTTCAGCGAAATATTGGAAATTGCCATTGAAACATTCCAGTGGAAGGCTCCTGAAAGCTTCCGTAAACCTTCCGAGGAAGATTCCGGTAGAAGATTGATGAATCATTGCACCGAAAGATTTCATGGAAGCTTGAAAGAAAGACTACGTTCACCTTTCAGCGAAATATTGGAAATTATCATTGAAACATTCCAGTGTAATGCTTCTGAAAGCTTCCGTAAACCTTCCAAGGAAGATTCCGTTGGAAGATTGATCAATCATTGCACCGAAAGATTTCATGGAAACTTGAATGGAAGACTGCGTTCACCTTTCAGCGAAATATTGGAAATTGTCATTGAAACATTCCAGTGGAAGGCTCCTGAAAGATTCCGTAAATCTTCCAAGGAAGATTCCGTTGGAAGATTGATGAATCATTGCACCAAAGGATTTCATGGAAACTTGAATGGAAGACTGCGTTTACCTTTCAGCGAAATATTGGAAATTGTCATTAAAACATTTCAGTGGAAGGCTTCTAAAAGCTTCTGTAAACCTTCCAAGGAAGATTCCGTTGGAAGATTGATTGATCATTGCACCGAAAGATTTCATGGAAGCTTGAATGGAAGACTCTGTTCACCTTTCAGCGAAATATTGGAAATTGCCATTGAAACATTCCAGTGGAAGGCTCCTGAAAGCTTCCGTAAACCTTCCGAGGAAGATTCCGGTAGAAGATTGATGAATCATTGCACCGAAAGATTTCATGGAAGCTTGAAAGAAAGACTACGTTCACCTTTCAGCGAAATATTGGAAATTGTCATTGAAACATTCCAGTGGAAGGCTCCTGAAAGATTCCGTAAATCTTCCAAGGAAGATTCCGTTGGAAGATTGATGAATCATTGCACCAAAGGATTTCATGGAAACTTGAATGGAAGACTGCGTTTACCTTTCAGCGAAATATTGGAAATTGTCATTGAGACATTCCAGTGGAAGGCTCCTAAAAGCTTCCGTAAACCTTCCAAGGAAGATTCCGGTGGAAGATTGATGAATCGTTGCACTGAAAGATTTCATGGAAGCTTGAAAGGAAGACTCTGTTCACCTTTCAGCGAAATATTGGAAATTGTCATTGAAACATTCCAGTGGAATGCTTCTGAAAGCTTCCGCAAACCTTCCAAGGAAGATTCCGTTGGAAGATTAATCAATCATTGCACCGAAAGATTTCATGGAAGCTTTGTAGAAGACTCCGTTTTCCTTTCGGGGAAATGTTCGGAATTTTCACTGGAATATTCCGACTTAAGTCTCCTGGAAATTTCCGTAAACCTTCCAAGGAAGATTCCGTTGGAAGATTGATGAATCATTGCACCGAAAGATTTCATGGAAGCTTGAAAGGAAGACTCTGTTCACCTTTCAGCGAAATATTGGAAATTGTCATTGAAACATTCCAGTAGAATGCTTCTGAAAGCTTCCGCAAACCTTCCAAGGAAGATTCCGTTGGAAGATTGATCAATCATTGCACCGAAAGATTTCATGGAAGCTTTATAGAAGACTCCGTTTTCCTTTCGGGGAAATGTTCGGAATTTTCACTGGAATATTCCGACTTAAGTCTCCTGGAAATTTCCGTAAACCTTCCAAGGAAGATTCCGTTGGAAGATTGATGAATCATTGCACCGAAAGATTTCATGGAAGCTTGAATGGAAGACTTCGTTTACCTTTCAGCGAAATATTGAAGATTTTCACTGAAATATTCCGGTTCGAGTATCCTGGAAGCTTTCGTAAACCTTGCAAGGAAGATTCTGTTGGAAGATTGATGAATTATTGCAGGGAAAGACCCAAGGAAGCTCTAGGGAAGACTGCATTTACCTTGCGGCTAAATGTTGGCAATTTTTGACTGAAACATTTGGGCCGAAGGCTTCAGGAAGCTTTCGTCAACATTTCATGGAAGATCCCATCAGTAGACTAATGAATCAGGAATTATTATTTTGAATGAATGTAAAACGGATACTACACCAGCACTCATAAATATGGCTTATCCTCGTTTGTAAGTTAATGAAAAACAATGTGAATGACGCTATAGCTACACCAAAAAGACATTTTTATAAAAATGAGATAATTGTTATAAAAATGAGGTAATTTTTTTAACGAAAATGACTTTATTGCAATAACAAAAAACAAGTTCTTTTTCATTCAAATTTTTTATTATATCTAATGACGATATTTTCCCAATACATTACTTGACACACCAAAAGGCGTTTTAAATAACGTCATTTAGTATGTTAGGGATTAGGACAAAAAATGACGTCGTTTAGTATGTTAAATGTTAACAAAAAATGACATCATTTTTTAATAACAATGATGTCCTTTTTTATATAACTTCCCACATAGCATGAAATATATCTGAAATATTGCTGAAATATTTCATTGAAAGATTTGGAATAAAACAGAAAAAATGATATGAAATGTTTCTGAAATATTGATATGTCCGCCTAGAAGATTGGTTTGAAATATTTCATGTAATGTTTCTGTAACATTCTTTCATGATTGTTAAAAGATTGCAGCAACATTTGACCGAAAGATTCATGGAAGAATATGAATCTTTCAAGAGATGTTTCGGAAATATTTCTAAAATCTTGTTTAAAATATATCTAAAATAATGTTGTTGAAAGATTCTATCAGATATTATTTTTGATTTTGTAAGAGTTGCATCTCAAACCATATTAGATACCTATATATTTATTTGTTATTCAGAATTTAAGCGCTTATTTATTTGTATCAAGAATTTTCGGTCTTATATGCTAAACGAGAGAACGTCCCACCACTTGCGAGAGTTTGTCAACCGCATTATGATCACATGAAAATATAATCAAGTAGCCACCTGCTGACAAGATGGAAGAATTGCTACGCACGCAAGATAACTACAAATATTAAGACAATATTTCTCTAGTATTTTACTGTTATATTCATAAATTTTTGGGAATGCTTCACGAAATATTTCTGGAATATTACAGAAATATTTCATGAAATATTTCTTGAAAAATTTGCGCAGTATTGATTTAAAATATTTTAAGAAATGGTGCAGTAATATTTCTTCAATGTTTCAGTGTTATGTTCAAACATTTTTTCAAATACTTCATGAAATATTTTTCAAATATAACAGAAATAATAAATATTTCATGACATGTTTCTTGAAAGATTTGAGAAATATTAATTTGAAACATTTCAAGAAATAATGTAACAACTTACTTGAATATTTCAGTGTCAGATTTAAAAATTTATTTGAAATAAAACATGAAATGTTCCAACAATATTACAGAAATATTTTAATGAATTATTTAATATTCATAAACTGAAAGATTTCAAAGAAATATTAGTTCATCACTTATTTAATATTTCACTGAAATATTTCATTAATAATTCACAGAGGCTTTCAGTTACCTTTACTGAAATATTCCATGAAAAGTTTACGGAAGCTTCCGGTAAACTTCCTGGAAGCTTCCAATGTTTTTTCTGCAGTGAATTAAATCTTCCACGTTTTCTTATAGGAAGCTTCCGGTAATATTTCACTGAAATTTTCAACGAAAAACTTACCGAAGCTTCCTGGAAGCTTTCACTGAAATATTTCAGGAATGATGTACGGAAGCTTCGAGTAAGCTTCCACTGAAATATTCCATGAAAGATTTACGGAGGCTTCCAGTAAGTTTTAACTGAAACGTTTCATGAATAATTTACGGAAGCTGTCGGTAAGCTTCTATTAAAATATTCCATGTATAATTTACGGAAGCTTTCAGTAAGCTTCCACTGAAATATTCCATAAAGGACTTACGGCGGCTTCCAGTGAGCTTTCACTGAAATATTCCATGAAAGACTTACGGAAGACTCCTGATCGAGGACATATCCATCTTCCGGGAAGTTTCCACTGGAAACTTCCTGAAAGCTTTCAACCTTTCTTCCACATCTTCCGGGAAGCTTCCAGGAAGCTTCCAGGAAGCTTACATGCTGTGTGGGCCATTCTTTTAGTTGAAATAAAAAAATCCTTTAGAGCTATAATTTTTTTATGAACTTGAATCGCAAATCATATATTAAAGTTGCAAACCTAAACCCGAAATACTATGAATTGCTAATTTGTATATAACTTTTTAAGTATTTGGTAGATTTCTTTAGTTATTCGCACTCAAGTTGAATCCTACTAATTTTTTTATTGAAGTAAAACATAAACTTGGATCAGAAATATTATCAGAAGGGGGAAGCATCACCATGCCCTTAATTTATATAATTACACTAATATTATAAATACGTATTCGCACACTAGAACATCATAATATTCAATAAATTTAGTAGAGCCATAAGACCCAATGCATCTTACCCGGGGTTAGTAGTTCTAATTTTAGCCACTTCGTTTTTGCATGGTATTTTATGGCGTCATTTTCCAATCAAAGATCAGCTTTCGACTAACTTTACCGATCGAAAATAGCTAAAAAAGAATTGCAAATGTACACGCTTCCGTTTCTCATATGTTAAAATGAATAGATATTTACAAGTGAAAGCAATTCTGATATGTATTTTTATTAAAAATAAATTAAATTACTTTTTTAGCTACTTTCGATCAGTAAAAAATACCTAAAACCTCGTCTAAAACTGACCTTTAACACGTCAAATAGTATAATACTAAAATATGTGTATTACCTTACTTTTAACGTTTGGACTTACATTGCATACAAATATAATTCTTATTATGAAAATTATGTGAATAGTCTGTATAAATATGATTATATATCATGGTTTGGAATTATATTTGAGCAAGATTAAAAAATTTTTTTCAGATAACGGTAGATTTACGACTAAATTAGAGAAACAAGCAATAAGATTGCGATAATACTCTAAAATAAAAGTAAAATAAAAAATTCTTGAGTCAGAAAAACCTATATTATTTAAATCTGTAAGACGCTATTGTAAATGATATGTAAAAATAATTTATCAGTATGATAAAAAAAAGATATTAAGTGCTAAGTCACTGTCAGTTTATAGAAGGTAGTTTGTCATAATGTTCTGAGACATAAATAAAGCTGCAACTGTTTTTACGGCGACATGCAAATTGTGTAACAATTGGTAAGACGTGTTATGCCGTAAATCTAAACCAGATGCAGCGTGCGTCATAGAACGACACTATCTATTGATTAGAAAAACTGTCATTAATCAGTGAACTGACCCCGAGCTTCGTATACATGATTTCGTCTGCGATATGAAATAAGTATCTCAATTTGTGAATACACAAATTCTGAACAAACCTTTGTATACGAACAGCATCGCTCCAGACCTCACTGAAAAGTGATGGACGTCTCGAGTGTAAAAGGCGATATGCATAATTGTAGTGACTAGTATCTTAACTATTACTTGCAAATAACTTCTAAATCTTCGTAAAAAATTTGTTTGTTTCTATTATTAGTCAATCGCCAAGTATAATTATGCTCGAAAATAGTTTAATACCATAATCCATAATAGCATGCTTAAGATAACGATTGTTTTGTAGATGTAGTGTAGAATCATTTAATCGTAATTTTATTATTATATATAAATAAATTGAATTACAGACCAAAATTTAGAATTTAGATTTGTTGACACTGATTACAACTATAAGTGTGGAAAAAAAATTTTATTTTTTTCGCACGAGATCTCACATGAGATTTCATGTGAGATTGAGTAAAGGGAAAAATAATTTTTTTGCACATGAGATCTCATGTGAGATCTCATGTGAGATCGGGTATCGGGAAAAATTAATTTTTTTGCACATGAGATCTCACGTGAGATCTCGCATGAGTTCTCATATGAGACCTCGTTTCATTTTCAATCGTGAGATCTCATGTCATTTTTTTCAGTAGGGTAAGGTAGACGGGAGTCTTTAAACTGTAAGTGTGACAGTCCCATAGATAGACATACATATAATATCTAGATCTTAAAATAGTTATATATTTAATAAAAAGGGGATAGTAATAAAAATGCTACAAGATAGTAGTAGGTCTTGTTCACCCGGAAAAAATGGCAAGTGGTGAAGCCTGTAAGGAAGAAGTTAAAAAGCTTTGGGAAAACGTGAGAAAACCTAATAGTAAATCACAATTAGATTTAACCAACAAATTAATTAAAAACGCTAAAGTACAAATAAATCCGGATTGCGGTATCAACGAAATTACACAAGTTCAAAATTATCTTGGTGAAAAAGATGGTACAACCATTGTTGTTTATGAACAAGATCGCGTCGGTACCGGTGAAAAACCAATTTCTAACGGTTATAAAATATTAATAGAGAAGAAAATTAAAATTTCGCAATAATATTTTGTATAACTCGGAAGAAAGTCATTTTGACACGATATCTAATATAACAGGTGTAGCAATGTGCGATTATTTTTGTGTGCCGTGTAACAAAGGTACTAAACGTTTGGGACTCCACAAATGTCCATCAAAATACGAAAAATGTAAATTTATTGGAATTTGCGATAAAAATGTAGATTTAATTAAGTGTTCTCAATGTTTATTTGCTTTTTATGGGCAAACATGCTTTGAGAACCATAAGAAAAAAGATTCATATAAAAAGAATTTAGCAGTTTGTGACGCTGTAAAAAAATGCAGTTCGTGCGAAAAATTATTTCTGTAGAATATGGGAAGCATACATGTGGTAGTTATTACTGTGCTACTTGTGTATGTACGCGTCCTTATAACCATAATTGTTTTATCTCGGTTGTTAAAAAAAATCAGAGTCTAACGAAAATCCTAATTACGCGTTTTTATTTTATGATTTCGAAGCCACCCAAAATAAACAAGTAGGTAGTAAGAATGATACATTCATGCATGAAGTCAATTTGTGTGTTGCACAATTGTGTTGTGAAAGATATATTGATTCGTCAATGGATACATCGTGTTCATTTTGTGGTGGTGGGGAGACGTTAATTTTTAAAAATAACGTTGTAAAAGATTTTATAAATTTTATATTAAAACACGACCGGACGAGGCCTAAAAGTATTAGAACGCTAATTTGTATCGCGCATAATAGCAAGAGTTATGATGGGCAATTTATTTTAAAATATTTAGTAGAGAATACAAAGATAACGCCGCAAGTTGTCATGAGTGGTACAAGCATAATGCTTACGAACCTCAATAATCGCGTAAAGTTTATAGATAGTTTAAATTATTTTCATATGCGACTCTCAGCTTTACCAAATGTTTTCGGTTTCGAAGCTAGTGTAGTAAAGGGTACTTTTCCTCATTTATTCAATACGAAAGAAAATGAAAAGTACATAGACCCCATGCCAGTCGCAGAATTTCATATGTCCGAAATAAATGAGTGTTTCCGATAAGAAAATATTTTACGAATGGCATGAGTCAATGACTTTACAGAATTACGAATTCAATTTTGAGAAGGAAATTTTAAAATATTGTAAGAGCGATGTTGACATTTTAAGAATGGCTTGCTCCTTATTTAGAAAAAGTTTTTTGGAACTCAGGAATATATGTCCTTTCAGCGAAGCTACCACGATTGCTAGTGCTTGTTCGCGTATTTTTAGGAAAAATTTCTTTGAACCTGATGTAATCGGTATAATACCACCCGGCGGGTATTGTAAAAAAATACACACTCGCGTGAAGCGTTAGAATGGCTGATTTCTAATGAAATAGAAACAGGTCTTGATATAATTCATGTTGTTAAAGGCGCGGAATTTAGATTACCAGAAAATATTTTAGTTAGCGGTTATTTTGAAGATGCTGAAAATAGAGTCAAATATGTTTACCAGTATCACGGGTGTTTTTGGCATGGCTGCTTAACGTGCTATCAGGGTGAGAAACGTGTTGAAAAATTAGAAGCTTATGGTGATACTTATGAGGAGCGTTACCAAAATACTGTTAAAGTATCGGAACTTATAAGAAAACGAGGTTATGTTTTGACTGAAATTTGGGGATGCCAATTTCTAAAATTAAAACGTGATAATATAGAGTTAAAACAAAGTTGAATTAATGACCCTTTGTTGTTAAATGACGTTTTAAACCCGCGAGATGCTTTTTACGGTGGATGAACAGAAAACACTGTTTCTTTTGCAGAAATTAAAGAGGAAGAAACGATAGATTATGTAGATATTTGTTCATTATATCCCTAAGTTTGTGAAATTGGAAAATTTCCGGTTGGACATACTGAAATTTATATCGGTGAAAAATGTCATATGTTGACCGGGAAATTATTTGATAATGTAGAGGGTCTTATCGAATGTCGGGTTCTCCCTCCTCGGGCATTATATTTACCAGTGTTACCTGTCTGTATGCATAAAAGGTTAATGTTTCCTCTATGTCGAGCATGCTGCGAAGAATTAAACAGTAACGACTTTCAACATGAAAATATCGTGAATAGAGAGTTCACGGGTACTTGGGTATCGGACGAAGTTAAAAAAGCCGTTGAATTAGGTTATCAAATAACTGCTATTTAAGAAAATTTGCAGTATAAAACGGTTCAATATAATTCGAAACATAAACAAGGGGGTCTTTTTACAGAGTATATTAATACTTTTTTGAAAATAAAACAACAGGCTAGCGGCTGGTCTTCTAATTGCGAAAACGAACAAGCCCGTGCCGCGTATATTAAAGAATATGAAGAAAAAAAAACATGGTGTTGGATAAGAATAAAATTTAAAAAAATCCAGGGTTACGTTTTTTCGCGAAACTTTGCTTAAATTCATTTTGAGGTAAATTTGGGCAGCAAGATAACTTAGGTTCTACGGAAATTATTAATAACGGTCAAAAATTAAGCGAAATCGTTGGTAGCTCTGATAAAGAATTGAAAAATATATTGCCGATTAATCAAGAAGCTTTTTACATTACTTGGCGGTTCAAAGAAAACGAATACAAACCCAACATCATGACAAACGTAGCTATAGCCGCATATACTACAGCTCAAGGGCGATTAAAATTGTACACGTACTAGCAAAAATTAGGAGAACGGGTTTTGTATTACGACACCGAATCGTGTATATATATTAACAGAAATACACCTAATGAGTACAAAGTTCCCACTGGAAGACTCTTAGGTGATATGACAAACGAGCTAGGGGGTTACGGCGAAAATAGTTACATAACGTCTTTTTGTTCGGTGGGGCCAAAATTTTATTCTTATATCGTAAAAAGGGATGACGATACAACGCATGAGATTTGCAAGGTTAAAGGGATAACCCACAACAGTTCTACAGAAAAACTCATAAATCATAAACAAATAAAATCTTTGGTTTTAAAAAATAAGAATAGAATAGTTCATTCTTTTACAGTTATTCGGCGAACTGCATTACACGACGTCGTCACAAAACAAGTTTCTAAAACTTGCCGTGTAAATAGTTTCAAAAGAAAAAACGTAAATGAATGTACATCCTATCCGTATGGATACAAAAAAATATGTAAAGAAAATTATGCTGATAATAAATAATAATAATAAATACAATGTTTTAATTTTATTATTTTAATATTTATTTTCAGTATGTTTAGCACGGAGCGTTGAACAGCAACGATTTTTAAAATGCAAAAATTGCGAAAATTGTAATATTCACAATTGTAAGTTTTTCCCCGATTATAAAAAATCTTTAGAAGGATTAGCGTTACACCGAGTGTTTCACGATTTACTAGTTTTAAAAAAAGACAAAAATAGTGAAGAAGAATTTAATAAAATGAAAAAGGTTTTAGAAAGATATGTAAGAGTATGTAGAGTGCAATTATCTGTACAGATTCTGTTTTTGTATGAGTTGGAAAAATGTGCAGTTTGCGATGATTTTAAATGTGAAGATAAGGGTAAAATTACTAAGGAAGTAAATTACGAGGAAGTTTACACGGCCACAAACATTAGCGCTAAGAATCTTTTAAATTTTTTTTTGTATAGAGAAATACTATCTTTATGTTTCACAATTTCAAATCTAAGAAAATTCCAGGATTACACAGAGAATCCAGTTTGTCCTATTCACATTAACGACGATAGTTATATATTCTTACCCAACAACGATTTCAAAGTGAGGTAACGATATTATTAAAACAATGGCTTTGAAAAATCAACTAGTATTAAGTTGTAATGTGTATTTGTCTGATAGGCTTTTAACATTAATATTAAATTGTATTTGATTTTTAAAATAAATAAATTTTTTTTCAAATAATATATATATATGTATATGTACCGAAGATAATAATTTGAATCATTACTAACCTTCCCCACGCTCCTATTCACTTACTTTGAAACATTTTACAGAAAATAAATGAATAATAATAATTATGGTATCATTAAACAGTAAATTTTGTAAATTAAAATTATAATAATTCATATTGAAATTACACTTGTACGAATAAGCTGACATGAACTATTTTAGCTAACAACGGATCGCGTGCTGTATATTAGCTTATATATATATGTAAATCTAGATTTCCAAACTCATTATTCTAGAATCTTCCGGAGTGTACGTACGAATATTAGCTAATCTCGTACGTACCGCGAGCACGCGCCGGGGTCCCTACCGCAAAAATTGATTACTAATTTGAAAAAAAAAAAATAATAATAATAATAAGAATAAAAATGACATTAGCTTGGAAACACCCATGGACCTCTATGATTTGTGGTCCGACAGGTTGTGGTAAGACGCATTTTGTAAAAAAATTTTTTCGGTTTATTGACAGTATGTCCGACACGACTTTTGCTCGAAAAATGCTATATTATTCCGAATGGCAAGATGGTTATTTAGAATACGGTAAAGATGTTGAATTCCATGAAGGTTTACCTCAAAATGAAGATTTTGCGTCTGACCCTCGACCAAAATTAGTTGTCATCGACGATCTGATGCGGGAATCTTCTAATAATGTAGTTGCTGATTTATTTACAGAAGGCAGTCACCATAAAAATATAAGCGTGATTTTTATTACACAACATTTGTTTCATCAAGGGCCTAAACAGCGAGATATTTCATTAAATTCAAACTATATTATAATTTTTAAAAATCCTAGAGACTGTGCACAAATACAACATTTAGCACGTCACGTTTATCCAGAAAATTCAAAATTTTTACAAGAGGCTTATTACGATGCTACAAATGTAGCACATGGTTATTTGTTGTTAGATTTAAAACAAAGCACAAAAGAAACCTGCAGAGTACGGACTAACATATATCCTGATGATACACACCACTACGTGCACGTTCCACGAGATATAAAGAGAGGTGTCACGGGTGATAATCTTTCAGTGTTATGTGTATAATGGCTGCGGTAAGATAAAAAAAATCGCTCGATATTAAAATGGCACATGCTTTACACGCCCTTTATCATTTAAATAAAGAACAACGCAAAGCTATTTTAAAACTTGCTGATCGTAAAATAGTTGAAGGTATTTGTGAGTGTGCTTTGAATACTTTAAAAGGTACTGTACATTTAACACTTTCTCAGAAACAAAAGTTAGTTAAACATGAAAAAATTCTGAGAAATTTAAGCAATTGGGACTCTAAATCGTGGAAAAGCAAGAAACGTCTAATTGTACAGAAGCTGATGGTTTCTTAACAGCTTTACTTGTACACTTGGCGGAAAGGATATTTTTCCGAATGTTAACCTCAAATGGCAACATCGCATATTTTACCACAGGCATAAGAAAATTCCAAATTATAGAGCAAATTTCGCATCATCGTTACTCATTACTTAATGACATAATTTTAGTAAACAAACAATATTACATTCTTTTTTCATGATTCGAATTATTATTTTAATAAATAAAATTTTCATTTCTTAGTTCAATAATCATATAGAATTTAATATTGTGAATTTAAATTATATGAGCAATAAAATTTAAATTGTTATCATTTGAATTTTGTATGAATAACCTATCAGAAAAAACAAAATAATCATGATGCGAAACTCAATGCATAATTCGAAGTTTCCTTATGTCTGTGGTAAAATATGCGGCGCTGCCATTTGAGGTACACATTCGGAAAAATATCCTTTCCGCCAAGTGTACCTGTATTAGGAACTATAATATCAGCTCTTATCCCCGCCCGTTCTTAATTTAAAAATGCAGCATGCACGTAAAATGGTTCTAGTGCCTCAAGACAGTATACAAAAACTTCTTCATACAAACGTTCCCGAGGACTCGTCGCAAAATGTTGAGTCTGATAAAAAAATAGTATATTTCGGTACTAGTGCGATAAAGTGATTTTTTATTCGTGTGGCGGTTTGCGCCCGAGCGAAGCGAGGGTGAAAAGGTCACACGAGTAAGAAATCACTTTCTCGCACGAGTATCGAACACTATTTTTTGACACGACGTGTGAGAAGCTCCATTTTCGCACGTGTCACTTTGTACAGCGTGCGTGAAATCGAGCTTCTCGCACGGAGTGTCAAAAATACTTTTAAAACACCAGGCAGTCATCTTACAAGATTAGACATAGAAATGAGTGATATCTTAAACTCGCAAGAAACTGATAAGCGTACAAAATGGTCAAAGTATCAACAAGTTTTACAATGATATTTATATTTTTTAGATGATTTGAAAAAAAGTTTAGATAATGTTAAAAAAAATGAATAAGAGTTAGAAAATGGAATAAATTTTGAAATAATAATATCATCTGTGCCTGTAACATATAGACGTAAGACTGTATTGATGGTTCAATTTTTGAAAAGTCCTAATATTTCTTCAAGAATCACATGGAATGACCGCTTCGTTTCAATAAATGGACCTATTCTCGAAGGTTCTAATATAGTAGATTTAATTAACGATGCTGTCCATAGTAGAAAAGATGTAAAAGCTACAGATCGTGAGCATTTTGCGTGGTTTTTACGAGATGTAGGTATACCATTAGAATGTATTGGTAATTTAGCTTTTTACAAAGAAGGACAAAAATTTGAACATGCAGTAAATTATAGTAATAGATCTTTAGCAACACCACAAACAAGTTTTAATAATTCGTTATTACATAATCCAAAAAGACATACACCTATGCCTAAAAATAAAAATAAAAATTTGTCAATAGAAAATGATACATATGACGATGCTACAGTAATAAATAAAGAAATGATTAGTGGGGACGATGATTCATGGACTACTCTGAACAGAAAGAAACGTTTTAAAAGAAAAACAGAAACAGGGCGAAAGGGCGGTGGCTGGTTGAGTTTTTTATTTTAAATAAATAAAATCATGGATCCTGATGAACAATTACTTAACAAAATATATTATGACGTTGGTTATGCTGGAGCGCGTCGACTTGTAAATAGAACTAAAAACATAGTTGATAAAAAAAATACCTACAAGTGACTGCAAGCACAAGATGCTTATACATTACACAAGCCTGTTCATAGAAAATTTCCTCGTCTTTATTGCAATGTTGCTGAAATGAACTCTGTATGGGAAGGCGATTTAATTGACCTAGAATCCTTAAGATCTTATAATGATAGATTTTCATACTTACTAGCAGTCATTGATGTTCTCATCAAATATGCATGGGTGTTACCCTTGAAGTATAAATCATGTTCACAAGTCACCGACGCCATTAAGAAAATTCTTTCAAATAAACATAAAAGAATTCCTAAAATGTTTCAAACTGACAAGGAAAAAGAATTCATAGGACTAAAAATGCAAAAATTTCTAAAATTCAATAATATTATACATCGTGTTGCACGTAATCCCGATGTAAAAGCAGCTATTGTCGGAAGATTTAACCGTACCTTAAAGGAAAAAATGTGGTGATATTTTACACATCAAAATTCTAAACGTTACGTAGATATTTTACCTCAACTTGTAAATAGTTACAATAACTCATATCATTCAACAATAAAGATGGCGCCTGCAGCAGTGACGATATTTAATGCAGATGTTGCAAAGAAAAATATGGATTCCAGATATAAAACAGGTAATAGAGAAGCTAAATACTCGGAAGGTGACTTTGTTCGTATTAGTCGGACCAAAGGTACCTTCGAGAATGGTTATTTAGCAAATTGGTCGGAAGATATTCTTAAAATAACTAGAGTCTTAAAACATAGAAAACCACCTGTGTATGAAATAGAAGATCTCGATTGTAAATCTATAGACGGTATTTTTTACGAAGAAGAACTTAACGTTATTCTAAAAGATATCAGAAATTCCGAATATAAAATTGATAAAATAATAAAAACAAGTGGTTCAGGCCGTAGAAAAAAATATTTTGTAAGTTAGGTCGGATATCCTAGTAAATTTAATTCTTGGGTGTCAGCTAAAGATATAAAAAATATATAAACATGAAAACACAATTTTATATGATACTACCTGGTAATAGTAGTATGAGTGTTTTTCCTAACAACACTACATCTTGTTATACTACAAAATTACCTCAAGAAATTAATTTACGAGGATCTGGGGAAGTTGGTGTCACAGAAATTCATTTTCCACGCTGATTCTTACATTTAAGAAAAAAAAGAAAGAGTAATGAAAGTTTCATCTGTTTAACCGCCTCTCTTAAGGGATAAATCAGTAAATCACCTTGTCGATATAGAATATAAAACAGTTACAATTCCTTATGGTATATATTCCGATATATCGGAATTTTCAGAGAAAATAAATAATGCATTAAGTGAAACACATATATCATTTAAATTGTCAATAGAACATAACAACACTTACGTATACGTTAAAAAGACATGTGATTCAGGAAAATGTATCACTTTATAAAAATGAGCCGAGCAGTTTGGGATATTTTAGGCTTTGCTGAAATAGAAGGATATTTAAACATTGATTTACACGAACCCCTTGCTACTCGACCAGCAAATATTTTTAACGCATTACCTAGACAATTATTTATTTACTCAGATGTATGTGAACCTTGTATTGTAGGTGACGTACAAACAACTTTATTACGTATTGTACCTGTAAACTACAAGGATTATGTATTTGCTTCTAATCAATATCAGTTTTTACACCTGTAAATTATATACCTCTCATAAGAAATAGTTTCAGAACAATCACTATAGATATAAGAGATCATCTCGGTCGTATCATACCATTTGAGTGTGGTACGTCCACCGTGACACTACATTTTAGACAAGTTAACTATCAAAATTTAAATAAAATAAAAATAAACCATTATATTGAACATTACGATAGCCAAGCTGGTCAAGGGGGTATTCAACATGTTTACGTTGAACCGCCATATCAAAAAGGACATGGAGGTATAGGTCGATTTCTTGGAGGACTTTTTCGTAAAGCACTTTCTTTTTTGAAACGTGGTGTTTGCGCTGTTGGAAAAGAAGCCCTTAAATCAGGTATTAACATTATCGATGATGTTGGTAGTCATAATATTCCTTTTAGAGAAGCACTACGCAATAGAGTACGTGAATCAAGCAAGAATCTAAAAAGAAAGGCAGAAGAGAAAATAGAAAGTTTAATGGAAGGTTCTGGTTATAAAAAACGTGTAAGAAGGTTTAAGAATCAGTCGGGAGCTAAACGTTGGGTGAAACGTGTCTCGTCATCAGCTTTGTAAAGAAAAAGGAAAACAAGAAAAAATAATAAAAATAAACAGACTAAAAAGAAAAAAATTAACAAGAAAAATAAGAAACGTTCAGTAACCGATATTTTTGGACCTGCATAATTTCAAAATGGCATTTTTACATACACATTCTTAGGAATGTACTAAATCAGAATTGGATTTATTTACTCTTCCACCCACTCAAACGGCTATAGAATTAACAAAATGGGTTGAATACAAACCTGTGACCACCATTTCTAAAGATTCGTATTTAGAATTTGTTGTACCAGGAAATTCAGATGATTACATTGATTTAGCTCACACTATGCTTAGTCTTAGCGTACGCCTTGTAAAAGGAAAAGATCTTATAGGTGATGATACGTTAGTTACACCTGTAAATAACTTTTTACACAGTATGTTCAATCAAATCGATATATTCTTTAACCAAAAGACTGTATCACCACCTAGCAATTCTTACGCTTATCGAGCATATATTGAAACGTTGCTTAATTATTCCGAAGAAGCTAAAAAATAACATTTAACTACAGCATTATGGTATGACGATACCCCTGGTGAAATGGATGCCGCATTAGTAAAAAGAAAAGATAATAACAATCTACTTTCGAAAAATATTGGAGCTGATAAACGTAATCTTTTTGTCTAAGACGAAAAAATTTTAGATTTTTTAGGTCACTTACATTGTGATGTTTTTAATCAAGAAAAATTTCTCCTTAATGGTGTAGAAATGAAAGTACGACTCATCCGCTCAAAAGACGCTTATTGCCTGATAGATCATGACGCTCAAAATGTGAAAGTACGTATAATGCGTATGTATAATACTTAGTACGTATAATATAGTGCATTTAATGGTAGTAGAAAAGAAAACGCATTTAACTTTCAACATTTTAATCTTAATTATCTTGCTTTAAATGTCGATGGAATACAAATTCCTAGTAAGCCCATTCAACCTAATTATCCCGACACGTTCATTGATGGATATCATACTTTATTTAGTGGGACAAGAATTCACTTTATGAATGAAGGAAACTCTATTTCAAGAGATACTTACTCAAATGGTTATTGTCTATATGCTTTTGACTTAACCCCAGATCTTTCGACTAATTGTAACACCCATTGGAATTTAGTTAAAACAGGCGCAGTCCGTTTAGAATTACATTTCGATCAAGTTCTGGAAAATTTCGTAAATTGTATAGTTTACGCAGAATACGATAACGTGCTTGAAATAGACGCGTCACGACAAGTTATTATTGATTTTAATGGGTAAATAATGATACTTGAAATAAACATGTCACGACAAGTTTCCCGATTTAATGGGTGAATAATACTTTCACTAAATTTCAAAATGAACTTTCTATTTTTTTGGTTATTACATCACTGAAAAGTTTCAATAATTAGGAGGAAGGGTAAATATAACACGAAATAAAGTAGGGTGCTCTACATAAATTCAGCTGAAGACACGAGTTAAGCAGTTAAAAGTTATTCAAGTTTCAAGCAGTTAACATACATTCGGATGTACAATGCAACTTCTAACTTCTCCTTCGGATTCAACTAACCGTACAATGCAAACCACGCCTATTAAACCAAAAAGACTTGTGAGAAAAAGTGAACCAAAAAGACCACCAACACCTGGACTTAGCAAAGAAAACGTATACAACATCATTGAAGAATCAGGATATTATATTTCTGAATCGACCACACCTGTAAACGCAAAACACCGTAATGAATACTCTGCAGATACGGAATGCGCTTCACTCATTAAAAATACCATCGTTCGGTGTATTTCCAGCAGACAGGATTCCCAAGGTATTGACGAGACCGATAGCATGTGTGTTTAATACAGATATTCACACACAACCAGGAACTCATTGGGTAGCAGTTTTTATTAACAACCGTGGGAGAGCTGCTTTTTTCGACAGTTATGGTTTACCTCCTTTAATATTACAACATAGAAAATGTCTTCAAAAGAATTCCATTATACACGGAACACTAAACAGTTACAAAGTTTAAATTCAAAAGTTTATGGACAATTTTGCTTAATGTTTTTAGATTACATGAATCGAGGTTATTCTCTCGACAAATTTTGTAATCTATTTCCAAACAATTATTTAAAAAATGATAATATTGCTGCACGTTTCTACAACCGTATTCGAGGTATACCCTACAAACGTCATCAATTAAAACAGGAATTTAAAGTAAAGAACATAAAATAAAGTATATGCATATTCATGATAAACAACTATCGTGAATATATAAATTAATTATTACACAGACACACAAAAAAAAAGTTATCTGACCAGGAGAGTGTCTGAGTTGCGGGTCACAGATCTTGATGAAACTTTGGGATAAGTATTTAGGTACCAAAATATGAGTAAAGTTACAGCGGTACGGTCTAACGCTTCGAAAAACTAAAGTTATGGACGATTATAGTCTTATTTTCGAAAAAATATGAAAAAAGAACTCCTAATTGAAGTGTAAATAATTCTGTCTAGAAATGTCTTTAATAAATCCACAATAACTAAAATGAAAGCAGAAAAAGCAGGCTTTAATTTGCTAGTTTCCTAGATAATAATTAGAACTAAAGTTATGCTTGTTTAAAGTTAAGCATCAAAAGAGTACTAAAAATCACCATCCTTCGAAATGTAGACTATTTTTGGTACTCTCTTATTGCTCAACTTGAAGCAGGCATAACTTTAGTTCTAATTATTATTTTTCCATTCAGAAATCAGCAAATTAAAGCTTGCTTTCTCTGCTTTCATTTTAGTTATTGTGAATTTATTAAAGACATTTCCAGACAGAATTATTTACACTTCAATTAAGAGTTATTTTTTTTAATTTTTCCGAAAATAAAACTATAATTGTTAATAATTTCAGTTTTTCGAAGCGTTAGACCATACCGCTGTAGTTTTACTCATATTTCGGTACCTTATTACTTATCCCGAAGTTTCATCAAGATCTGTGACCCGTAACTCAGACCCTCTCCTGGTGAGTTTGAGACAAGACCCATATACTTATAGGTTCTCAGGTGCGCTAAATCCAAATCTGAGGTCAGATTGAGTTCATCACCCTCAGGTTTTCTCCTAGCTAGGGATAAACCCTAGGTAATTGCATAATCTACATTTACTCTGATGATCTCGGAGAACCAGGTACTCAGACATTGCCTAACTCAGGGGCTTACACTAAGTTCATGTAAAATGAGATATACTTATCATAAATAACACTAGGAACATAACCTCAAAACGAAAAAAACCCTAGGATGTCCAAGAATTTATTAATTCTTCAATTCCGGACGCAACGCTAGTCTTCAAGTTTTCGAGTGCGCTGAATCGGAATCTAAGGTCAGATTTAGTCCATTGCCCTCAGGTTTACCACTAGATAAAAAAGAACCTTGCCAATAGCATTAATAAATTATTCTCGTGACTCTGAGGTTGCCTCATCTCTAAACCAGATCCCAGACAATCCAGATTCTATTGCAGAGGTCTCATATTATATGAGGCTGTGGAGTACCTCTATTCGAAGCTTTTACAGTTTGGAATAGGTATACTTCTCATCAAAGAAGATGAAAATCTGAAAATTCCCGCAACCATGGCATTTTATGGGGACCATGACAACTGCTCCAATGGAGATGTGTAGAATGATTCACTCCCCAGAATGTTATGGTAACGAAGCCAGCGAAGGCACGCTGCCCTGCAGGGGGTCGTTTGGGTGCGAGGATGATGCCATAGAGTGGACATTGTCCTCGTCAAAGTCGGAAAGTCCTCATATTTAGCCCTGGATAGGTATGAGGGTTATCACCTCCAGTACGGCGGCCTCACCTGTGATCGGGCCATGATCCCAAACGTGCGGGGCTCTTTACAAATTTATGACTACTTTAACTCACAAAAACCAACCTCCAAAAACTACAAATCAACCACTCCACAATTGCTCTAGTGACTCTAATGTCTTCTGCTATGTCTGTGGAAAACTGGATGTCCATAAAAATCGGTTTCCTATCTCCGAAGAGATAACAAAAATCTATAAAGATTGTTTTGGAAGAAATGTAAAACACTTGAATCATAGTTGGGTTCCATCGTCAATATGTAAGGCTTGTAATAACATGTTCAAGCGCTGGAAGGCTTTAAAAGAGCAAAGAGAAAAGATTCAACTCGAAATTAAAAAACCGACTCTTTAAAGAAAGCCCTAAGATGAAAGGCAATGTTATTTTTGTAATACAAAAGTATCTAAGTTAAACGCAAAAAATAAGAGTAAAATAGTATACGCGGATGTTCAATCAGTTTCGAGAGCGATTGAATCCGATTCAATTAATAGGAAACGGAATAAAAATGTACTTTTCCCAGTGAGTCAATCAAAAACTGATAACAGGGGTGATGATTTGAGTGAACAAGATGATAGATGCAACGAATCAGATAGATCCGACGACGAATCTGAGGACAAACATGGAGACTTTGAACTATACAATGATAAAAAGAAGCCTATTATATTGTATACACAAAAAGCATTGAATGACTTGATCAGAAATATAGGACTCCCTAAAGATGCAGCAGAATATTTAGCTTCAGATCTGAAGAGGAGGGGTATGCTGGAACATGGTGTTAAATCAGCTATCTACAGAGATAGAGAAAAGGATTTCCGTGAATACTTCGTTAAAGAACAGACTGAAAGAGGTAAGCTAGTCTACTGTAACACTGTTAAAAAGATAGTTGCAAAACTTGTTACAAACTACGGTAAGTTATGGTGTAATATGAACTAAAAACTTCATTTTCTCGATTCTCATTTAGGTGAATTTCCAGAGAATTGTGGAGATTTCAGCGAGAAGCAAGAAGCGTGGTTTCATCAGGATATAATGGAAATGGAAACGAGATATCAAGGCCGTTGGGATATCAATATGTTAACTGATTACTGCTGGACCTTGCTGAGAGAGGATCAAGGAAGAAAAAGATAGAGACGGAACCCCCTTCACAGGTCGTTTGAAGACAAGAGAACAAGGTATCATAAAAAAACCATACCGTAATCTGTTTTCCGAGAACAAAAAGTTACAATTTTTATTCATACAAATTTCTAATTTTAGGTCCATATTGATAAGAAAGTCATCATTTTGGATACTTAACAGAGGTGGAGACGAAGAGAGAAAGATACAAGATATTTGGAATGATATTGACAGGATCCATTGTCATGAAGGATTTTCCTCGTTTTAAGGTTATGTTCCTAATGTTATTTATGATAAGTATATCTCGCTTTACATAAACTCAGTGTAAGCCTCTGAGTTAGGCAACGTCTAAGTACCTGGTTCTCCGAGATCATGAGAGTAAATGTGGATAACACAATCACCTAGAGTTTACCCCTAGCTAGGGGGAAACCTGAGGGTGATGGCCTAAATCTGGCCTCGGATTCGGATTCAGCACACCCAAAAACCTAGAAGTATATGAGTCTTGCCACAAACTCAGATAACTTTTTTTTGTGTGCCTCTGTTATTATTATATGTGAGAATAAAAGTATTGGGAACTCACACACTTGCAATGACCTCTCGTGGCAAGGCTGTGAAATGATCTAAAACACAACTTTGCGTTGAGTAGCATAGCAATTGGTGTTTAATTTTTATTTTTTAATTGAAAACTAATTACAATGTAATAAAAAGAGTTCAAAATGCGTGAAAAAAATTCCAACAGAGATTATTGTGTAGTAAAGGGTCGTGAAATTTAAGCAGTCAAGAATTTAAATGTTAGTTTTCATCTCTTCCCGAGAACAAATCGAGGTTATGTAAACAAGCAGAATATATTTGACAACTCTGCGAAGATAGATTTGTATGAAGCGTGGACAAGTAGACGTCTGCAAGCAATAAGCTATATGAAGTTAACCTCACCGTTGAATGTATATCAAGAGGCGCGGTAGCGCCTCGACGGCGAGTTGAGGTACGAATACGAAAACATCGAGGTTTCTCTTATACTTTAAAATAGAGTTACAAAAATTTCAAAATCGAATCCCATAAAAATACATCTATATATACACATAAATACAATTAATAATATTTGAAGATTTTCATTATCTTTAATTTAAAAAAAAATTGATTACAATCGGTTCGCTCAATCACGAGAAAATGCAGTTTGAAATTTCGAACTGTCGTATTCTCGTTATTTTTTTTCTTCATCATCGTTTTCAGCCAACATAAACTGCGCAACCGGAAATGCGCAGTATCAACGAATATAGATGCTTTATAATATATTTTAATGTTCATGGTATATGCGCATTGATACATATGTTATGTATATATATATTACATGGTCCATTTCATGTCAACTTGCACCCGTAGACCCGTATATTTTTTGGTTTATATATATGTATATACATACATACATACATGGGACATTTCATGTCGGCTAGCACGTACTCATAAGTACAGGTTTTCTATATATGTGGTACATTTCATGACAACGCGCACACACCCATCCGAGTACCCATAGGTTTATATATATGGGACATTTCATGTCTATTCGCATGCATGCACACAGCCTTTAATAAACATGGAATTATTCACGTCAATTGGAACGCACGCACATACAGGTTTATATATGAGACGTTTCATGCCAATGCGCACGAACACACACAGGATTATATATATATATATATATATACTAGGGGGGTACCCCCCTGCTCGCACTGCTCGCCAACCCCCAGTTGTGCTATAAATATAATTATATATTAAACATTTAAATCATTTTTAAATTTTTAAATCATTTTTTTTTTAGTTTCGTTGATAATTTAGTATATTATTTGATATATCGTAATGATTTTGAGTTTTATAAGATTTATTGGATTATTTTGTTATAATTCCTTTTTTATATCTTTTTTCTCATTTTAAACATTTTATGAGATATATCAAAAATTCATACTAAAATTTATAAATTTATTATGATATTGTAAATGAAATTATTACATGATCATTATATCATATTTTATTTAAAATTTAGTTATTTATGTAACAAATAAATAAATAAAATAATTTTAAATTATTTTATACTTACTTATATTACATTTACCTGTATAAAAGTTATGAATATGTTTTTTTTATTTATTGTTGTTAGTAGTTAAATTATTTATTTATTAAAATTTCGATTTATAAATTTTAAATAATCATAACTTTTAAATATTTTAGTTAATTTTTAAATATTTTATTTTTTTTTTATTTTTAATAATATTGATAATGTTTAAAAATTTTTTTTAAATTTATTATTATATATTGAAATATTTATGATTTATTTTAATTTTTCATATTTTATTAATAATGTTAGCTAATCTTAATAAATATTTAGAATAAATTTCATGACTTTGATTAAAGTAATATTCTGCTATTGGTTCGCGTATTATTTTTTTAATATTTCTTTCTAAACTATGTTAGGTACAATATCTCTGTTTTTCGATTCATTTTGAATATATATTTTATTTACATTTTTACAACGTGAAAGAGTTATTTGTGCTTCTATGTTATATTTGAATAATTTAGTTATTTTTAATCGCAATTCATTACATAATCCATTTTTTATACTTAAATTTCGAATTAACATAATTATGGTATTTACTTTTAATTTCAGTTCGTGTGGAGGTAATCCTTCTCTTATGTTATTTAACATTTCTATTGAATTATTCAAATGAATATTATCATCCGTTTGATCTACACCTTTGTAAAACAAATATAAATAGTTATTAATCTTGAAAGTTATATAAATTTAAACATAAATATTAATATCAATTAATTTTAAAAGTTGTATAAATCAATACTATTAAAGGTTTATAATGTAAGGTGGTGTGGAAATCTGAATCCTCAACACTATATGCTTATTTTTATTTTAATACAATAAAATATTTATAATATGAACAAATTATTAAAAATCATTATGTTTTCAACAAATGAATTAATTATAGTGTTGAGGAATTGTAATAGAATTAATCTAAATTTATATTTATTAATTTCAGATAAACTATGTAAAAAATGGTAATAAGATATCTGATGAGGCACATGTTTTTCATTTTAAATATAATAAATTGTAATTTTATGCAACTACTTTCGAGTTTTCAACAAAAAAAAATTAAAATTTTTATATTTTTATGTAATATTATACTTAAAATATAATAAAAAAATATAAAACTATATTATGCAATATTTGATGGTTCTAAAAGGTTGTTGGGGGGATTGTGGGGGGATTGTGGGGGGGGGGGGGATTGGGGGGGATTGTGGGGCAAGAGGGGGGTTAGTGGGGATTTATGGGGGACGTGGGGGGGGGGGTAATGATCTATAACATAAAATAACGTAAATTTACGTTATTTAATTAATAAAAATCGTGGGGGGCTGTGGGGGGGCGTGGGGGGGATGTGGGGGAAGGCACCGACTGAATTTTGGTTCATATAACTATATAATATAGGGATATATATATATATATATAGGGGACATTTCATGTCAACTCGTACGTACTCATAATCACAGGCTTTTCTATGTGTGGGACATTTCATGTCGATCCGCATGCATGCATTCGCTCGTTAATATACATAAAATTCATCACGTCAATTCGAACGCACACACACAGGTTTATATATATATATATGGGACATTTCATGTCAATTGGCACGCATGCACACAGACTTTAATAAAAATGAGATTTTTCACGTCAATTGGAACGCACGCACATACAGGTTTATATATATGAGATATTTCATGCCAATGGGCACGCACGCACACACAGGTTTATATACATGGGACAGTCCATGTCGTTGCGTATGCATGCACACACACGTTAATATACATGGGATTTTTAATGTCAATTCAAACGCGCGCGTGCACACACACAGATTTATATATACAGGACGTTTCATGTCAATTAACATGCATGACACACGTACTTGAGTTTATATATATTTTTCTTCATATATATATATATATATATATATATATATATATATATATATATATATATATATATATATGGGACTGTTCCTGTCATAGTGCATGCACGCACACACATGGGCTTATGATTATATGTATATACATATACATGGGATATTTTATGTCAATTCACATGCGCGCACACCCACATACACACACACACACACATATATATATATATATATATATGTATATAGGACGTTTTATGACCATTTTTTCCATGTATATTGATATTTATTAAGAAAGTTTTGAAATCAATTAAGCAATCGTCAAATACTTCTGTATTCAATTCATTCTTTTTAATAATATAAAATTCATGAAATATTTACAGTTTCGGCTAAAGAAAGTTTTGAAATCAATGAAGCAATCGTCGAGTACTTCTGTATTCAATTCCTACTTTTCAATAATATAAAATCCATAAAATTTTCAATTTATATTCTCTTTGATAGACGAATATTTGGAAAAACTTTGCCAAATAATTTTTGAAAAAAAGGGATTATTAAGATGAAGATAGTGATGATAGTACACATCAAAATTGAAAAAAAAAATGATTTATCAGATCAACTCATTATTCCATTTATGAGTGAATATTACTACTTAAACATTGATGAACTATACTTGATCTTAGTGATATCTATTTTATTTTATTTCTGATGAAAGATTTACTTAATAAACAATTTTCGAAACGATTAACTTCAAAGTTTCGGAATAATTTTCTATTTAATATGCTACGGTTAAAGACCAAAATTGTGCAATTTTATTTCTAAAAACTTGGCAGAAGAGCCATTAGCTTCTAACAACTTATATTTGAGAATTTGCTGCCATCAACTTCAAAATTATTTATGCCTTTTTAAAACTTTCAGGGAAGATACCCTTTTTAATTGTAATACTTTTAATAAAATAAAATTATGCATTCTCTATCTCATCACACTATCTTTTTATTTTCAAGTGTTGTAAAATATATTAAATTTTACTAAATATCTACAAAAGAACTTGCCAGGCCCATGGTTTAATATTTTGTTGGTGAAATGCTCAATGTATGTGAGTACTGCTTTATAATTGAATTGTTAGCTAATTCAAGTGTGTTGAATAATAAGTAAAAATATGAACCTATAAACCAATTGTGTACATGTACAATTTTTATCTGTCGCAATATATTAACAATGTAAAGGAGTAAAAACTTTTCCAATTTTCTATGTTTTAACTTTTTTAAATAAAAAAGGATAAATACTAACTTGTATATAGTAAAGCCAAAACGTTAAGAATCAACCCGTATTTATTATTATGTAATGGTTAACATGATCTACTAATTTTTGTATTTTCCATATATATATATATACCTTTCAATGATTATTTACATCCGATGGATAGTAGTTTTCTATATTCAAAGAATATTATTAAAAACATTAACATTCCGCTCAAATATTGTACAATATATTTTTACACCATGGTGCGTGTGATTTTTATCTGTATTATATTGATAGAAAATATTTTATTTAATATTCAACGATAAAGAACAAAGATACATCCTAATACAATAAACAAAATTCTATTTTGACCTCGAAAATTATTTTTTGTAATGCATGCGATGTAATACGAAAAAAATTCTTAGTTTTCTCTCACTTATCTTTACTATATGGGTGATTCTATTCTAACGGGTAATCAGATGTAATCGTTTAATAAACTATCAATACAAGGTTCAAATATTATTAACCACAAATTTTTCATATACTTTCAGCTTATAACTTTATGATCCGTTGACTTTTTAATCTCTAATTTCAATGTAGCTTTTGTAGGGACCCTTAGAAAGTATAAAAAGTAATCTCCCCTGTCTGTAATTATATATAAAATTTTTTAAACGTTGTAGAGATACAGGATAGATGAATTAATACTTCTGAAAGATCAAAAAATATTTTTTTCCATCCGTACATACATTTCAGCAGAATGGTTGAAAAAAAAAAAATTTCTTTGACTCTCTGTTATTATAAAAAAATGTATATTTTTTCATAGATAAAAAGCAATAATAATAAAAAATGTTATATTTGAATCTTATGAAAATATTAGCTATTCCTATCACATGGAAATATTGTTATTATATTATATTGCTAAATATTATTTTATTAGTTTATTTCGCTAAAAAATTGCTTTGTTGATCATAGAATACATTTTTGTTTACGTGTAAACATCATTTCACTTATGAAAGCTAAGTTACCTTTTCTACGATGATTCCCCTGGCTCTAAACATTTAACTGTCACAGATGATATAAGCGCATATTCAAATACGTAATAGACGTTTAAGAAAGTAGTAATGTACAACTAAAAAAGTTTGTATAGCAGTGAATGTTGGAGACCGTTTACTCGGTAAAAATTTCATTCAAATTATCAGGTAATCTCCCCTGGCATATAATTTCCCTGCCTTTTTTGAGATACACTCACAAAATTCTAATTAAATAATAAAATCAACAATTTTATTCATGAATTTCATACCATTAGGTGTTAACTTATTTGTACACTTGAAATTTAATACATATTATACTTATAATTTTTATATATTCAAAATTGAATATATATATATATATATATATATTTGTGGAGAATTTCAGAGTAAGCACATTCTCAAATGTTTTTGTAAACAATCACTGTAGTCATATTTACATACTACACTATATACTACGTATATACTACAAATAAATAAAGCGAAATCAAAGAGTTTGTCGTTGATATCAAAGTAAGTATATAATTATTTGAATTTAAATGAAAGTCTTTGAAAAATCTGAATTGGAAAATCTATAAATTGATAATATATTATTTTAGATTGTATTGGTAATAAAATCGTTTCTACACGTGGACGTGGCGAACTTCCTACTAATCCGTTATCATGAAGTACACTTAACTCCACTCCCAAACACAAAAATAATGTTATTATATATTTTGAAAAAGCAAACTTTCTCAAGTATGGATATATTTGTCTCTTAATTTTCTACTAATAATGTTTAAAAATACATATTTTTGCTGTAACTCGTCGTTTTTTATTTTTAAAAATTCATCCATATATGGTAATAGCTAATTCTAAAGTATTTCAGATGGTTTAGAATCTTTGTTCGACATAAATATTATTAGAAAATAATATATCAAATGATGGTAATAAAAAAAGTAATTCCTCCGTATCAGTATATTTTTTATCTATCAGTTTTTCTGGGAATAACCTATGGACAGCTTGGCTACTTTGGAATATCGTTCTATTAGATATAACCATAAAAAAACCTGAGTGAAATTTTTAAAATGAACACCCTTATTTTCTATTATTTCAAAATTTGAATTTGACCCGTTCGAATAGAATCACCCATATAAACCTTTCAATTTTTAACTACACCATAAAATATTAAACCACGGGCCTGGCAAGTTCTTTTATAGATATTTAGTAAAATTTAATATATTTTACAACACTTGAAAATAAAAAGATAGTGTGATGAGATAGAGAATGCATAATTTTATTTTATTAAAAGTATTACAATTAAAAAGGGTATCTTCCCTGAAAGTTTTAAAAAGGCATAAATAATTTTGAAGTTGATGGCAGCAAATTCTCAAATATAAGTTGTTAGAAGCTAATGGCTCTTCTGCCAAGTTTTTAGAAATAAAATTGCACAATTTTGGTCTTTAACCGTAGCATATTAAATAGAAAATTATTCCGAAACTTTGAAGTTAATCGTTTCGAAAATTGTTTATTAAGTAAATCTTTCATTAGAAATAAAATAAAATAGATATCACTAAGATCAAGTATAGTTCATCAATGTTTAAGTAGTAATATTCACTCATAAATGGAATAATGAGTTGATCTGATAAATCATTTTTTTTTTCAATTTTGATGTGTACTATCATCGCTATCTTCATCTTAATAATCCCTTTTTTTCAAAAATTATTTGGCAAAGTTTTTCCAAATATTCGTCTATCAAAGAGAATATAAATTGAAAATTTTATGGATTTTATATTATTAAAAAGTAGGAATTGAAAACAGAAGTACTCGACGATTGCTTCATTGATTTCAAAACTTTCTTTAGCCGAAACTGTAAATATTTCATGAATTTTATATTATTAAAAAGAATGAATTGAATACAGAAGTACTTGACGATTGCTTGATTGATTTCAAAACTTTCTTAAGCAAAAACTATAGATAAATCTAGTAAAAGGTATAAACTTAATAATAATTACTCAATTCATTTCAGTACTCTCAAGAACTGAAATTTAAAAAAAATATGATGTATGTAGTAAAAAAAAATAAATATTTAGAAAAAATGTTTTAAAGAATACTATACTGTTTAATAACGAAACTCGCCTAAAATATATTTTTTTAAAAGTTATAATAATATAATAAAATTGTATTCATCAGTTTGATTTCTTATTAATTTCACATTTTATTTCGAATTGGGTCTGATAAAACATTTCTCCTTGTATAAATTTACGTTGTGCACAATTGGTGTTAGCGTATTTATTAATATTTTTCACGGTGATGATGTTTAGACTAAAAAACTAATATCATTACATTTAAGCCCAGCTTGTACTGTAGAATTTTGTCGCCATGTCAGTAAACTATTTATATAGGTTATGCCTTCGTGTGAGTTCCCAATAACAAATCAGAGAAAATTTAAATATCAGATGTAAAAGGGACTTCAGATACTAATAAAAGTTACTAACATCTAGTGATTTTTTTTATTAACAAATTTGCATAGAATTAACAAAAATTAGATAAATAAGAGTAAAAAATCGAGTAATTAAAAGTTAAGATTTAATAAATATTAATCGAGTTATTAAAAGTGATGATTTAATAAGGCACTAGGTAGATGGCGTTAGTATACATGCGCAGAAAATTATATAGAACGTTATGTACAATTAAAGCATGAGTAGTGAGTATGGAGAGCAAACGAATCACCGTCAGTATTGGTGAAGTATTTACAGATTGTTCCCGAAGTGTGTAACCTTTATAAAATCATAAAGTCAATTTCGCGAGTTAATTCTTTAACAAATAACATTGTTCGTTATGAAGTTGTTTTCTTGTAAAAAACACAATTAACAATTAATTAATTTCAGTTTTTTCGAAAAAAAACACTAAAAAAGACTACCCCGTCAAAAACGTTTAGCTAAAAAAATTAACTAAAAATATAGCTAAAAATACAGCTAAAAATACAGCTATATTTAGCTGGAATATAGCTATATTAATCTGGATTTTTTAGGTAAAAATCCAGTTATTTTTTAGGTAAAAATCCAGTTAATATTTTGAGTCTCTTGTAACAGCGGAAAATATAACTATATTTTCAGCTGTATTTTTAGCTGTATTTTTAACTGTATTTTTAGCTAATTTTTTGAGCTAATCGTTTTCGACGAGGATAACAATAGCTGATAATATAGCTAAATCTTCAGTTATATTTTTAGCTGTATTTTTAGCTTAAATTATTTTATAATTTCACGGAATAATAACTTGTTAGTTATTTTCCTGTAAAAGAAAGTTCCAAAAATGAGGTGAACCTCTTAGTGTCAGCTCTCCGAAGATCGAAGAGCTTCTGCGTTTTGGCACAAAGTATCTTGCTCTTTTATACCTGTGTCCTTAAAATTTGTCGATGGAATCGTAAAATTTAGAGAAACGCCACCTTGCGACGTAGCATTAATCAATAATTAAAGGCAGGTAAGTTCACTTCACGTCGCTAGGTGGCGGATCTCTAAATTTTACGATTCCATTAAGAAATTTTGAGGCCATAGGTATAAAAGAGCAGGATACTTTGTGCCAAAATGTAGCTCTTCGATCTTCGGAGAGCCGACACTACGAGGTTTACCTCATTTTTGAACTTTCTTTACAGGAAAATAACTAACGAGTTATTATTCCGTGAAATTATAAAATAATTTAAGCTAAAAATACAGCTAAAAATATAGCTGAAAATATAGCTATATTATCAGCTATTGTTCGCCTCATCAAAAACGATTAGCTCAAAAAATTAGCTAAAAATACAGTTGAAAATACAGCTAAAAATACAGCTGAAAATACAGTTATATTTTCCGCTGTTACAAGAGACTCAAAATATTAACTGGATTTTTACCTAAAAAATAACTGGATTTTTACCTAAAAAATAACTGGATTTTTACCTAAAAAATAACTGGATTTTTACCTAAAAAATCCAGATAAATATAGCTATATTCCAGCTAAATATAGCTGTATTTTTATCTGTATTTTTAGCTATATTTTTAGCTAATTTTTTTAGCTAAACGTTTTTGACGGGGTAACCTATAATTAATATTTTCTGTTTCTTTTTTCTCTCGAATAGGAGCATGACCAGGGTTGATCCCGAAAGGCTCCGAGTGGGAAACCATCCTCGAGGTGGAAGTTCTGCACCTTGCACAAAAGGCCGATGGTTGGCGTAAAAGGGTACCTTTAATGCTTCCCTTCGCCTTGTGCTACGTACTGTACTTATGCAGCACGTAGTGAATCAGTTGCTAAGACCAGGTAATAGGCCTTTTTTCTCTATTACAGGTATAGGAAGATCTGGCCCATGCTATCTGGCCCATATATATATATATATATATATATATACATGTATCTATATATATATGTATATATATAAAAGAAGAAAAAGAAATAACATAGAAAAACATTGATTATATGAAAAAAATTAATTGAATTTTTTGTGTTTTTTTTTATTTAATGTAATTCTTTTTTATTAAAATATTAGAGTTATTTATGAAAGTAAATTTATTTAATAGGTTTATTTATTATAAATGAATTAACTGTTCTTTTGAATTTGATAGTGAAATTTGGATTCTTTCTACTTTGTTTTTTCATATTGATAAATTTAATTAGCGTAGTATGTAATTTATAGGGAATAAATGAGCAATTAGAAAAAAGATGCCATAAGGCCAAACTCAAAATAAAATAAGTCTTTTTCATTTTTTTACCTACCACACACGAAAAAGTGTATCCTGTTAGTCCTAATATTTAATACATTAAGTGTTATTTGCATGCAAAGAAAAAAAAATAATAAGAAAAATATCTGTGTCTTGTCTAAGAACAATTATGTTGTGTAGCGTCTTATATGAACCTACAAGACCATCGTTAGTTTGCTCAATTCGAAGGACGTAAGGATCAAACGAAGAAGGCAAGATTATTTCTCGCTTTATTAATTATCTTATGATCTAATATTAATATTTAAAGATGCATACATAGAGTTAAAGAAGAGTCATTTAAAAAAAAAAAGATGTAAGATAAATCATTAAAGTTTTTATATAAATTTTTTATCAGTAATAAAGCTACGAAATTAAAAAATCTTGTTAGTTAATTTATGACGTTGCATAAATGGTACCCCTGGTGGGACTCACAAGGAAATATTTTATAGTTGGAGTAGAAAAATAAAGAAAATAGAAGAAAAATTTTTTTTTCATAAGATCAAGATTATTTAGCGACATAAAAAGAACCTAACTGTCGCTCAATTTATTGAGGAAACCGTAAATGCGAAATAGACTTACTATTATTTGGTTAAGAAGAACGCGGAACAAGAAAAGAGAATTAAGCTTTTAGAATTCGAAGCGAAAAAAGCAAACCAAAATTTTATTATCATCCGTGATAATTTCCGTGATTTAATAGAGGAACTCGAGGAGAAATTTGAAGAATTAAATGCGAAATTTAATAAAGTCAAAAGTCGTTTTTAACGATTACGACGGCTATGAAAATTTCCTTACACGACCGAGTAACGTATTAAAGAAAAATCAGGAAAAAATTACAAAATTTTTGATTGATTGCAAGAGTCTCAGGATAAATCGAGGTTAGGAATAATTAATTTTCATATTCTTTTGGTGCTGGCCGTAGTTCTCTGTTTAAAAAAACACTTAGTGTGTGTGATAATTCAGTAGATATAACGGTTAGTTGACCTTTAACATCCGTAGAAAACGTATTATCGTACAATTTATTAATATGACGTATAAAAGAGGAAAACGTGGTCGTTGTCGCGGTCGGATATTACCGGAGGGAACTCCTCTGCATAACGTCGGCGATAGAGGAAACCAAGTAGACGCGTATCCGGAAAATCCTCACGTCGAGGTAACGGTAGATAATGAAATCGCAGATGTAGCGACACCACCAATAAATCGGCTTAGGCGAGGTGGTTTCGGTTCTTTACCAGATATTTCAATAAATGCTTGGTTAAGAGAAGATGATGCGCAAAGTACTCATGCTAAAAGTGTTAATGAAGAGATCCAACGGGCACAGACGGCTCGTAAGGAAACGCGTCCCCGAAATAAAAGCACGAAAGTAGATGCTGAAAGGTATTGCAAGAGCAATGCCTGCAATTAGAATCAATAATTTAGCAATTGCTAAAAATTAGCAAAGCAAATACTGAGACCCTGACGCAAAACGTTAACGACGTTCGTATCTTGTCAGGTGAATTAGGTTGTCTCGAGGTTAAAACCAGACAGTTAGAAAATGACGTCACAAGGTTAGATAACCGTCATATAGGTTATACCCAGAGGTTTGAAGGCCTCAGACAGGGTCAAGATATCTTGCGAAAACAAATACGTTACGATAAAGAAGAATTAATGGATATGGTCCAATTAAGAATGCGCCAGGGGAGTAGCTCACCGAGCATTGGGAAGCCTAAGTTTGAGTTACCTAACTTTTTGGCAGCAACATATGAAAGACCGGCTGCATATATAAAGTCATTATTAAATTATATAAAATTGACTGCAGTGGATAGTCTTGGGATAAAAGCATTAACTGACCAAGCACTAAAAAGCCCTGGCAAGGATTGGTGGGAACACGTTTAAGCTCAGATCCGAAATGCTGAGCAGTTCAGATTGGCATTTCTGAAAAGATTTCGGAATCAGAGTGTTCAAGACAAGGTGCGCCAGGAACTTGAATTAGGCTATTACCAAGCAAAAGATAATCTAAGCAGGAGCGAGTATGTTCACAGCCTTTACAATAATGTAAAGCAGCTGGAAGATGCACCTCCAGAGCAATTCATAATCCGAAGGTTAGCTAAACACTTTGGTGAACAAGTGCAACAGGCTATTATCATGCAAGAAATAGGCAAGATTGACGACTTGATGAGGCTATTGGATGCGTTAGATCAAGCTGGGACTTTGAATTATACAAGAAACAAACGAATCGAAGAGTATCCTATAAAAAAACCTCATTCTTTCAACGGAGCACCTAAGGACTTGTATAATTTAAGTATCAGGTCATCAACGCCTACTAGAGAGCTTAATAGGCCATACGACCGACCTTGCCAAGGAGTTCGTTTTATGCTTCGAATGGTGCATTGAAACCCGGTATTCGAGAAATAACAGTCATCGAAGAGGAGGAAAACCAACCGTAGGAAAACGAATAAACGTTGCACCTTCTGCCTCTGATAACTTTAAAGGTGGTGCAACGATATTTGATCAAGTACCAGGAAACTGGGGGGACAAGAAAGCCCTGGCCATCTTAAAAAAGTAGAAATTAATACAGTTTTTGACGATATTAAAGACTCACTCATGGAGGAAGGTGAACAGGATGACGGAATGCAAAAATACCAGACCACCAGATGTCCTGAAATTACTATTAGTTTAGAAGGTATCAAAACAAAAGTATTGATCGACACAGAAAGTCGGATTACCTGTGTTTCCAAGGAATTCTATAAAAATTACTCTTATAGGCTGAAGAATAAACCAATACTACCTGTCGTTGGACTTCAAGCAACAGGTTTCACAGGCGAGAAACCCATTAGTATAAAAAACAGTTTCATGCTTGTGTCACCTTGGGAGGTATCACAATGGAAATCAACTTCCTGATTATTCCACGGTTAGTACTGACCCATGTATTTAGGATTGATACCTAAAGGTTAATTAAGATGGTGATCGACACTGGTAATGGGAAAATCCGTATCCCCATAAACCAGAAGGATCTCTATGACATTCCATACGATGAACCCATAATATCGAAAAAAGATATAGTCGGAATAAATTCAATAACCTCTGAGGTTAACATAGATGAATATGGGGATTATGCGGTGCAAGAAGAAGAAGAAGATCGTCGCGTATTCATTATCAAAGTAAAAGATAAAATAAATTTATTACCTAAATTGATGGCTGAGCAGAAAGATCAGTTAAAAAATTTAATCTTTGAATTCCGAGACATTTTCCACCCTGAACCAGGGAGAATCCGAACATACGTGCATAAGCTCGTTCTAAGCAACGATGCACCCTATTATAAAAAGGCATATCCAGTACCGATTAACCTGAGGGACAAAATCACTGAAGAACTAAATCGAATGCTGAGATATGATATTATCGAGAGGTCTACGAGTGGTTTTATAAATCCAGTGGTCTCAGTAAAAAAAAATAATGGTACACTCCGTTTATGCTTGGATGCAAGAGAATTGAATAAACGATTCCAAGATGACTATGATGGACCGGAAGCAATGTATGAAGTTCTAAAAAACTGTCGAAGTTTTAACGTTATATCTACAATAGATTTAAGAGCAAGCTTCTGGCAGATCCGATTGCATGTTGATTCAAGAAAATATACTGCATTTTTGAATAACAGGAAAACCTATCAATATAAGGTTGTCCCATTTGGAATAAACATAAGTGGATCAGCACTTACAAGGGCAACAGAGCTATTTTTACGACCCATGAAAGAGTTTGTTATGGATTTTGTGGGCGATTGGGTCTGTATGTCCAGTTCTTTTAACAAGCATTTAGATCATTTAAAGGAGATTTTTCTTACGGCAAGAAAGGCGAATTTAACTTTGCATTTCGAGAAGGTTAAACTATTCCAAACTGAATTAAAATTTCTAGGTCACATCTTGACGACAAAAAGACTTTCTATGGACCCGGACAAGGTAACCGCTATAGACGAGTTTACACCTCCAAGGACTGTAAAACAGCTAAGGGGATTTCTAGGCTTAGTGAACTTCTGCGTTAAATTTACCCATGAACTATCAGCCGAAACGGTACCACTCCTCGAACTAATAAGGAAAGCTACTAAATGGCACTGGGAAGATAAACACCAAAATGCCTTTAATAGAATTAAGGAGTTATTTAAGCATGAGGTGATGTTATACCACCCTATCCGCAACAAACCTTTTTTTCTATACACATATACAAGTTCGGTGGCATTAGGAGCTGCATTATGCCAAGAAGATAAAAATTCAGTTGTAAGAGTAGTTAGTCTGGCAAGTCGTACATTGAAAGCGGCTGAACTTAATTATTTTACAACCGAATTGGAAACGCTGGCCATTTTATGGGCTTTAACGATGTTCCGAAAGTATGTATGTGGAACTCAAGTAGTTGTTAAAACGAACAATAAAGCATTAGAGTTCCTGATGTCATGTAAATTCCTTAGCGGTAGATTAAAAAGATGGGCGTTGGCACTACAGGAATACGATCTAATACTAGAGCATATTCCACGAAAGAAAAATAGTCTGGCTGATGCTCTTAGCCGCCTTCAAGGAAACAAAAGAGACGATGATCTAGCATCAATTGCTCTTATACTTGCTAAAAAACCGTTAAAGGAAATGAATGATTTATTAAGCAATCTAGGAGATTGGCAGAAAAAGGATCTGGAACTCCTGGGCATTATCAATGGCATCCAAAGAGGTGAAATAAATGAAGCATATCGCATGCAAGATATGAGATTAATGAAGAAATGCAGAGATGGATTTAAATATGTTCTAACTGAAAAAATTGTCCATATCCTAATCAAGGAAATACATGAAGTATATACTCATATTGGAAGTATGAAGTGTTTTAAAATGCTACAAGATACATTTTATTACCCAAAATTGAAGAAAATAGTCTATAAGACGATTCGAAGTTGTGATTCGTGTCAAAGAAATAAAGTATATACACAGGGATCAGCTGCTATAACTCAACCTATTGTTCCAGAGGGGGTTGGTGATCTAGTTTCTATTAGATTAGATTAGATATTATTTTATTTTGTATTATATTTACAAAAAAAGCGCGTAATGCAATAAAATTACGAATAAAGTTAAATTCCATAAAATACTTGAAATAGCCTTGCGTATATAAAATTAAAATAGTTCAGTATGATATCACAGTCATAAAACATAATAGAGATAATAATACTGTAATAGTAAGTCAGTAATAAATTAAATACAAGTGATATCACAGATAGAAAATAGAACACGAATAAATACACGCAAAGAGTATAAATAATATAATTAAAAATCAGTCTCAAATATCTATCAGTCAAAAGAATTACATAAAATCAAGCGTGTGAAGAGCGCAGTCAAAATATCAGCAGTATACAGTTAATTAAAATCACAGAACAAGGTTGAATGTACAGTAATATACAAGTCAAGCTGATAAAAATATAATGATTCACTCTGTACACACACATCCTACAATCACGCCAATAAATACAATCATAACTCAAATCTATAAAAGGTACATCACCTTGTAAATTAACACATATGATATAGTCCGAAAATGATACTGTTTAATCGAGATCGAGTAAATACCTCCTCAGAGCGGCTTTGATTTTGATTTCTACGATCCTTTGATTTTTACGGTCCTTTACCGAGGGCAAGGGGAGGAACTAAACATATTCTTTCCATTATGGATGCATTTTTTAAGTATATTGGCCTCTATCCTATAAGGAGAACGGATACCAGGACAACGTCTTAGAATATATTCAAGGAATACATTCCAAGATATGGGAAACCGAGAAAAATTCTATCAGATCACGGGACGCAATTTACGCCTGACCGATGGGTCAAAAGTTTAGAAGACGAAGATATTCGTCAAATGTTTTCAGCCATTAGACACCCCTAAAGCAATGTGGTTGAAAGAACAAATAAAGAGCATGGAAGGTTTTTCAGAACTTTAGTAGGTGATAGGCACAGCTCATGGGCAAATTGGGTTGGATTTATACAAGATTGCATGAACGAATCGTACCACAAGACTATCGAATATACACCAATGGAAATCCAGCTCAACAAAAAACCTTCTAGATTCTGAAAAAATGGATTAAAAAGCAGGAGGATCAAACAATTCTGTATGGAAAGAAATTATCATTGGTTTATGATCGAATTCATAAGAAGGGTATATATAAAGCGCGCAAATGAATGGAATAATCGTACTAACCTTCTGTCGTATCAAACCGAGAATTTAGTGTTGGTAAATGCATGTAATATGTCTATCAGTGAACAGGGAATAATTCGAGGGGTTTCTTACTAAAATACTCATAGAAAAACTCTTCCGTACTCTCAAGCATTCTTTAGTTCTCATGCGTACTCTCCAATACTCTTTTGGTGAACGCTTTAAGTAAATGAATACGAAAAAGTTTGAAAGAGATTTAGTGAGTATGCAAGAGTAAGAATGAGTATTTATAGAATACGAATGAATATTGAAAAGTATGCAAGAGTACCAATGAGTATTCAAGAGTACGTAAGAGTACAAATAGAATTTTAGTAATATTGATTTTATTATTTTATTGATTTCGACGATAAGTCATTTTATATCATGCTTGATAAATAGAACAGATCGTAATAGATCTTATTAATATAACGCTGAATTCTGAGTCTTTATCTAACAACCCATCTGTTTATCAATATTAGTTACGTTTACGTAAAAATTATTAATTATAACAAAGTTATAATTAAAAAAAAATTTATTTAATAAGAGAAATGTAGTTTTTAAAAAAATGTACCTATGAAACGATTGTTGATGTACTTATATCAATTTATGAAATTTTCGTAGGTAAAACTTTTTCCGACTTTTTCTCAACAGGAGACAATAAAATTTTTCGTCAACATTATGAAATATTATTATACTTTAATCTAGTGAGGACAAATAACTGGTTTTTATAATATTTTTGTAAAATAGTAATTCTAAAAGTTATATTTTTTCATTTTGCCAATATTTTATTTTTCTCAACTGTTTAAATTCAACTTTATCCCTTGCATAGATCAACTTTTAAATCCATTTTTCACTAGTAATTAACTTTTGGTAATAAGAATATTTTTTGTTGGGAATGACATGTAATATACAACTTATTTTTTGCCAAACATTATTTTTAATAGTTAAATTTCTGATTTTATTTTCTGAAAAGTATTTATTTTTAAATAAAATAAATCGCAACATTTTTTGTTTAAAATTTCACGTAAAACATACCTATATTTAGAAATAGTTAAATTTAAGCTACGAATAGTTAATAGATTTTGCCACCATGCATAAGAAAAAGTTATTTATTATGCTATTATGTTTGGTATAAGCAATATTAAATACCTTATCAAAATTAAAAAAAAAATCTTATCGTGTTCAACCGGTAATATGTCGGTAAATAATTATATAAAATAAATAAAGTAATAGTGAAAACTATAAAAAATTGTAATCATAAAAAGATATGTGTTTTTATTGGACTAAACTACTTTATTAAATATATAAAAATGCATTTTTATATATCTGTGTATTTTATAATTTAAAAATAGCCCTAATAGAAATTTTGATAACTAAAATGGCCGATTCATCAATTATTTTTTATTTAGTTTGATATTTACAATGTAGAAAATTAATTATTACTATTATTTTAATTATTTTAGAATATTATATAAAATATGTATATGAAATGTAACCAGTAACGTACAAAATATTAATTACATAATATTAAGCTTATAATTTAAATTTCCTTTTTATTCACTATATTCTAAGCGAATCAATAGCTGGATTTATTTTATTAAAAATTGATGTAATAATCACTTATTTTGAGTAAAAATTTTTTATAATAACATTCAATTTTAAAATAATTGAAATGTTACTTAAAATAATTTCTTACCTTATTTCACAATTTAATAATTAATTATTATTAATTAATTATTGATTGATTATTATCAACCTATTGACTCATTAACCGATCAAGCTATCGATAGATTTATATATCCACCCATCAACTCATTGATTTATCAACCCATCTACCGATTAATTCATAAATATAACAACCCAAAATAACATAGATTTATATTCAACTCAACTGAAAAAAGAACTTGAAACATTGATTTTTAAATGAATACTCTATCTAAAATTTCCGTACTCCTTAATCTTTTGAATATTTAATAATTTTTTTGAATACTCATTGTATTCTTTACGCTCTTTAATTATTTTGAATATTCATCTTACTCTTTGCATACTCTCTGATTTTTCAAATACTCAACTTACTCTTTGCATACTCTCTGATTTTTTCAAATACTCATCTTACTCTTTGCATACTCTTTGATTTTTCGAATACTCCTCCTACTCTTCGCATACTCTGATCAATTTTTAAACTCCAATACTCTTATAAAACTCTTGCGTACTCACAATACTCTTACAAAACTCTCACCACTTTTTGCAAGAGTATTTTAGTGAGAAGCCCCTCGGAATAATTGGTAAGTTTCTATCGCTGTATGAAGGGCCGTATTTAGTAGATAATGTGAACTCCTGTGCTACGTACCAACTTATTAACCAAGATAACAATTTAATACGTGGTCTTTTTCATACTTCAGCTCTACGACCATATCATGGGCAGATCGAGGAAGGACCGCAGGCTAATTAGGCGCCTCCAATTCCGAATCGTCAAGATGAAGAAGGAGATTCAAGCCATAGAATTTGAAATAGCTTTAAAAAAAGTAAAAAAAGAAAAATATAGGGCAGCTCTCTTTCACAGGCAATATAAATGCCAGAGCCCGGTGGATTATGTCAGATGGGAGCAAGAAAGGGAGCAGAAATTAGAAGCTCAGCAAAGGGTCGCTAAATGTCTGGCCACACATTGTCCCGTGCCTTGCAAGGGGAAATTGCCACCTCCCGAGAACAGCTTTGGCCCGATCTTGCCCTCCAAAGCCATTACCTTCGTTAGCGATGAGGATTACCTGGAAATTCATGCTTGCGAAGATCCTTTAATAATAAAAAAAAGGATTTAACATTGTGTTCTTTTTTATTTAATTGAAAAGAAGTTTTTTTTTGTTCTACATTTTTTTAAGAAAATTGTTATTTCAGTTGTATAAATATATTGCATGCGTAAAAACTTTTTTCGTTCATTTTAATGGGCGGACCATGCAACGGTCTCAAACGTTGCACTATAATCATTAAAAGGAAATAAAAAACTTTTTTTTATAGAGTAAGAATATAAGATTTTTTTAATATAAAAAACGAAGAGATTATTAGAAAATTTTTATTTTTATTAAAAACAAAGTTTAATTAGTTAATTTAATTAACTAATTAAACTTTGTTAATTAAATTAATTAAATTTAATCATAACCAAAAGGTTTGAAAATTAAAAGATTTTTTCTTTACTCTTAAAATTTTAAATTCAAATCAAAAGCGCGCTATGGACAAGTTCATGTGCGCCAGCCTCGAACGCGCGGCACACAAGTAGAGAGCGCCGTTCCTTGTCCAATTAGGCAAGAGTAAAAGAGATAGAAAGAGACACTACTTGACGGCGTCACTATCCTTTTACACTTGATAAGATAGTTAATTGTTGATCAATTAAAATATGAATTTGAAGTAAAGAACATATAAAAAAATAAAGTATATGCATATTCATGATAAATAACTATTGTGAATATATAAATTAATTATTATTATTAAATGTGAGAATAAAAGTATAGCAAATCAAAGAAAATTCAAAAATCAGGTGTAAAAGGGACTTCAGATACTAATAAAAGTTACTAACATCTAGTGATTTCTCTTTATTAACAAATTTGCATAGAATTGACAATAATTAGATAAATAAGAGTAAAAAATCGAGTAATTAAAAGTTCGGATTCAATAAATAATAACAATTCTGTATAATTAACATGTAATTAAATACTATTCATGTATATTATCTAAGGCACTAGGTAGATGGCGTTAGTATACATGCGCAGAAAATCACAGAACGTTATGTGAAATTAAAGCATGAGTCATCTTAACTATCTACCTGGATGGCGCAGATAATTATCTCATAACCGTGAATAAAACTCGCTGCACGAGACGCTCTCGCTCTCTTATCTCAGTCAACTCAGCCAGCTCAGCCATTTTCGTATCTACTCTTCTAAGTTGAAACACCGTCCACATAGTAAGTATGGGTAGCAAACGAATCACCGTCAGTATTGCTGAAGTATTTACAGATTGTGTACGAAGTGTGTAACCATTATAAAATCATAAAGTCAATTTCGCGAGTTAATTCTTTAACAAATAACATTGTTCGTTATGAAGTTGTTTTCTTGTAAAAAAACACTTAATTAACAATTAATTAACATCAGTTTTTTTCTAAAAAAAAAAACTAACCTATAATTAATTTTTTCTGTTTCTTTTTTCTCTCGAATAGAAGCATGACTAGGGTTGATCCCGAAAGGCTCCAAGTGGGAAACCATCTTCGAGGTGGAAGTACTGCGCCTTGCACGAAAGGCCGATGGTTAGCGTAAAAGGTACTTTAAGGCTGCCCTTCGCCGTGTGCTACGTACTGTACTTATGCAGCACGTAGTGAATCGGTTGCTAAGACCAGGTAATAGGCCCTTTTTCTCTGTTACAGGTATAGGAAGATCTGGCCCATGATATATATATATATATATATATATATATATATATATATATATATAGTATGTATGAAAGAAGAAAAAGAAATCACATAGAAAAACATTGATTATATGAAAAAAATTAATTACATTTTTTTGTGTTTTTTTTATTTAAGTTAAATGCTTTTTTTATTAAAATATTAGAGGTATTTATGAAAGTAAATTTATTTAAAAGGTTTATTTATTATAAATGAATTGACTGTTCTTTTGAATTTGATAGTGAAATTTGGATTCTTTCTACTTTGTTTTTTTTTTATTAATAAATTTAATTAGCGTAGTATGTAATTTATAGGAAATAAATGAGCAATTAGAAAAAATGCCATAAGGCTAAACTCAAATAAAAATAAGTTTCTTTATTTTTTTACTTACCACTCACGAAAAAGTGTATCCTGTTAGTCCTAATATTTAATTCATTAAGTGTGATTTGCATGTAAAGAAAAAAAATAATAATAAGAAAAATATCTGTGTCTTGTCTAAGAACAATTATGTTGTGTAGCGTCTTATATGAACCTACAAGACCATCGTTAGTTTGCTCAATTCGAAGAACGTAAGGATCAAACGAAGAAGGCAAGATTATTTCTCACTTTATTAATTATCTTATGATCTAATATTAATATTTAAAGATGCATACATAGAGTTAAAGTAGAGTGATTTTTTTTGTTTATAAAAAAAAATATATATGATAAATTATTAAAGTTTTTATATAAATTTAACAATTACTAGACACAGACAAGTGTTATGCACAACTACCAGTAACAACGAAAAATCAAACATGGTTTTTGACACCAAAAACACATATTTTATTAAAATCTGGATTAGAAATAAATTGTAATTCGATTATACCACAAAATTATAAAATTGGAGAAGATTGGATGAATCTTCTGTTAAAACCAAGGCCAACAAAGAATATTGTAAGAATTTTGAAACCAAGTAGACAAACATCATGGTCGCTAAAGAAAATAACAGCATTGGCAACAAGTGGCATTTATTCACAAGAATATCTACAGGAATCACAACAACATATAATGTTTCCTTTTGAAAAAGCGGCTTTATTGAACGCTATAGCAAGAGGAATTTAAGGTAAAGAAAATACTAGAAGAGACTTGTTAGGTAATTTATTACCTGAAAATACTTTATTACATATAGCAAAAAATACTTGGAACAAATTCATGAATAAACTTACGACATTTGGATCAATAAGTTCAGCTATAATAATGATACTAATTATTATTCATATAATTAAATTAATTTTGAATACTATTATAAGAGGATGTACTCTTCACACGATATATGGTTGGTCCATACAGTTATTAGGAGCCATTTTTAGTTCCATTACACATTAGTCTAGGCGCCCAGAGGATTTCGTATGAAATTAGAGGTCCCACCAAGCAAGTAGGTGATTTATATGTATTTTGAGCCGCTGAATCCGAATTTTCAACTCGTTTTTCGAGCAAAAGGTCGAGTAATTTGTTATAAACAAATTAATTGTTTAAATGACTATAGTTTATGAACTATAATAGATGCAGTAATTTTCTCTGCGAAAACTTATTCTTTAGTAAAAAAAACTAAAAAAATTGTGTTTGTTGCGTGTCCATTCGATAATTAGAACCAGAGATATGGCAAATATATTGCAAAAAAACATAGAGACGTAGTGCTAGCGCGGAACGCCCTGGTAAAAAACCTTATAACTCGACTACTAATTGATATTTTTTGAAGTTCAACATGTGTTTAAAAAATGTAAGAGTCTCAGCTTTAATGATGAATTGTTATATATTACTTTCAAATGTTGATAAATAAGCTAGAATGATTTGAAGCAGAAAAAATTTTCAATTTTTCAGAATTTCGTTTGTTTATTACGAAATAATATAGGTTAGCGAACAAAATATTTCGATATTTTTTATATAGAATGATAGGAAACTTCATCCAGTTTGAGAATCTGTCCAGTTTTTTAAATTTAAGTAAGTAGAACCTGAGATATCGCAAATTTAAGCTGTAGCGCTAACTCCTTGCAATGCGATGTATGTGTGCAATATAGCGATCGCTTTCCTTATTAAAAATTCTTTTATTATAAGGTAAGTAATCTAATCCTTTCGTAATAAAATCACTTTTGAGTCTATTTTATATACTTTGTCATAATATTAATGATGTATAATACATTTAGATGAAGTAGATTTAAGGTTTTAAATAATCATTGATTTTTCTACTATAATAGTTAATTTACTATAATAGTAAACAATTTACTCAACTTATGAAGTATTTTTACATTTATTAATTTTTTTGCAATTGCAAAAAGAACACCAACTATTTTATTCAAAAAATTTGTTTTAACCTTCCGATTTATTAAAGTCATCTATTTTTAGCTGAATCCTTTTTTATTAAATTTTTATTTAATTTCCTAATACAGAGTTAAAAAGAATTTTATTACAAAAGGATGAAATTACTTACCTTATAATAAAAGAATTTTCAATAAGGAAAGCGATCGCCATATTGCACACATATGTCGTATTGCAAGGAGTTGGCGCTACAGCTTAAATCTGCAATATCTCAGGTTCTACTTACTTAAATTAAAAAAACCGGACTGATTCTCAAACTTGATGAAGTTCCCTATCATTCTATATAAAAAAAAACGCTGCCAAGTGCTTTGGCGCAATGCTTTCTCATAGAACTCATTGATTAAAGAAATTTAATTTAATTTTTTTAAATAAGATTTCAATGTAAAATACAATTTATATAAAAAAAAAATTAGTGAATGTGAGTAAGCGATTAGGAAATGGAAGAGAGAGGCAAGGATGAATGAAAATAGGGTGAAAATGAGGATCAATCTGAGATAGATAGATAGATAGATAGGTGTGTTTATTTTATGTACAATATGTTGTACAATTTTACAATATAGTAAATAAATATAAAGGTTTCAATATAAACAGAGAAAAAGTAAAAATTTTAACAAATAGTAAAAATAAAAATAGAATATTTTTAAATACAGATAACATAAGAAATCATAATAATTATAATTAGCAATATTAACAGTTATCGCAGTGGCAGCAGTCCATAATAAGAAAGTATGAAATATTCTATTTCATACTTTCTAGTTTTAATTAGCCTTTATAGTCCAGTCATTGGAGGCAAAAATAGGATATAACCTGGAAATTCTTTCGGTTAGCACCGATTTTCATAAAACTTTAGGATTAAGCTTATATTACCCTACAGATCAAAAGTTATATATCGGCGAGGTGCGCTTTTTGCTTTAAAGGGGTAAAAACTACCCTTAAAGTTGAAAAATAGTAAAAATGCCGATTTACGCTTATAAATAATTAAAATAATCTTGGAATGTCTAAAATAAGTATTGTTTAATATTGTGGAACATAATTAATGATATTAAGCATTTTTACAACCCTTAAAAACCACCCCTTTGACTTAATAAAAAGAGCATATATAGTTTTTAATATTAAAAAATATTTTTATGATACAATTATGAAAAAATATTAACGTTTTAAGTTTATGATATAATTTTTAATTTATTACATTATTTCAACCCTTAAAAACTACCCCTTACGATGAAAAATAGAAAAAAATAGTTTTGAACATGTAAATTATTTTGTAATGACATATTTATATTAAATTAGACATTTTTTCACAGTTTATAATGATTTTTATTTTATTGTAACATTTCAACCCTTAAAAACAACCCTTGATGATAAAATGCCAAAAAAACGAGTCTTTAGTACTTTTAATAATTTAATAACTTTTTTTCTATTAATAATATATTTTTTATGTCTTATTATAGAATTTAGAATATATTTAAGTATTTTACATTTAAAAATGACTATTTATGGTTAAAATTATAAGACTATCATAACTTAAAAATTATTATTATTATTATTATAAGAACAAAATAAAAAAATACAAATATTTCACTTAAATTTTAAACAAATTTTTTTAAATTCTATCCATTATCAATTTCGACTTCTTCTTCTTCTCCTGGATCTGTAATCGGAGGGCAGTTTAAACAATTGTCACCGGAGCATGTTCCACATGTCGAGTAACAAAATAATCCTAATTTTCTGCAACTGCAATTAGCACCGCAAGTAGTCTTACAGTTGCAAAAAATCATTCTTAGAAGCTGTTCTGGTGCAGGATGGTTTAGCATTCTTGTAGGCTGTAAAAAACCATCTTTATGTATCCATCCCCAATTTGTCGGAAGAATATTTTTATTTTCTAACCATATTTGCGTTTGCAAATATACTCTTTTAAAATGTTCGCATAAAGCATCAACTGTTGGAACTAATGATGACAATTTTACAGCGCTATTTTTAGTTGTAGCCTTAATAAAGGTCTGGTAACGCATATTTTCTAAATACGTAGATAAATTAACTTTCTCTAATTTATTAATTTGTATATCTTTTGCAGTCCCATATCAAATCGGCAAGCTACATAGTCTCATTTCTTTTCTTCTACCTGAGTTTATACTTATATGATATATATATAGGGGAGAGTGGGGTGAATTTCCAGATGGGGTAACTTTAAGAATGCTTAATAATCTCACACATGAAAATTTTTATCCGAGGTCAGTAAAATAGATTAAAAATATATATAAAAACGAACTTTTATACAACTTCTAGTAGATTACTTGATAAATTAAATTCGTAACAGCCACTTCTTTTTTTCGCAGTGCCTTCCAAAACTTTTGGGTTGTCTAAAAATACATCTCGTAATTCTGTGTGAACGAAACGATTTGTCACGTAATAATAAGTTTATAGTACATTTAAAAACAAAAATTTTGACACCTAGTATGACCCGATACGTTAAGTTTAAGCTTAGTACTGACAGTTCAAAGATTTTTAATCATTTGGGGCAACTTTCCAATACAATGTTAATTAATAGGGATTTTTTTGGAAAATCGCTTTTTTATTCATTTTATATCAATAATAATTTATTTAATATTCATACGAATATTATAATGTTAATATTATATTTTTGTGATTATTAATGCATTAATGATTAATAAAATAGTCAAAAATTAGAAAAAATTCGTTAAATAAAAAATTTAATTGTATATTCCAAATTTAATAGTACAATCGGAAAATAGCCCCAACGCAAAATGTAAAGTTATCCCATACATGGGGCTACTTTCCAAAAAACAATTTTTTTTCGATCCAAACTATTGTTATGTTAAATGAATAATAAGGAGTCTAGACCATTTTTTTTATTTAGTTTGAAGTCTAAACTTAGTGTTAATGCTTTGGTTAATGTCCACTTACAAAATATACATATAGGAACTGAAAAGAATAGAAGCTATATACCGTGGAGACTTAAAGAAACTGTAAAATATTTATATGTATGTATCTAAAATACTCGAAAATAAACGAATTTATGCGCTCCGAAAATTTTACCGAAAAAGTACAATTGGTTTTTTTATGATCACTCCGCTAATTTTTAAGCTTTTTAATTGTTCCAAAATGGATTTTGTAGGTAATTGTATCATCTTTAAGTCATGTAAATATCAATTTTTAGAAAGTTTTATTTTTTGAGATTTTTTAGTTTGAAGGGCCAAAAATAGGTGGTACTTGGCTCTGATTACAGAATTCTAACACTGATATCTCAGTTGATTTTTATCGGACAAAAATAAAAGAAAAAGCAAAATATTTATGAAAAAAAGCTATATTTTTTAACTTTAGTACTTTTTACATACATCTGTTAATTATTGAAATATTTTAAAAAAAGGATGAATTTTTGAAAAATAAAAAAAATTTTTTTTTTATATAAACTTGATTTTTTTAAAAAATAAACATCCTAAATAGCTGAAACTTCTAGAACACATAGTTGGTACCTAAATAAAATAAACCCTTAAAAGATTTATTTATATTTCAAAACCTGTCTTAATGACAGTGGTTTTAATATTGAAATTTTATTGTCAAACTATGTAAAATAATTTTATTTTCCTTGTATCTCCTTTAATTTTTATACTATTGACTTAAAACAAAATTGATTCAAAAGATAATCTCAATACCTTCAAAAAATATTATATACATTTTTCTCAAAAAGTATGCCATTTTCCTGTTATTTAACGTTGAATATTGCTCTCAAAGTTTCAAGCGTAACAGTATTAATATTCAATAATTTATAATTCCTTATGTATTGTATATAAAATAATGATTAAAAATGGAATCGTTTTGTATTTTTACAAGCTTTATTTTTGTTTTTTATGAGTTTTTTGATAAAATTAAAACTTTTCAAGTTATTTCATGAAAAACCGTCAGAAAACATGCTTTTTACACTAAAAATCTATGTTTTCAATCACCTATAGCTCGAAAAGTATTCATTTAACAAAAAAACTCATTGAAAACTTTTTGCTTTAAATTGATTTTACATCGAATTATATGTTTTTTTTTATTTCTCACCGCCCCCGAGAAAGGGCGGCATCCCGCCCCCTGGGCAAAAGCGCACATCGGCATTATATAACTTTTGTTTTTTGGACTATTCTTTACCTACTGATAAATTTTCATGTTAATCCATCCTAACCGACAAAATTTCCAGCTGAAATGCTTCAATGACTGGACTATTATATATTATTATTTATTTATTTCAAGTAATTAAGAAACAAAACAAACAAAAAAAGGCTATTATTCAAGACATAATTTATAAAACGCTTTAAAATTTGTAATTATTTCTTTTCTTTTAAATTAAGTTAAATTTCGTAAAAAGAAAAAAAGAAAGAATTTGGAAAAATATATATAAACAACACATTTATATGATAAAAAAATAATCATATTATTGAAAAAGAAAATATATATATTTGTGTACATATCGTAGAACATTGTATATAAGGCATATATAGTAGACGAGTCTAGTCCCATGACTCGCCATCTTCATATGGTAAGGGTCCACAGTCTATTGGAATCAATGCAGGCCGTCTCATCACGGGATCATCACATAAAATGGAACCCCTCGATACTAACAAGGAGAGTGTTTCACCTTCGGGTCACCAATTTTGCTCAAATTTTGGGAATGTTTTCTAGATGCAGAAACATGAAGGAAGCTAAAATTCTAGAGGCTAACGCTCAATATTTCTTTAGTTACAGGCCATTAAATAAAATCACTAAAAAAATCGCTAGATTTTCAAACGCTTTTAGTATTTCATTATTGCTATCTAGAAGCTTATACCTTTTTTTAAATGAAAACTGAGCTTAAATCCTTTCGAAATAGTACCTATAGCATCTCAAAATATTATTCGTTCCCAAAATTAGAGCGTAATAAAGATTGGACCTGAATTTTTTGTTTAAAACATTAATTAATAATAAAAGCTAAAATTGGGTTCAATCTTTATTAGGCTATAACTTTGGGAAAAAATAATATTTCGATATGCTATAACTACTATTTCAAAAGGATTTTAGCTCAACTTTCATTTAAAAAAAGATTTAAGCTTCTAGCTAATAATGCTGAGGAACTATAAGCATTTGAAAACCTAGTATCTTTTTTAGTGATTTTCTTTAATGGCCTGTAACTAGGGCAATATTGAGCGTTGGCCTCTAAAATTTTGGCTTTCTTCATATTTCTGCATCCAAAAAACATTCCCAAAATTTGAGCAAAAACAGTGACCCGAAGGTGAAACACTCTCCTTGTAAGTTGTGCCTAATGTATAAAAAGTATTCATTCTGCACTAACTCCATTCTCATGTAGATCCTTTGGACAATTACTACTCGCTGTTCCAACCGGAAAAGGGAACATAAGTCCCAAACATCGAATCCATTGACTACACTATCACCAGATAGCCATACATTTAGAGATAGTCTTCTGAGTCGTCGTTCAAGATGGGTATAAGCCCAATCATCAGACTGAAAAGAAACAAAAAAATAATAATAATAATAATAAACTATTTTTTTCATATAAGAGTAAATATTACAAAATATCATATTCAACTAGAAAAAATATATATATAAATATATAAAAAACGCTGCCAAGTGCTTTGGCGGAATGCTTTCTAATAGAGCTCTTTGAGTTTCATTAATTTTTTTATATTTATTCAAATGTAATTTTAATATATAACTAGTGGGCATATATTTTATGTGATTTTAATATATAACTAGTGGGCACTTAACTTATGTAATTCTTATCTAATTCTGGGGTAAAGTGCTGCTGCAAGGTTCTTACGGAAGACTGCTTCAATTCTGCTGCAAGTTTGCGTGTTTATTCTCGTTATATAATTGCGCTCAACTTATGTCATATTTATGTAATTCTGGGGTAAAGTGCTGCTGCAACATTCTTACGAAAGACTGCTTCGATTTTGCTGCAAGTTTGCGCGTTTATTCTTATCTTTGAATCGCACGTTTCGATTGTCAATCTCTTTTTGTCGCACATTTCAGTCGCAAAAAAATTATTAATAATTCAACTTAATTCGTTTATTTTCCAAAAGATGGCAACCTTTTTTACTTCTTCTATTAGATTTGCACATTTGAATGAGCGTTATTTTCACTTGTTCAACATCGTAGTTACTAATATCTGTAATTTTTTCTTCTTCAGCAATATCACTATGAATTATTATTTTATCAAGGTAATTCTTCAAGCTTACAGTTCATTTTTATAGCAACTTTACAACAAATTGCTTTCAACATTGAAAGAGATTTTTTAACAAAATTTTAAATAGGTAAATGCCAATAAATGAGCATATTGACATGATCCTAGTACTCTTTCTGTATCACTAAAATTATAATTCAACAAGGTCAATTTGAATGTTAACCACTACATTTTATCCAATGAAATACAAGTATTATCATCGATAACATTATATCCTATAAATGTTACAAAACCTTTTCTGACTTATTAAAATATAATTTAAAAATTCATTTTTTATTATATAGTTACGTTTTCACGTTAATGATTTATTATCTTGTAAATATCTTTTGATCACGACTAAGCTTAGTAAATCCAAGTTTTCAATTTTAGTGACCGTAATTAAATTAACAAGATGATAATTAAAATAAACTGATGGATTTATTATTACGTTAATCGCGAGAGAGAGAAATGTATTATAGATATATTTGAGTGAGCGTTTTTTTTACTTGTTCAACTTCGTAATTATTAATATCTGTAATTTTTTCTTCTTCTTCTTCTAATTTTCTTCTTCTTCTTCAAATATTTTTTCCATTCATTAAAAAACAATTTAATTTATAATATTTAATAATGATTATATTTAAATACTTTATTGAATGTAATAATACAAGTCAACATCTAAATCAGTAGTACTATTATAAATTTTCCAGAGTAACTCAGAAATCAAAAGAAGTGATTAAAAAGCTACACTAATAAAATTATTTTTTTTAAACTTGGTTTATAAAGACAGTAGCAAATAACTTGTATACAAATTTTAGAGCAATTCTATCGAGTACTTTACGTAAAATGGAAAAAAACTGAAATATGAAAATTTTTTAAGAAAATTTCTTAAAATTTTGGCTCTATAAAAAAAATACACAATGAATACAAATTTTCAATAGCTTCCCGCCTAGTTATACAAAAACATAGATGGTATACAAAATTTGAAGCAAATCCATCGAGTAATTTTCGAGATCTAACTGGTTAAATAAATAACATTTTCTTTTCAGAATTTCTTTTTCAAAATTTTAAAAATGCTCTAAAATTAAAACTACACTATGAAAATCAATTTTTGAAAATTTCCCTTCTTTTATCAGTTGCAAATAATTTCCCTGCAATTTTTAGAACGAATCTATCGAGTACTTTACGTAGAATAAAAAAAAATAAGAAAAGAAGAATCGAAATTTTTTTTTAAATCTTTAAAATTTTCTAAAATTGTAACCACGCTAAGAAAATTAGTTTTCAAAAGCTTGTTTTCTTCAGACAGTAGCGAATCAATTGCATACAAATTTTGGAGCAAATCCATTAAATGGTTTTCGTAAAATAGAAAAAAATTAAAAATAAAAATTTTTTAAAAAATTTTAAAAATGCTCTAAAATTAAAAGTGCGCTAAGAAAATTAGTTTACAAAATTTTTTATACTTTTGGCAGTCAAAATAAAGTTCCATACAAATTTTCGAACAAATTCTTCGAGTAGTTTACGTAAAATACAAAAAAAAATGAAAAATTGAAATTTTTTTAAAATTCTTGAAATGATTCTAAAAAAAAAATACGCTAAGAAAACTAATTCTCAATAGCTTCCGCACCAGTTCATCAAAAAATTGGATTGTGTGGAAAATTTGAAGTAAATCCATCGAGTAGTTTTTAAGATTTTATTGGCTTAATAAATAGAAACATTTTTTTTTTTAATTTCAAAATGCTTTAAAACTAAAACTAAGCTAAGAAAATCAGTTTCTAAAAATTTATTTTATTCGGGAATCACAAATAAATTCCATGCAAATTTTGAAGCAAATTCATCGAGTAGTAAACAAAAAAAAACCAAAAAACGAAAAATCGAATTTTTTTTTTTTTTTTTAAAAACTTTAAAATAAAAACTACACTAGAAGAACCAATTATCAATAGCTTCCCAGCAAGTTAGTCACAAAACTCAATTCCATGCAAAATTAGAAGCAAATCCATCGAGTAGTTCTCGAGATATAGTTTACTAACTGAATTTATACATCCACACACACACACACACACACACACACACACACACACACACACACACACACACACACACACACACACACACACACACACACACACACACACACACACACACACACACACACACACACACACACACACACACACACACACACACACACACACACACACACAGACATTTTCTGGAAACCACTTTTTTCGACTCACCGAGTTCAAATATGTACAAATTAATGAAAAAATAGAAAAAAATTGTTTTTATCAATACAATGCTTTGTCTATGAGAAAGCAAAAAATATACATATAGAAATAATATACTTACACATACGCTCTGTTAACGCCGACGTGGGTAGTAATAAGTCATGTTTTCGTCTATACTCATGTAAGTAAGATCGAAACTTTTAAGCAAAACTGAATACATTTACAACTAATCATATTACAACAATTGATTTCAGTAAGCGTTATACTTCATAATTTCTTTTTGTCAAATTGCAAATAACTCATTGAAATCATGTCACCCACTAATATTTACAAATTTCTTTTTACTTATAAGAACAAAAAAAAACCTTTATAACTGTACTTAGCTTATAAGAAATTTTTATTTTTGTAAATTGATTAATAACTATTATTTTCATTTTTGTTTTTCGTACCGATAAACAACATCTTGAGCCCCTAGGTGTTACGTCACGATGTATCTTTTATTTCCTCATTTATAATTTTAAAGTATCTTTTCATGTCATAAACTAATTAAAACAGTTATTGAACAATGAAGGAATTTGTCAAGCTAAACAGAAAAAATAGGAACAGGTAAGAAACTCGAAGTTTAATATTGGTCAATAAAACTCTTTAGCTAGCAGAATTATAAAATTAAGTAGTTTAAATCGACAACGCGTATTTTGAAATTACCAAACGAATCTTAAAATCATCATGAAACATATTATTGAAATTTAAGAAAAATTTATAAATCAAAATTGATGTAAAAGATAATAAATCTCATAAACAAATATGAGTATAAAAGCCGAATGAAACAAATGACATTCGGACACTACCCCAGGATTCTTTTTGGTACTGAATTACACGTCCTGTAAAAATCACATTTCAAATCAAAGTTATAAGCAATTAAATATTTATACTTTATACACGTGTCAAATAAATCATTATAAAGTTTCAAGTCTAATTAACTCGAGTCTTATTCAAATTGTGCCTATCTATTCCTTGTCTACACATATCCAGCCTTCAACTACTCAATTCAACAAAAGGTTAGAATATTTAATTTATAAGTATCTTAAAACAATTATCTTTCAATACATTTAATAGTGAGAGCGATTTCATTCAATTAAATATTGGTGGAGCTCACCCACCACTAGAATTCATACATCTTTATCTTTATTACTAAATTCTCATAAATAATTAAAATACTTCAAGAGAACGCGATTCATATATAAATCTATACAATTAAATAAATAACTTATTTACTTTTATCTAGTCCTGGTGCAAGCCAGGACTCAACATTACAAAAATACAATTTAAAAAATGTAGGGAAGAGACTTCACCATAAAACATTATAGAGAAAGAAAGAAAAAAAGTGCTATTGCTATCTTTATTTATTCAGATCACATTCAGATATTTGTATTGCATATATAGTATACATGTATACATATACTATATCTGTGCGTTTGACATCAAGTTAGTCCCGCGAATTTTTCTTTGTACGTATTTAGTACTTTGATTTACATATAGGAGGCGCGAACGCTCCTCCTGTACATATATACTTCCGTTTCGTTAGTTCCGTTGCATGTACCGTCATGAAATCAATTCACTCCCGTATTATTTCTTTTATACGTCTCTTATGGGAAGTGTATACCGTCGGTAAAGAAGTTTCACTTAAAAAAGAAAGCTTGTAAATGAAATATAAAAAATACCTATGAAAAGAAAAATTTTATATATTTCATTTATAAAATATATTCTACATGATTATATTAAAAATATAACCGAGCGAGCAATAGCGAGCGAGGTATTTGATGCTAGTACAATATTATATGGACAGAAAAGATTTTCCCATCGAGTTGGAAAACTGCTAGAATTATACCAGTTCCAAAACTAGGCAAAAATAAATACGCAAAAGGAAGTTATTGCCTGATCGCTCTTACAAGTTGTTTATGCAAAATACTCGAAAAAATCATTAACAAACGTTTTAAATTGTATCTGGAACATAACAAAATAATTACGAAATATCAAAGTGAATTTCGAGAAAAATGCTCAACTATGGACGGTTTAATAACATTGGAGTCAAACATATATGAAGCCTTTGCAAATAATCAATACCTCGCTGCAATGTGCTTGGATATGAACAAGGCCTATGATTTAATATGGAGGCAAAGAGTACTAAAAATTCTAAACAAATTCGAGAAAAACGGCGATATATATCATTTTAATAAGAGTTGTTTAAGAGATAGAAAAATTAGAGTATGTGTAACGTCCGGACTTTTAACTCCTTCTGTTACATAAGCGCTGCTGCTTAATTGGTTGTTTATTTCGCGGGGAATTATTTTCCCAGGCAGAGCTGCGGTGAATTATTGGCAGCATGCTTATTCCTATTGGGACTTAGTTATTTATATATTTTCATTTTAAACTCCTAGTGTTAAGTGCGGCTCAAAGGCTGCTCTTAACACTTCTTACTGGCGTCTCAAACTATAGAGGACTCTCCAGAATCAGAGTGAGTTTGATTTTTAATGAATTTTTATTGTTAGTAAAAAGAAATAAGTAAAATAATAATAATAATAAAATAAAATAGAAATTAAAAGAATGTAAAATTTTGAAATAAAATTTATAAGGTAAAATTGTGGAAATGAAAATTGAAATAAAAATGATTATTAAAAAAAAAATAATAAAAACAAATTCAATTTATGTTTTAATTTTCATATTTATTAAAAAAAACTTCATCTTACTTTTCCAATATGAAGAGAGAGAGAGAGAGAGAGAGATGTTCTTGTATATATCTTGTATTGCGAAAACTTGAATTATAAATCACTTGAATTGTGGAAAATCTTGTAAAATTTGTATATATCTTGAATTGTGAAAACTTGAATTATAAATCACTTGAATTGTGGAAAATCTTGTAAAATTTGTATATATCTTAAATTGTGAAAACTTGAATTATAAATCACTTGAATTGCGAAAACTTGTAGAACACTACTTGAGTGTATGAAAGAGACTGATTTATAAAATTTGTAGAACTTGTAAATTGCTTGGCGAGTGCCCAAGCGGGACTGACTGTCAGTACTCCGTTGGGGTATTTTGTACGATTAAAATTGGGCGGTTACTATTCACCCCCGTTTGGGTAAATTTCGATGTACTGGAATTTTCTCATTGGTTGATGAATTTTCGCAGAAGAGTTTTGCAAATGTCACTTGGCTATGTTGACATAGATTTCTTCCCTCTCTCTTTCCAATGCATCTCTCTCTCTCTCTTTCGAAAATAAGCTACATATATTTTACATTTTACAATAAAATAATAATAAAAAGTTTGTTTTAATTTTTAATATTTCTTTGGTTAATATTTATTCAAGTATTCCAAGTAAACATGTATTTTGATCATGTGATAAAAGAAAAGGAAAATAAAAAAAAAATAGATATTAAAGAGAAATATTAATAATTAATTACATTTGTTAAAGAATAAATGAAATAGAAATAAACGAAATAAATATATAAAATCAACGCAGTTAAAAATATATGCAAAAAAAAGAAAATAATGTAATCATTTTCTTTAAATACTGACTACTAAAAACATTTAATCTTTTATATTTAAGTTTGTAAAATAAATCTATATCAAATGGGTTCTACAGTTATTTCTACAATTAATCTTCTAATTTTTGGGTACTTACGTGAGTATTTTTTAATTCATATTTCTAAACCAATTAATTATTTATCCTAATAAAGTGTTATTATTCAATGCTTTTATTTTATTGTTAGATTTAAAGTTGAAGATCAATCCCTTAAATGTAGTGAATTTATTATTAGTGTATTTTTAAACTTTGCAAATACCAAATAGCGAAACGAATTTTCAAGAAATTGAGTTGTCAGAAAAATTGAAACAAATATTAATCGATGCAACCAATGAGTTTTATTTCGTTGACATGGTTGATGAGAAACCCTGGATTCCCAGGAAGATTTTAAGGATTGTGATGCTAGAATAGTTAAGGATGAAATTTTCCTGATCCCAACTTTGTACCAACTAATCAGTGTACGCATGATACTGAAGACGTTGATTTTGATTACAAACAAAAAGTTGTAGAATATAGGAGAAGCGGGAAAAAAGGAAACTTAAAAATTAAAATTGTGAAAAAATGATTCAGGAAAGTCTCATCGAAAAGTCAGCTTAAACGTTGGGCTCACACTATAAATGAAGTTGGTTCATATAGAGAAAAAATTGCAAGAACCTGTCAATATACACTTGATAATTTTAAAGCTGCAGTTGAAAGTAGTTTAATAATTCACGATCACGATCTACGTAGATGGACGTTACAAGCTCAAAAAGAAATTAGATCTAAAGATAACAGGTTTGAAGCTTCAAAAAATTGGCTAACGAAATTTAAAAAGGCTTACAGAATAGTGCCTAGAAAAATAACTAAATTTATTATTTGGAAAACGTTAGAAAATAATTTAGAGCTTCAAATGAAAGCTGGAATGTTTGTTGCTGACGTGAAATCTTGCATGTCATCAATTGGGATCGAAAATGTGTATAATTTAGATCAGAGTGGATTCCAATTGGATATGCATTCTGGAAGAACATTAGCAGTCATAGGAGAAAAACAGGTGCAATGCTTAGTAGAGTCAAATTCATTAACAACTCATAGCTACACGACAGAACCACTCATATCAGCTACTGGACAACTTCTCTCATCACTTTTTCTCAATTTAAAAGAATCATCTGGTCCATTCGGTCCTGTTGTGAAACGAACCTTATTTAGACCAGAAAACGTGCACGTAGAAGCATCATAGTTGGGAAAATTAAATACAGGTGAGTCATTTTTCGTTTATTATGATGCAATTCCAAAGAGGAAAATTGATAAATATGTTTTTTAATTATAGACCTATTCAAAATTTGGTTAGAAAAAATATTTTATCCAAATGTAGGGCCACAGTCTGTAATGTTACTCTATTTCTGGAGTGGACACTGTGATAAAGTCATAGAAGAAACAATGCCAGAAAATAAAATTGTTAACATAAAAAAATACCAACAGGAACAACAGAAAACATTCAACCATTTAATGTATATGGATTTCGTATTTCGAAAAACTTTATATGACACTTTTCAGACCAAGTGACTTTGATGGATAATGACTTAAATTCACATTTCAGAAATAGCATCGTCAAATTACAATCTCTAGTTCATAACCAGCTTTCTTCACCAAGAGATAAGAATATGTTTAAATATTCGTGGTACAAAAGTGGTTACATAAATGAAAAACCAGATAACTTTGGAAATCCTGTTGAGTTCTCTTTTGGAGATTCTTGCAATACACAGTGCAATATAGAAGGATGTAATAATATTGCTATTATACAATGTGGTTGGTGTAAGATGTCATTATGTTTTCAGCACTTTTTTGAAGAAAGTCATTATTGTAAACAATATGAAGAATAAGATACTGTAATTTTACCCAGAAAGCAGAATAAAGATGAATAAATCTTCTAATAAAAATATATTTGAATCAGTTCCATTAAAAAATGCTAATAAAGTTATTATCAAACACCATAAACATCAAGTTATATTAAATAACTTATTATTAGGGGCGACTTTAATGGCACTTTTTAGTATTACATTTATTATTTATTTTTTTACTACTACATTTAAAAAAATGTATAACATGGTTGCTCTTGATATAATTAAAATTCCGCTTCCACGTACAATAAATCTTAAGAAATAAATTTTTCATCATTTCAACCTCAAAACGACGACTTTGATATCAGTTTTGAGGTTCTTATGATGAAAAATACTATTTCGACCGGGCGCGAGAGTAGTTTTTCTATTTCAATCAAAGTTATTTTCCTGAGGGTGAAAAAGTACTATTTGGTCATTTACATACAGTCAATTATTTTAGGGGTGGTTAACGATGTTTGGGGCGGAACTTAAAAAATGCTGAAACACGTCAATTGAAATATTCGATAAAGTAGACAAAAATGCTGCATTTTACTTTTTTGAGTTCATATCCTGGTTTATATAGAGAAAAAAGCATGAAAAATCTATATATTTTTTTTAAATATAACATAAGGGTTGCAATCCTTTAGATCATAAATACATCTAGTATCTAAAACTTCTTATGAAAAATATTTTGCACTTCGTTTTATCAAAAAGTATTAATTAGAATTCGAAATATGACAAAAAACGAAATTTTTTAAATTAAATTTATTTTTGGGGTGTTTTTCACACCTTTAAAGTGGATGTCAGCACAAAAAAAATACGTGTCTCTTATTTTTCCGAGTACTACAACATATCGCAGAATGGTTGAAATCGGTGAGGTCGGGTTGGGGGACCTTTTTTATAAGTATCAATACTCAAGAGCTATAAGTGTTTGAAAATCTAGTAACTTTTTAAGTGATTTTTTTTTATTACTTGTAACTAGGAAAATATTAAACTTTGGGGTCTGAAATTCTGTTTCGTATTATATTTTGACATCTGAAAACTTATTCTTTTTGAGCAAAATTCGTGATTTGGAGGTCTGATACTCTCCTAATCGGTGTTAAATGAATTTAAAATGACATAATTATTTTCCTTAATAGCAGGACGGAGCCGATTCGATACCGACCGAGAATCGAAAATCCGTTGTTTAATTTTCTCCTACTATACGTAATAGAATGCATTAAAATTTTAAATACATTCACGAAATTTATTTCTCTATTGCGCTCGCCAAAAATAATTTAAGAAAATTTTAAAAAATTAAAAATTTTATACTACAGCTGTTTATTAAACTCTAATTACTATTACTTACTTTTTGTTTAAGATATGGTGAATTTTATGAAAAAAAAATCTATTATACAATCATGTATGTATAAAAAATTGCGCTCGATGACAATCTCTTTTGAAAACAATATAATTATTTTACTAGCGAAAAATACCTCGCCCCTAACGTCGCTCGGTTAAATTTTCATATATTATATTAGTATATATAAATTAGCCAATTTTGAAATGAAAAAGAATTGCCACAACTTATAAATTTTGATATTTTGTAGTTTCATATTAAATTAAATTTTTATATTTTTATAAAAAAGATTAATTAAAGTTACAATATGCATAAAATTGTTTAAATACAAATTATATCATGATGAATTAAGAATTTGTTCTACTAAATTGCATTTGAACCAATGAAAAAATATGATAGGAATTCATTCTTTTTAAGCACGGGTTCCAATCACAAACCATGAAATAATCGAAAACGGTATTTGACGTTTACTAAAACTAATAACTGCACAAAGAAAGGAAAGTATTGTTCAAATAGGTTCTAAATATAGTAAATCTAATTTATGTACTAAGGTATTTGATAAAAAAGTAACGATATAATTTAAAATAGTACTATTGAATTTTAGGGACTAATGTTGGTATTAAGGACAAACAGAAGGCAAACTATTAAAGGAAACACAAATAATTATTTGGGATGAAATATCCATGACTTCAAAATTTGTTTTTAGTAGTTGATTGTCTTTTTCAAGATTTATGCGATTCAAACCAACCCTTCGGTGGTAAAACTGTAATTGTATCAGGAGATTTCAGGCAAACATTACCAATTGTTCGACATGGAAGCCGTATCAACATTACTGAAAATTCAGTTAAATTTAGTTTATTATGGCAGAATTTTAAGCAAACGAAGTTAAATGAAAATCTGCGAGTTTCGGATAGTGATAATAATTTTAAACAATGGTTATTAGATATGGTTGAAGGAAAACGCCGCAATGCTTTTGAAGATGATAGTGAACTAAGTGCTATACCAGATAATTTTATCATAAAAGAAAATCTTATCGAAGAAATATTCGGAAAAGCAATGAAATAAACAATACGAATCTAACGGTGAAAGTTATTTTGGCTCCTAAAAATAATGATGTTACTGAAATCAATAATAATGTATTGAATTTAATGGAAGGAAACCATGTTGAATATTTAAATATTGATACAGCTGAAGATGATAACAAAGAAAATTTAGATATTATGTAACCTACAGAATTTTTATATAAGTTTAGAGGAGGCCACGTATCTCCATCCTTTTCTAATCGAAGCATTAAGTTTTTGCAAAAACTAATAACTTTATCGAAAAATGAAGAGAAAGCCCCATCGCGTATTAAAAAAAGCTATATTTTCTTTAATGAAAAAGAATTAATTTTATTGCTTCGTTCTCAAAAAAACTTTGAAAAACCAAATTGTCCAACCTAACCTCTATGTTTTAAGTTTTTCAAGGTTTTCTTGAAAACGAAGCGAGAAAATCAATTCTTTCTTATTAAAAAAAATATAGCTTTTTTTAATACGCGATGGGGCTTTCTCTTTATTTTTCGCTAAAATTATTAGTTTTCGTGAAAAAATCAGTTTGTCGATTAGAAAAGGACAGAAATAGTCGACCTGCTCTTAACTCCTAATGGATTTCCACCTTATGAATTATATTTAGAAGTAGGGGCTATCATAATACTTTTAAGAAATTGAAATGTCAATGAGGGACTTTGTAATGGAACAAGGTTGATAGTAACAAAATTGCTTAAATATTTCATTCAAGTTAAATCAGCAACTTGACACAACAAAGGTAAATTGGTTTTCATTCCAAGAATAAGTTTATCTCCATCTACGAAAGAAATTCCTTTTACTATGCAATGAAAACGGTTTTCTATTAGATTAGGTTTTGCGATAACTATTATTAAATCTCAAGAAAAAAGTTGGTGTTTATTTGTCGACACCAGTTTTCAGTCATGGACAATAATATGTTACTCTTTCAAGGACAAAATATAAAAATAATTTAAAATTATTTTTAGATGACAACGCTATTGTCAACGGCGAAAATAAAAATGAACAGAACACAATTTATAAAAAAACATTGTTTATAAAGAGATATTGTAAAGAATATGTCAAAAGATATCGTAAACATTTATGTTTTAGATTGTATAATGGTTGAACTCGAATATATAATAAAAAATATAATATTTACTAAAATATAAAATATTTACTGAAATATATATTAAGTGACGCTATCAAAATCAATAGTTTGATATGATGTTGAATTAGCTGCATATGGGGATACGCTGTTTAATCGGCTGCATATGGGAATGCGTTGTTGAAGCGGCTGCATATAATTATGCGCTATTAGATTCGCAATATCTAATCCCAAGGTGAGACCCAATAACATATTGCATTAAAAGAAAAAAATATTAAAATGTCTGGAGCGGAGCCTGTATGAAACATTATAAGAAATACGCACCACAGAAGAACCAAATGTAAAAGTATACAGGCTTGGATGAAACGCTACGTTGAAAGATATAGGACACAGAATAATGTAAGATCCAAAAAAATATAGAGCCCAAGAAAAGATAAGAATCAAAAAAATATTGGGCACAAAAAAACATAAGAATGAAAAAAATATTGGGCCCAAAAATTATATAGAGCCCAAGAAAATATAAAAATCAAAAAATACTGGGCCAAAAAAATATAAGAGTCAAAAAAGTATTGGGCCAAAAAAATATGAAGGCTAAGAAAATGTAAGAAGCAAAAAAATATAAGAATCAAAAAAATATTGGGCATAAACGATATAGAGCCCAAGAAAATATAAGAATCAAAAAAATATTGAGCCCAAAAAAATTATAGAGCCCAAGAAAATATAAGAATCAAAAAAATATCGGGCCCATAAAATATGGAGCTCAAGAAAATATAAGAAGCGAAAAAATATTGGGCCCAAAAAATTTATAAGAATCAAAAAATACTGACTAGGAGAGTGTCACATCTTCGGATCACGGATTTTGCTCAAACTCTGGAATAAGTTTTCAGATGATAAAATATGAAAAAAGCTAAAGTTATAGTCATAAACACTCAATATTTCCCTAGTTACAGGCAATTGAAGAAAATCACTAAAAAAATTACTAGATTTTTAAACGCATATAGTTATTTAGCATTGATGGTTAGAAGCTTAAACCTTTTTTTAAATTAAAGCTGAGCTCAAATCCTTTCGAAACAGTAGTTACAACATATCAAAATATTATTTTTTCCTAAAGTTATAGCGTAATAAAGATTGGACCTAATTTTAGCTTTTATTATTAATTAATATTTTTAAATAAAAATTCAGGTCCAATCTTTATTACGCTATAACTTTGGGGAAAAATAATATTTTTACATGCTACAACTACTATTTCGAATGGATTTAAGCTCAGCTTTGATTTAAAAAAAGGTTTAAGCTTCTAGCTATCAATGCTAAAGAACTATACGTGTTTAAAAATCTAGTAACTTTTTCAGTGATTTTTTTCAATTGCCTGTAACTAGGGAAATATTGAGTATTTATGACTATAACTTTAGCTTTTTTCATATTTTATCATCTAAAAACTTATCCCGAAGTTTGAACAAAATCTGTGATCCGGAGGTGTGACACTCTCCTAGTGAGCCAAAAAAATATAGAGCTCAAGGAAATATCAAAAGCAAAAAAATATTGGGCCCAAAAAAATATAGGGCTGATTCCATTCAGATTCATGCAGGCCGTCACTGATCGAATTTTTTTTTTCTTCCAAGTAATAAAAATACCTTCTATTATGTATATAAAGATAAAATTCACCTCGTAGAACGCTAAAAAAAATTTTTTTTTTTTTACTACAGCAATTCTAGTGTTGGATGTAAAAACGAAAATTCAAAAATTGAAAATGAACCTCTACTTTTAAATGACTATAGCTCCGTCAATTTTGAACCTTTTTAAGCGTTCTTTTAACGAAAGTGTGCGGAATTTTGTCTAGTTTTAAATGCAATCTTGATTTTTGTAATACAATTTGATCTCACTGAGTTATTTACGAAAAACCGAAAAAAGCGATTTTTTTCAAACACGATTTTCTCAAAAACTATGTTTTTTTTTTTTTTTGAAATTTTTATATGATTTTATACATAAAAAATACTAACTTTTAGGGTAGGTAAGAATATGCGATTTTGCCTTATTTTTTTAAACAGATTTTTAAACGTTTTTTTTATATTTTCGATTTTAAAACATTGATACCATGGCGCATTGTACTATTTTTCCAACTTTACGTGTTCTTACAACTATTTTTATGCTTTTATTTATTAATATATCAAAAATATCAACAATAATCTTTAATATAAACCCCGGATCGAATATTTTGATCAATTAGAACCAAAGTTATGACGATTTAAAGTTTAAAAAAAAATGCTGAAACTTTAAATAAATATATTTACTTTGAATTTTGAATTTTGAATTTTGAATTTGAATTTTGAAAAGGTGAGTTTTTTAAATACTAAAATATATTATTTGGTCATTTTCAATGAACAAATAATATGCGATACAATTGAGAAAAAAGACTAATGAATTGAGAACTAATGTGAATAAAAAAATCCGAATTTGAATAAAACCTTTCAATTTACTTCTTGCCACTCATGTCTCGAAGTTTTGGCAGTGTAGATTTGGTTTCGTTCACTTTTCCAACAGTGAATCTTTTGAATACCTTTAATTTTTTTTGCATTTCCTAACCATTCCATTTTTTTTGTCAGTCGAAAAACTTCTAACTCATCCTTGCGGATAACAAGAATGTTAATCGACGGAGTATATTTTGATACGTGAGTGGCGAAATTTTCAACGTTTCTAATAAAATCTGCACTCTTCTTGGACAGATTATGCGTGGTAGCATAATGTTTAACTAAACCACCAATACCGTCACAAGCGCCTTTACCATGACCTGTTGCAGAAAAAAGCCATTTTCTGTTTACTTTTGAGTTTTGAAGCTCATCGAATTGATATCTATTTTTAAAATGACTGGCAGCTCCATCGGAAATGGTTATGATTTCATCAAGATCTTGCGCAATATGTTTTTGTTTTAAGTTATCGATAGTTAAATTTATAGCCATTAGGGCACGAGACGAATCATGTTTAATATCGTCAGAGACGGTGACATAACTGACTGTTTTATCATTTCCAAAATAGCATACCGACGTAAATATTGATATTTGGTTTTTACTCCAATGATAGCTTTGAATTTCATTTTGAAGCAGAACTGTCCAATTTTCTGCAAAATCGACATGAATAACTAATTGGAAGTCATTATTTTTCGCTAAAAGTTTATCCTCTTTAATTGCTATACGTTGAATTTCTTTGACCAATTTATGAGCTCTTACAGTGAGAGCGCGCTCTCTTAACTCTATTAAGAAATTTTCAATTGTGCTAGTTTTATTCAGTAAATTTGATTTTTCCCAAACACCATAAATTATTTCTTCATATAAATCTTCTTCTGTCAAAGAAATTACTTGTAAATCAATAGAATCTCCAATGGGACATTCTTTACATTCTCTTAGTACACATTTCATATCATCTTTTGAACAAAAAAGTGAAGAACATATTTTCAATTCCAAATCTGCAATGTCTTGTTTATTCTCTTTTTTATAATTATTCAAAGCATCTAACATAAGTTTAAGATTCTCGCAGTAAACGCAAAGACACGAATCGGTGGGTGGATGTGGTATAACCCACTTCGGTCTTAAAGCGTAGAATGTTGATTTACCAATTTTTGTTTTTATTCCAGGATTTTCGTCTTTAAATAATTGATATATTTCTTTTATACTTCGCGTAAGAAAGCGTTTGACTTTTTTAGTTTTTATACCATTTTCTTTGATAGATACTGTGTCGCTTTTATTCGCACTTTGACGAGAACAATTAAAATCATCGTTCAGATAACAATCCTTTACTTTAATTACAATTTCACTATCCAAAGAATGGCCACAATAGTTCTCAGACTGCTTGTAAATTTTTTTATTATTTACCAATGATCGTGCTTGATCAATCATATAAATAGTTACATTTGGTAAAACTGATAATAAATAATCTTTGGAAATATCACTTGGTATAATACTTAACAATCGCACTTTCTCAAGAAAATTTGAACAATTATCTAATGCAATTTTAATATTCTCAAGCCATTTATCATTTGTTTTACATTCATTATTTTCATTCAATGCGGGCAAATCCGTTATATCGCAGACTTTCATCATTTTACTTGCTATTTGTGAATCAAATGCATCGTTTATTTGTTTTCTTTTTCGGAGAGCATAAGATTCTCGCATCTTAATATTGATACTTTGAGGCATTTTAATTGGTGAAATGTTTAATTTCAAATTACTTGAAGTCTCGTTAAGCTGTGCTACCACAGCCTCCTTATGAATAAAATCTTCCGAAGATTGTTGACTGCTTGAAGTCGATGAAATAGGCGCATTTTTCACTTCATCTAATAATATTTTGTAACACGAAGGGCATACTTTATCTTTTCTAGAGAAAGAAGTATTTGGATACAAGCGCTTCAAAGACTCCGTTAGATCACCTAATTCCCTAAGCGGACTTTTGGAGCAATCATAAACAACTTTTTTGTGCCTTTCTTTTAAATCCTTGCACTTCATTTTAACAATCAGTGATGCCATTATTGATATTGTGTTCAATGACAGATCGAAAAAAATAATTTTTCTTAAACAACTTTATTTTTTATCTTCCTTTTCTTATATTTTTAATGAGAATGCAAAGAACGAATCATCGCCACCTAGTAGTGACATGCGTCAACTCCCTACAAAATAAATTCAAATTCTAGGCGCGAAATTCAAACTGATAAAAAAATTATCTTCTTCAACAAAAAAAATTTTTATTATAATAATGCACCATAAAAAGAGGATAAATGGTTATATATTCTTTCATCAAAATAACTTTTTTTTTAAATTAAAAAATTTATATCTTCAGATTTTAATCTTTAACGAAAATTGCGTTTCCTCAATGTAAATATCATATTTATTTAAAGTTTCAGCATTTTTTTTTAAACTTTAAATCGTCATAACTTTGGTTCTAATTGATCAAAATATTCGATCCGGGGTTTATTTTAAAGATTATTGTTGATATTTTTGATATATTAATAAATACAAGCATAAAAATAGTTGTAAGAACACGTAAAGTTGGAAAAATAGTACAATGCGCCATGGTATCAATGTTTTAAAATCGAAAATATAAAAAAAACGTTTAAAAATCTGTTAAAAAAAAATAAGGCAAAATCGCATATTCTTACCTACCCTAAAAGTTAGTATTTTTTATGTATAAAATCATATAAAAATTTCAAAAAAAAAAAAAATATAGTTTTTGAGAAAATCGTGTTTGAAAAAAATAGCTTTTTTTCGGTTTTTCGTAAATAACTCAGTGAGATCAAATTGTATTACAAAAATCGAGATTGCATTTAAAACTAGACAAAATTCCGCACACTTTCGTTAAAAGAACGCTCAAAAAGGTTCAAAATTGACGGAGCTATAGTCATTTAAAAGTAGAGGTTCATTTTCAATTTTTGAATTTTCGTTTTTACATCCAACACTAGAATTGCTGTAGTAAAAAAAAAAAAATTTTTTTAGCGTTCTACGAGGTGAATTTTATCTTTATATACATAATAGAAGGTATTTTTATTACTTAGAAGAAAAAAAAAATTTGATCAGTGACGGCCTGCATGAATCTGAATGGAATCAGCCATAGATCTTAAGAAAATAGAAGAATCAAAAATATATTAGACCCAAAAAAATATAAGGTCCAATGAAAATAGGACTCAAAAAAAAGTAGGGCCGAAAAAATATAGAGACCAAAAAAATATTGGACCCAAAAAAATTAAGGCCCAAAAAAATATAGCCTAAAAAGAAGCTTATGACTAATGACTACTAATTATATAGGACCCAATAAAAAATTGCTAATCTTATTACCAAAAGATTAGACACAGTTGAGAAATGCGGAAAACCGGAGAACTGGAGAATCGGAGAAACGGAAAAAAGAGGTTTTACTTTAATATTATATAGGATAGGATTAAATAAAATTTTCACTTCTCGGTCAGTAATCAAATTCTGCTCGGGCCTACTCTTAAATATAAATGTTAAAATCTTCAACCTAAAACTTAATTTCTTATTCTAAAAGAATTTAATATTTCAAAAAATTCTCGCAGATTTAATATATACTAGCAAAAAATACCTCGCTCCTAACGTCGCTCGGTTGAATTTTCATATATTATATTGTTAGGGGTCGTCCATAAACTACGTAGACCATTCAAGGGGTGGGAGGGGTACAGTAAAATCTTACGCTAAGCTACATCTAGGGGGGAGGGGGCTTAAGACAAAATCTACGTAGTTTTTTCTGGAGTTGTGCGAAGCTAATTTTTAATTTGAAACAGCGCGGGCGTTTTTCGAATGAGATTTTAAATCACGAAAGACCCTTCTATCCTAGAGTGTGAACTGAGATAGCCGCCATATAGTCAAAATTTTAAAAGGCACGGCCAGACTTTTCCTAGACTGTCTTTATCATGTTGATACTCGCTCATGCTTTTCCCCCTCCCCCCTCTGTTTACTATCGCGCGGTGCAGTATTTTGTTCTTTCTTTCAACGTGTTGCAGCAAGAAAATTTCGCTGAGTCTGTAAAATATTCGTGTCGTTGTTAAAAATTACTAAAATACTATCGTAAAAGAGTAATAAATGTCAAGATATCAGACTTTATTTAATCTTTACGGAGACGTATACTCGAGTAAATTTTCGAAACAAAAAGTGCAACAAAATGTAAATGAATTATGGGAAAATCTGAAAAAAGAAAAAGACGATTTCCCTGCAAATGCAGTCAAAAAAATAACAGAGCTGCGACAAGAAAAAACAAAGAAAAAAGCAGCTTATATTACTTTTTTTATTAAGATGGTAAGTTTTTATCATAAATACTTATTTTTTTCATCTCTACTATCAAAAATTTCGCCTGCCAAAGAAAAAGCGCGCGCGTCTTTCTTCTCAAATGTTTGTTATAATCTAAGAAGAATAATACTTTCATTAAAAAATTTATGAAAAAACTACGTAGATCGGGGGAGGGGGGGTGTTGAAAAAATCTACAGTGGACTACATGGGGGAGGGGAGGGGGTCGAAATAATACTAAAACTGGTCTACGTAGTTTATGGACGACCCCTTATGTACTGTAACGAGGATAGTAAATTATTTGTATGCTATGATATAGCTCTATCCTCGTTGTCAGTCGCACGGCTCAACGTATGCTTGATGTGCAAGTGTAAGAGTGAGACGGAGAGAGTCTGTCTCAGCGACTAGGATATAATACTGTAGAAAGAGGCGCGCGCAGGGCATGCCGGGGAGACTTAGGCAAGAGAGAATAGCGAACGGGTCGTTTTTAACAAGGCAGAAAGGTTTTAGCAGCCATCTTGTACATTGTGCGAGCTCGTGCGTTGTGTAGATTTTATCATTTTGTATAAAAGAAAAAGCATTTTGGACGAAGTTTTTTTTCTGATTGTGTCGTGTACAAGAGTCAAGTGGTTTTGCTTGAGTCCTGCAGAAAGATCGAGGCATCTTAGTAACGAGAGCTGCGAGATCCTTGAGCTGCACCACATTTCTTTGGTGCTGCTTCCATTGAATAATCGATTCGTCCGTGTTGGAGAGGATCGTCGAGAAAACTACGTGTTCGTCGTCCGATCGAAAAATGTAAGTCTGCAGACTATCGTATTGCGTTTTATTATTGAATGCGTGTATGCGATATATGTGAAAATATCGAGACCGTCGTGTGCGCCGCGTCATATAGAATAGGGTAGCTTAAATTAACTTTTGTTTCTTTTCGTGAGATTTACTAAATTTTGTATCTAATAACTATCATTATAAACTTATTTTGGTGTACTGAATTTGTTTGTCATTTTGAATAAATTAAAGTAAAATTGAAGTTATTTTGAATTGTTACATAATATTATTTCTCACTGATTAAAATCGTGTTTTGTCTTTATATGTTAAACTTAATACACTTGCTTTCTTTTGATCTACGATATTTAACAGAGTCTTAAGGTACACGCCGTGGGTTTCGTCGTACCAGACGTCCGGGAGGCAGAACTTCTAAGCGAAGTTCTGCAATAGTATTAAATATTGCTTAACTGATTTCCATTGTATGAAAAAGACAGTCATAGTCGATCAGTGACGATGTACGAGGCTGATCGTCTCTAAATCAAAAATCGGTTATTTAACGATGAGTGCGTATGTACTTGAAGTAAGTACATATGAAACCCACAAATATATTTGATCAGTTGATTTAAATATATTCTCTGTTACAGTATAAATTAGCCAATTTTAAAATAAAAAAGAATTTCCGCAACTTATGAATTTTGATATTGTAGTTTTGTACTAAATTAAATTTTTCTATTTTTATAATAACGTCGCTACGTTGAATTTTCTTTTATTATATTATTATGTATAAATGACTAATTTTAAGTAAATAAGAATTAATTTAAGTTAATTTTGAATACTGAATAAAATTGAAAATAATTTAATGAAACATAATATAAAAATATATGTACACATGTGCTTAAAGTAAAAAAGCGTATAATTTATTTCATCAAGTGACTATTTCTTACTCTACTTCTATTTGAAAAACAAAGATAGTACTATATTTGATATATATAAACTGAGAACTGGGAATTGAGTTACAACTATAATTTCCAGACCTTAATATATGACCATGAATTTGAATTAGGAAATTAATTTTTACGTGAAACATAATTGAAAAAAATTTTGTGTTTATTTCTAATAAAAATATCTTCACAAGTGTATTTTATATATATAAAATACGAAATTTAAATTAAAAAAACCTTAAGAGTCAGCCGTATACCGACACAGTTACCTGTTTTACCGAATCTATTTAAAATTTATTTTTTATAAAAAGGCAAAAATAAAGAGATAGTTTCGATTCGTGTAATAGAAAGCAATATTTTCTCTTATAAGAATAATTTAATTCCACCGCTTTATTTTCAAGAAAAGTTGGAATAACTTGAAAATCCCATTATTTGACACTAATTTCTAATTTTTTAAGTTATTCCAACTTTTCTTAAAAACGAAGCAATAAAATTAATTTATACTAATTAAAGAAAATATTATATTTTATTAAACACATCGAAACCATCTCTTTATTTTTGCCTCTTGTTGCTAATTTTGGGAAAAAAGTCAATTTTTTAATTAGAAAAGGACAGAGATACAGCGGCCTCTTAAGATTGAAATACACATTTCCGGTTGATTTTAAATTAAAATATTTCAGAATAATAAAATAACTATTTGCAATTACTTAACAATCGTTTTTGCATCTAATATAAAAATTGAATGAGATACAAATATTACAAAGTGTATGTATCACAAGTAAGGTTTGCATATCATAAATATTATAATTTTTAGAAAATTCTTGATATTAATAGATTATTAATTTAAAAAATTAAATATTTTGTCATTGATGACAAGTATTTTTTCAAAAATAGTTAAAATAATACTGTAAATGTCAATCAAATAACATTTTCATCAAAATAAATTTCAACGCTATAATTATTAAAATAAACATTTTTATTTAACTACAATCTATTGTAATAATTATTTTTTTAATATATATATATATTAAAAAAATTATAATTTTATTTGATGAACAGTTATATAAATATTATATATTTATAATTGTATAACTAAATTTATTAAATTAAAATTGTATTCAATTATCATTCAGAGAATGAGGTATTTTAATTAGTTTTTATGAGAATATATTATTTAAAAAGTTACTTGTTAAAAATTTTTATAAATAACATACATTTAACCTTAATTACATTTTGATTTGTACACGTGTTTGTATTTAAATGAATTGTTACTTATATAAAAATTGTTAGCAATTAAATATATTAAAATTCATTTCATTAAAGCAATAATATTTTTAATAAGAGAAACATATTAATTTTTAAAAAATATCAAATTACCTCATTTGAAAAATTATCATTACATGTATAAAAATATTTTTTTTAATATCGTTTGAACATAAATTTTATGAAATACAATTTAAAAAAATTATTTATTTGATATTAAATTTTTTTCAATAATCAATTATAAAGATAGGAAAATATATAAAATATGAATAAATTTTTCTGATTATATCTATAATTATGAATTTATATTTATGAACTGTCTAGATAGCAGTAGAATTTCCCCTAAAAAAGTAAACATTTTAAAAGAAAATTTACTTATTATTTGCAAAACATTTATTATGAATGCGGAAAAAAATAATATTCTGTAATATCACTCTAAAATTTGTATTAAATATGATACAAATCATTGAAAGTACAATTATTTCATTATGTTGAATTTGTTGTCAAAGTTTGATTATATTTCACTGTAAGAAGATATAAAAATTAACTGTCTTTCCATTCTATTGCTGAATTTGCATAAAAGAAATGTATTAACTTGTAGTATGCACGGAAAAACTTTTGAAAATAATTTTTGTTCGAAAAGAATAGAAATTGATTTTATGCACTCATGAATTATTAATAATTTCGTTTATGACTTGTTTATACATTCATTCGTATCTGATGTAAAGATGTAAATATTCTGTCTGTTTAGATTATAGAACATTCTTAAGTATGTACATTGACTATGTTCGAGAGAAATTAACAGTCATTATATTCAGAGTTGATCGGGTTTTAGCTTCAACTCCAACTGAAATCACTAATTAAAATAATCGAAAAGATTTTAGAGTCGGACTTGTTATATTTTTAGTTTCTAAATTAAGGATTGATTGATAACTAAAAAATTGTTTGTGAATATATCACAAATTTTGTATTTAATTTGCGCTCAAAAGGACTTGAAATTAATTTTGGTGCGTACATAATCAACAAACATTTTCATTGATGACTTATTTTCATTCTTAAGTTATTGATGTAAACATATCATCTATTTTGATTATAAAATATTTGCAAGTATGTACGTGAACTATATTCGGAACAAATGAACCACCGTCATATTCAGACTTGATTGGGTTTTAGCTTTGAAATGAAAAAGTTTAATTAGATAATTCAATAACGTTCATTATCAAAGATGTTTAAAATTTTTAAATCCTATTAAATGACAAAAATTATTATTATTACTGTAGAATTACGATTTTCTAGAAAAACAAATCTAATTATAATGAACTATTAGATTAGATTAGATTAGATTAGATTAGATAATGGTTTATTCGTATTAAATATACAAAAGGCGTGTAATACAATATAAGATTACAAATACATATTGCACTTAATGTTGATATCACAGTCGAATAACTAACCCTAATAATACTGAAAAAGTAAGTCTCAATAAAAAGTGATATCACAGATAAACCGCAAATATTACAAGAATAATTAAGATTATAAAACAATACACGCAATAATACAATAAATAAAAAACAGGCATTCATTATCTATCAGTCATAATATTAAAATTTTAAAGAAAAATAAAAATAAAAATAAAAAGCGTACACAATAGCATGAAACGCAGTCAATACAATAAAATCAAATAAAAAAACATTTACTCACCAACCAATCATACAATAAATACATTCACAACTTAAGTCTATATATAGGACATCACATAATAAATTAACACAAATAAAGAAAGTAAATGTCAATCGAGGTCAAGTAAGTGCCCCCTCACTGATGCCTTGAACCTGTTGAGAGATGGAAGATGTTTAATCTCAGCAGGTAGGGAGTTCCAAAAATGCGCACCTTGGACGTGGAAGGAATTTCTGCCAGTCTCAGTACGCATAAAGGACACTGCTAAGCCATTAATTTCTCCCTTAGTAGCCGCCCTAGGTACACATCTAGCGAAGAGACCCACTAGATGCCCCGGGGTATTCATACGCACGATTTTGTACATAAATAGAGCCAAGAAATACTGTCTCCTAGAATCAGTGCGCAGCCAACCCAACGCGGCTCTATAAGGAGAGACATGATTCCCTATTCTCAAACCTAATGCATATCTCACACAAGAATTTTGAAACCTCTGTATTCATCTTCTCAACCCCTGAGAAGCATCGAGCAAAACCACTGAACAATAATCAAGATGTGGGAACAGCAGGGCGATTGCGAGCTGTTTACGCAGTCTCCGTGGTGTACCGACGGAAAAACCGCAGGGCATATAAAACTCTATTAAACTTTTTCGTAATCATATCAATGTGCGGTTCCCAAGAAAGTTTCGGGTCAAGCACAACACCAAGACTCATCACGGAACCAGAGAAGGGTATACTAATGCCTCCCTCAAGATCAATCGTCTTGGGCCCTCTAGCATAAAACGAATCTACGAAACGACTGCCACCAAAGATGATTGCCTTAGTTTTATTAGCATTCAAAGTGAGAGAGGCACCAGCCGCCCACCCCGACACCGCTTCAGCCGCCCTCTGAAGGATAAGAATACCCTCCTCCACACTCTCGCAAGGCATCTGCGTGTAAATTTACAGGTCATCCGCATAAAGTAGGTGCTCGACACAACCAGAGTCAAGAGCATCACGTACGTCATTAATATAAAGGCAAAACAACAGAGACCTCAGTACCAAACCCTGTGGAACTCCTAGGTTGGTTGTCAGCCAACTTGATTCCTCATTTAAACGCGTGGAAACCATTTGCTTCCTCTCTGATATATAGGAGTTAATCCACAAGAGGGCGGCCCTGGAAAGCCCCATCGTTCTCAGCATCATAAGTAATTTGGAGGGAGAGATCGCGTCGAATGCCTTACTAAAGTCAAAAAGTAAGAGTAACGTAACGAGTTTTTTATCTAGACCTGGTCTTATGTCGTCAGTTAATTTTAGTATAGCTGTTTTCGTCGAGTTGTGCTTTCTACAACCAGTCTGCATTGGATCAAGTAATTTGTTTGCAGTAATATACTTCCACAATTAGTCATGGGCGATCTTCTCTAGTACCTTCGAAAGAAAACACAGAATCGCGATGGGCCTAAAATCCTTAGGCGATTTAGGTGCAGAGCACTTCTTTAGTGGCACAATACGTGCCCACTTCCAAAGGCCAGGGAAGATCCCCCGTGCAAAAAAGGAATTGAACAGAGTCACAAGATGTTCACCAATGAACGGCAATACTTTAAGTATCACACCTTGCGGAATGCCGTCCTCACCACGAGCCTGTGATGAGAAATGAGAAATCGCAAGAATGACGTCGTTTACGTTGATCGCAAAAATAAACCGTTTTCGCTGCATTCAGAAAGAATCTTCTTGCATTCCCCACCATCATCATGTGACGAAACCGACACCCCAGCAAAGTGCACATTAAGCTAATCTGGAGTGAACCCATTCAAATCCCCTTGAGGTCTGGATCAGAGTCCCAGCTCTCTTAACTCCTTCCAGACATTACCGTTTGCAAGAGCCTCAAACAGTCTGTTACGGTAATATTCAGTTCTTGCGCGTTCAGTCTGTTCGTCTACTGCCTTACGTAACTGTAGAAATTCAGAGAGATATTGACTGTCATTTGTCCGTTTGTATCGTCTATATGTGGCATCTCTCTTGCGCTGCATCTGCGACAACTCTTTATCCATCCATGATGGCTTCTTCTTCGTACATTCAAATATTTTTACTGGTGCTAAATTTTCAATAGCAGCAGCAAGATCGTCGCAAATGCAGTCAAGTGCAGACTCAGGGTCAATTGTACCAGTTGTCAATAAAGACCAATCACAAACGGCTACTTTCTCTAATAATAATTTTTTACTGATATTTTTATAATCTCGATACTTGATATGTTCTTGCTCTAATACGCTCACATTGTAGGCTATAGAGACGTCAATTAAGTTGTGCCGACTATGAAAGTTCGCAGGTAAGTTACGTGCGTCAAATGTAGTGTCATTGGCAGCCACAAAAATCAGGTCAATCCACGTGCGAGACGATGGAGCAATATGCGTGGCACCGCATGCTGGACTAACTGAAGCGAAAGCTTAGCGGACAGCTTTTTAAGAAACTTCGCATCACTGCCTTCTCGTAGGAGATCGGCATTCAGATCTCTCATTATAATTTAGATGAAAAATCGGGAGTTAAATTTATGAAGCATTCAATCAGATCAGAGCTTTTGTAAACGAAATGACAGAAGGACGGTAAATAACAGAAATCAACACAGGTTCAGAGCTACCAGCTTTAACAGAACAAAAGATATATTCAGGTACCTCTGGTTTGCCACTGGTAGTAGTAGTTGTGGCAGACAAACCGGCAAGACAGGTAAGATCAATATCTGCCTTTGAGAAATTAGTGATTTTTTTTGCATTTAATATTTGTTGGACCAGACTGGCCTTGGAGAGACTGACTAGCAGCGAGTAGGGACCCCCCGGACCGTCCCTGATCACGCTGCTTCCAGAATCATGCGATGTCAAACAAACAGCCGATAATATGTGTGAATGTGTTATGTCCGGAATTATGATACCAAGGACAACAGAAGCAAAATCTTCCGGTCGTACATTAGCCACTAAGCAGTCCAGTCTACTGGAGATCACCAATAAGTCACCCTCGGCACCACAATTGTGTGTATTTTGATTTCGATTATAATAAACCTTTTCTGTTCTTGTGTCAGTAATTTTTGTGTTGATGTCTACCGCTTCAATTGAGGTTGTGTTAGTATGTGGGATACTTTCATGCTCTTCCACACGCTCTTGGACACTCAGATCAGAGACGGTCTGCACTACGCATGCCACCCCCACCGCAAGATCCGAGAAATTCTTGTCCACTCCATTAAACTCTGCTTTCAATATAGATTGAAGGCTATCAATTTTAGAATTAAAATTTGAATTCATCTTTTCATAATTCTTAATCAGAGTGGAAAATTGAGTCTCAAGACCACTGACTTTCTCCCTCAGTTTAATATTTTCATCAAGCAGCCCTGCCTGCACAGCTTCTGAATTTTTTATTATTTTATTTTGACTATTAGGTCTATCAACAATGCCTCGCAAGCCATCACCGATACCCATTACACTGCTCTCAACATTCGGAAGCCGATCGAGAGCGCCCAGGATTGAGTCAAGCCTACAAGACAAAGCACCTTCAAGTGCAGACAAAGCAGCCTGAAAAATAAAATTATCATTATTTTTCAATTGTTCATTATCAACTATTGATTTAATTGATTTATTATTTTTAAGTATAGCAGCGGGGGCACCACGTGCCACGCCACCTCTTTTATGCGTAGTTTCAATAGATTTGTCATTTAAAATAATACTTAAACTAGACTTATTATTTTTCGCCGCGCCACTGGCCTTCTGAACTGCCTTAGTTGTTGGTTGCCCCTGTGAGACGATGCCCGGTGGTACTTGTATATCGAGCCTTGTTGGAGTCGATATAGTGAGAAGCAGTCTCTTCTGAGCCTTATCGACATCGCTAACGCCAAGCGCGCGTGAAGTAGAGGGGGCGCGCATCTTACCCTTCGCCTTTACGCATTTATTACATATGTAGTGATGACCGGTGCCTTCTGATTGTATACGTGTCGTACATTTAGCATGACAGCGTTGGCGACAGGTGGAGCAATTGTACAATCTGACGACGGCCGCTTACATATACCAGAATGATCCATAGTAGCGATCTTTTGCGGCATACGAAAATATTAATCCGTTTCGTAAAAGCACTAAAATTACACGCTCTCCGACTAAAAGTTTAGATCAAACAATTGAAAGTAATAATTTAAATAAAACCTTAGACGAAACAGTTGATAGTAATGCTTCAAATACAACCTTAAAAGAAACATCTGAAAATAATCTCTCAAATATAATTACGGACGTTCAATCAAATATTAATACAGATAATTCAAGTGAACAAAATACGCTATTACATAAATATACAGGCACAATTCCAAAAACATTTCCACAAATTACTAAGACGAAACAAAGCCATAATAAAGAAGACAGTTTTACACAAAAATATACTTTAGCGACAAACGTGACGATTTTATCAGAAAATAATACACCACTTAACGATACTCAGGAATTTTCATTTAAACAGACAGGATATCAAGAAATAAAAAGTATTGAAAACGAAAAAAATATTACTTTAGTTGATAATACTAATACAACAGACAAAAACGTGACAATTTCATCAGAAAATAATACAACTATTGACGAAACAAATAGCGACTTAGAGGAATTTTCGATTAAACAAGAGAGTTATTACGAAATAGAGGGTATTGGAAACCTGGAAAATATAAATTTTGATAATAATAATAGAAATAATAATATAATAAATAATAATAATGATATGCCTAATAATACAAACATGGCAAATACTTCAGGATATTCTTTGAAAGAGGTGTCAAGGTTAGAACCTGAGTTTACGGGTAAAAATATACCTTTGGAAAAGTACATAGATTCGTTAGAAATTGCAAAAGATATGCTGACTGCGGATGAACAAAAGAAATTTATGAATCATATAAGATTTAAAGTATCAGAAACGATTCGTACTGCTATAAAAGGTAGTAACATTGAAAGTATTGCAGATTTTATCAAAACAATAAAGAAACTATATCCTGAAATTGATAATTTACATTCATTGTATGCACAATTGGAACAAATACAACAAGGGGAAAATGAATCAATGGTTGAATATGTAGAGAGAATAACGAAGTTAACATTAAAAATTAAAGATAAGAAACAAAATGAAGCAGGTATAGTAGAAGATGCTTATCAACGTTTTACAAATGATTTAGCTAAAGATACATTAAAATATTTTAAACAAGGATTAAAAAATAAAATCAGATTTGAATTAGGAGAGGTAGCAGATTATTCAAGCGCAACCATTAAAGCAATAGAAATTGAAAAACAACAGGAGAAACAGAAGGATATTAGGATAAAGACAAATTCATCTAGACAGAAAATCATGTATAGTGAAATTTTTGAAGATAAACCTAAAAAAATTTAATGCTGTCAAATATGAAAAGACATAGATCATGAGGCATTATGTTGCAACAATGCAGGCTGCATATATTGCAAACAGCCAACTCATCTATCATTTAAATGCATAAATGCAAAAGATAAAATTATACTAATATGCAAGTTTTGTAACCAAGTAGGACATTCAAGAAGCATGTGCAAATATTTAGAAGACAATGAATATTACTGCCAATATTGCCAGGAAAATAATCATCATATAGGCCACTGTCCAATCATACAAAAATATGAATTATGCTTGAAATGCAATAAGAACGGACATAATACCAACTTGTGTAATCAAATTACAGAAAAAAGTAATACACCTACGTAAATATGCAATCTGTGTAACAGTGAACACAATACTATTGATTGTGAAAAATTTAAGATATTTTTAAATCAGGCTAAGCCAGATAATCAAATACGATGTCAATTATGTGACAAATGGGGTCACTCAGGTAAAGAATGCAGAAATAATAACATCGGTCAAAATAATTTTAAGCAGAATAAAATGTTCGTCGGAAATAACAGAAATAATAATTCATATGGACAACGAATTCACATGAAATTTTGTAAATATTGCAAAAATAGAGGGCATAATATAGAGGAATGTAGGAAAATACAATACAAAAAACCACAAAAAGCAAATCAAAATGTACAATGCCCATATTGTAAAAAATTAGGACATTCAATCGATTCATGCTTTACATTAAAGAATATAGAAAGCAAGTTAAGTAAATTTTGCATATTTTGCAAAAGCATTAATCACACAGAGGAAGAATGTCAAGCTAAATTAAACACATCAGCTCATATACAAGGAAACGCATAAACTCGACTTGGAAAGAGCGTACAAGACGAGTTTCGCAACAAAAGTTGCTCAAAAATTATGTTGATATTCAATTTTTCGCAAGAACACACGAAATGAATTTTGATTTTGAAGTATGTGATGAGTTTAATGAAAATGATACTAATAATGAGTTCGTTAAAATTATTGAACAAAAAGAAACATTACATAATGCAATGGAATTTAAACCAGAAATAAAAAATGATTCAACAACAATAAAATTACATAATGAAAAAAATATAGCGAACAATGAATTGGAAAAAATTACACAATTTAAAACTGAAAACATTAATGATAACAATAATATACCAATTTATATATTTAAACTAGGTGATACATTACAATTTATCGAGATACGAAATCCGTATACAAATGATTTATGAAAATTATTAATAGATACAGGTGCCCAACTTAACATTATAAAAGAAAAATTAGTACCACAAAATTCTATATTAAAATATATTTGTCAGGAATTACTGATATTCCGGATAAAACATGTGGTTTAATCACTTTTCCTATTAATAATTCGTATACAAATTTCCACGTAGCATCTGAAAAATTTTCAATACCTTACGATGGTATTTTAGGTATAGATCCCCAGCGGAAAAAATAAATGAAACACTTGAAATCATTCGAAAAGTTTTAGAAGTAATCAGAAAGAAAATGAAGGAAACTGAAAGAAACAGTAAGAATTGAAATCGGTTGGAGAGACTTTGGTAAAATTGGGACGAGACATTCAAAGTATTCAAGTTTGTTTCCACTTTTTTCGGTATATTTCATTTATTTTCATTTCTTTTCATTTTATTACAAAATATCTTAGATTCTTTCCATAATTGAAAATTTATTTTCTATAAATATTCGGAATATTTCGGAGTCTCTTGGAAATTTTCGGATGGCTTCAAAATTTTTCAAAATTTCTCAGAAGTTTTCAATTTTTCTTAGAACTTTATGAATTTTTTCATATTTTTTCAGAATCTTTTAGAATATTAATTGAAATAATTAGAATATTTTAGAGTATTTTAATTATCTTCTAATTTTTTCCAAACTTTTCAAATTTTTCCAAAAGTTTTCCCTATTTTTTTGAAGTTTTTGGATTTATTTCAATTATTTAAGTATTTCAATTAGATTATTAAAAAATTTGTAAAGAAATTGTTAGAAATTTTCGGAAACTCTCGAAAACCCTCGGAAATTTTCAGAAATTTTCGGAAAAATTCGAAAACATTCCGAATCTTACCAAAACTTTTTAAATTTTACGAATAATATTAGAAAATAACATTTATTGATAATAATAATTTGAAATATATACTTAACCTGTTAAATAATTTAATATTTCAGTATTTAAAATTCGACTTAATCAAAAATTTCAAGCTAAAAACTCTATTTTGAGCCCACTTAAAAAAGGAATCGAGCTCGAAATTGTAGACTGGGAAATCGTTAATACTCAACTATTTCAACAGACATTTTTTTGTTAAACAAACATATCACAAAACTATGATCTAGAAAATTATTTTTATTATAAATTAATTTTACAAATAAAGTTTTGTTTATATATACATAAAAAATGAAATTTTTGTTTTTAATTTAAATTTATGTTTTTTAACGTCCGCAATAGCATATCTGAAATCTTTAACCTCCTCTTTTAAATAAAGTTAGAATTTGCTGTGTAATAAAACTTTGTAATAAAACCGAAACAGATAGAGACAAACTGAAAAAAATCGGAATTTGTATGAAATCTAATTTCTTCCATATTTACTTTTAACATTGAATAAAATGAAAAATACCAAAAACTTGTAATAATTTTAAAACAAAATCAAAATGTTCCAATTATTTTATAATTTTACAAAAATTTTCCGTATGTTTCATTTTGTTTCAGTTTTCACAATTCATTACTTATTTCCAAATTTAAAATGAAATAATCTGATTAATTACAAGAGTTTTGGAAATATTCAGAAACAAACTGAATTAGTTTAAGGAAAAATTAAATTAAATGAAACAAACTGAAATTAAATGAAAGAAAACGAGAGAAATGAAAACGAATAGAAAGAAACTGAAACCAAAAGAATGAAACTGAAACAGTTTAAAAAAATTAAAATAAATTAAAAAAAAACTAAAATGAACCAAAATGATTATGACAGCTGATTTTTGTATATCCACTTAGAAAATGATATAAAATGAGACATTCAGAAAACTTCCGAAAATTTCTGAAACAGTTTAAAATGTACCAATTGTTTCGTCCCAATTTTCACAAGAACTTTCCGTTTCTTTCAGTTTCTTTCAGAAATTTTCAATTACTTTCGTTTATTTTTCCCGCTGGGGATGTATTGAGAAAAAATAAGTTGAGATTAGATAAGGGATATTTAGAAATAAATGGTAAAAAATTCTTTATTCAAAGAGATTATAAAAACGATAAAAATTCATTGATACATTTATGTATAGAAAACATCGAAATTAATGACACAGCAGTTAATAACGCTTTTTATTATATCATGCTAATGCGAGACAATAATCACATATTTTCGATTACACAATTTCTACAGAATAAAAATGAAAATATTGAAAACTTTATGAAAGAAATCAACTGTGTTTTAGAAAAAGATGAATGTAAAAATAATAAGAATATAGAATATGAACAATTTCTATTAAAACTTAAAGAAAACACAAATTTTAACATTAATAATAAAGACAGACAATTTCTTACATATTTTATGGAAAAAGATATTTTAACAAATTTTATATAGATAATCATGAAGAAGAATTTCATAAATTAGAAGAAAACTTAATGCATAAAAATATAAATTATATATGTGAAGAAAAAATAGATCGTAGAGAGGAATTATTAAGTAATATAAGTTTAAATCATTTAAGTGAAGAAAAAGAACAAAATATAAAAAATTTAATTTTAGAAAATAATGACATATTTTGGTTAGAAGGAGAAAATATTGGAAAATGCAATTTAGAACAACACGAGATAAATTTAACAGATAACAGACCAGTATATGTTAAACAATTTCCATTGCCACATAAATCAAGAGAAATCGCTATTACAGAAACTCAAAAATTAATTGATAATAATTTAGTAAGGCCATCTAAAAGCGCATATAACGCTCCAGCATTTGTAGTTAAGAAGAAACCAGGTCCTGATGGAAAAGAAAAATGGCGATTAGTTATAGATTATAAAAAATTAAATGAGAAAACTATACCAGATCCTTATTTAATACCAGCTATAACTGAAATTTTTGATGATTTAGGTGGAAATAAATATTTTACTACGGTAGACATGGTTTCAGCTTTTCACTGGGTACCAATGAAAGAATCAGACATACATAAAACAGCTTTTAGTGTACACCCTTTAGGAAGATTTGAATTTACGGTATTACCTTTTGGTTTAACTAATTCACCACGAACATTTATGAGGGTAGCAAATACAGCTCTTGGTGAATTAATAAATAAAAAAATATGTCATGTTTACATAGATGACATAATTACAGCTGCAAAATCTTCATTTTTCATGAAATGCAATTTTATGAAAAATGAAGTGACATATTATAAGTCATATTATAAGTAAAGAGGGTATTAAAGCAGATCCAAAAAAAATTGATGCAGTAAAATTATTTCCAACACCAAAGACAGTTAAAAACATTAGAGAATTTTTGGGTTTAGCAGGTTATTACAGAAAATTTATGAACGATTTTTCTAATATAACAAAACCTTTAACGTTATTATTACAAAAAGACGTAAAATTTACTTGGGATTCAGAGAAACAAGAGGCTTTTGATAAATTAAAAGACACACTATGCTCTGCACCTTTATTGCAATTTCCACAGTTAGATAAACCATTTATAATCACTATAGATGCATCAGGATATGCTTTAGGCGCTATATTATCACAAGGTGAAATCGGGAAAGATAAACCCATGGCATACGCTTCTAGAGTATCAAAAGGTCCAGAACTAAAGTATCACACTTATGAAAAAGAAGCATTAGGCATATTATTTAGAATAGAAACATTCAGAAATTACGTATACAGAAATAAATTTACAATAGTAACAGATCACAAGCCATTACTATCTTTTAGATCTGCAGATAAAAACAACAGAGTTCAAAGATGGCGACTTAAACTATCAGAATACGATTTTGATGTAATATATAAGAAGGGAAAAATGAATGTGGATAGTGATGCGTTATCTAGAAATCCTATAGATACGGTAGAAATCAATGTGATAACTAGAGCTTAAAAAGCAAAGGAAAATGAAGTGAATATTAAATTAACAAATATACCCTCAAATGAAATAAAAATACAAAAATTAAATGGAGAACGTACACGTATTAAAAATAAACGCGGTAGACCAAAAAAAGTAATCAAAGAAATAACCAACGAGGAAATTAAAAGTGTCGAAAACAAAGTCGAAAAACAAGAAGATATTTACTTAAATAAATCTAATACTATTATATATTCTAAAAATTCTATACAAAGTAGAAAAGATAATATATTACATTTAATTACGAATGAAAAGATATCTTTGGATGAGATTCAAGATGAATATTTTACACAAAAATATTAATATAAATAACGATTCAAAAGATAATGAAATTAAAATAATGAATTATAAAAAGAGAAAAATTTTTATAATGTGCTTAAATATAAAAGAATTATCAATATTAATAAAAGAAAAATTAATAAATAATTTGAATACGTTATAAGATTTATTAATTGAAAATAATTGCACTATATTTAGTATATCAAAAAATATAAAAATATTAAATATAAATTGGAATGAAATTGAAGAAATATTATACAATATTTTTAAAAATACAAGTATAAAAGTTATAATTTGCTTAAATAATACAGAATATGTTGAAAAGGAAAGAAGAAATGAAATTTTTGAACTATATCATTCTTCAAGTTTAGGAGGTCATTCGGGAGTTAATAGGACATATAATCGAATTAAAAATAAATATTTCTGGGAAAATCTTAAAATCGATATACAAAATCGTATTAAAAACTGTGAAATATGTCAGAGAAATAAATTAAAAAGAAACAAAACAAAATAACCTATGATAATAACAGATACTCCAGAAAAAACATTGGATAAAATCTCATTAGACATAGTGGGACCTCTTAATATAACTAAAAATAATAATAAATATATATTAAGGCAACTTCGGATTTTAGGTTAGGTTTTATTTTTGAGTTTACAAATTACTCTTTCAATATGTTTAATTTTTCAGATTTTTTAATTTTCCACCATTCTACGGATTATAATAAATGGTGGAAAATTAAAAAATCCAAAAAATTTTAGAAACTGAAAGAGTAATTTGTAAACTACAAAATGAAATTCAACAGAACTTCCGTAGTCGCCTTAACTATTCAAGATCATTTATCAAAATTTTTAATAGCTGTCGCGCTGAAAGATCAAATAGCAGAGACTATAGCCGACGCATTTATAAAAAAATTTATTTGCATTTTTAGTTCACCAAAATTAGTACTTACAGATAAAGGCACAAATTTTACAGGCAAACTAATAGAAGCTATTTCAAAAAGATTTAAATTTAAAAAAATCGAAACTACTGCCTTTCATCCACAATCTAATGGTTTATTAGAAAGGGCTTATCATCCCCTATGTGAATATTTAAAAAATTTTGCTGATAAAAAATTAGAATGGGATGATTGGCTTGAACTTGCATAATTTAACTATAATACTAGTGTTCATTCAAGTCATAAATTTACACCACATGAACGAGTTTTCGCCTACCCAGCTAGATTACCATCTAGTGAACCTTTAAAATCATCAGAAAAATTACAGACATTTAATGACTATATAGAAAAATTATTAATAAATATGAAAGATATTGCAAAAATAGCTCGTGAAAATTTAATACTATCAAAAGAAAAGTCTAAATTATATCACGATGGATTCATAAAACCTGTAGAATTTCAAACAGGTGATAAAGTATGGCTTATAAAAGAGCCAAAACCAGGTAAATTAGAAAAAAATCAAAACCTGGAACCTTTTGAAGTATTAAAAGTCCACGAAAATAGCAATATCTCTATAGATTTTAAGGGTGGCTCAAAATTAGTTCATGCAAATAAATTAATTTTACATGAACGGAAAAATTAATATTATTTTATGTTTCTGAAAAAAAGGGAAAAGAGAAAGAAAAAAAAATGCTGTTCATTTTATTCATTTTATTATCTATTGTTAGAGAAAATGGTGCAATTATTGGATTTAATTGCGAACCTACGGATCCGATCATCACTACATATTCACTATTAGACACAGGAGAATGTGATTTTCAACAGGATTATATTACAATAACCAACTCTACAATAGAATTATTACAAATAGCAGAATTTAGAAAAATTAAAATTATACAGTGTGAAATAGAAATTCAAAGAACGGTTTTTCATTGCGGGATGTTCAGTCATTTAGGATCAACTGCTCACGCTTTACAAGAATATTTATATGAAATTAGCCATGAAAAATGTAAATTAATTCACGATACAGGAATCTTTAAATATGATAATATACATACTATAGCAGACCTGAAAATAAATTCAACAAAAGCAGTTGGAATAGACCTTGCAGGCTCAGTAAAGGATAAAACTTGCACAGGAGCTTCATACATAGACAATTTTGGATCTTGGGACAACGTTTTGGTACAGGGTCTTATAAGAATAACTTTATTAGAAGAATACGCTCAACTAAGTCTAAAAAATGATAAATTAAGATTAAATTCAGGGACTGTATGTAAATTTTCGGATCAACATTGCATTGATTCGCAAGCAGAGTATACTTTTTGGTAAAATTTCCCTACAGAAGAAGGGTTTAAAACACAATATGAAACTTTATATAGAGGCCCTGCAACTATAATTAATTTACTTAATCAAAATCCTGTATATACTGTAAACACGGAATCAATAACATTTTCTTTGTCCGCTTCGAATAATGTAAAAATTTGCGATAGAATATTAACAAAAACAGAACACCCTAAATTATTCATTTTAGATATAGCTTATAATAAAATATTATTCGGCGATAATACGTTAAGAAAAGATGTAACAAACTTAGATTTATTTACATATATAAACTCAAAATTTGTATATATTGAAAAACATTTTAGGGCTGATCTCACAGATTTATATTTTAACATTTTAAAAGAAAAATGCGAACTCGAAAAAAAAATTATACGTGAATCTCTATCCCTTGCATCCACAGCTCCCGACGAATTTGCCTTTAATATCATGCAAAAACCAGGATATTTAGCTAAACTTGCCGGTGAAGCAGTACATGTAATAAAATATACGCCAGTAGAAGTCCAGCTATATCATACAAATAAATGTTACATACGATTGCCTGTATCAACAAAAAATGAAACATGGTTTTTAACACCAAAGACACATATATTACTGAAAACAGGGTCAGAAATAAATTGTAATTGAATAATACCGCAATATTACAAAATTGGAGAAAATTGGATAAACCTTCTACCAAAACCAAGACCAAAAAAAAAATATAGTAAAAACTTTAAAACCAGATACAAAGGGATCATGGACACCAGAAAAAATAACAACGTTGGCAACAAGCGGAATATAATCACAAGATGATTTACAAGAATTACAACAACATATCATGTTTCCTTTTGAAAAAGCAACTCTACTTAATGCCATAGCGAGAGGAATACAGGGAGAACAAAACACACAAGTAGATCTATTAAATAATCTACTTACAGAAAATACATTATCTCATATCGCAGAGAATACTTGGAATAAATTCATAAATAAATTAACAACATTTGGATCTATAAGCTCAGCCATAATAATGATATTAATTATTATTCAAATTGTTATGGCCGAACTTAGTTCGGACAATTGAGTTCTTCACAACAAAAATTATTTTATTTTTATTGGGAACCAGTCTACCGTCCCAGGACTTACCTTGTCACTTTATTTATTAAATTTATGAAATATACACATATATTCACATACATATACTCATTTATGAAAATTAAGGTAATACAAATTTCCATAAGTGTTTCTGATTATTTGGTTAATTTAATTTAATTGAAATTTTGATTATTTCGATTTATTCGCGCTCGCTCTGTTCGCTTGTTCGCTCCGTTCGGTTGTTCGCTCTGATTCATTTATTCGCTATATAGCTATACGCGCTAATGCTATAGATGCGTCACCTATGGCTGTTCGCTTGTTCGCTAGTATACTCGTTTGGTCTCCCCACTCGTTTGCTATACATACATTCGTTCACTCTTATGTGTTCGCTCTGTTCGCTTATATTCTCATTCACTCTGTTCGCCTACACTGAAAAAAAAGCCGATTGCACACGCTGCGGAGTCGATTGTTGTGAATGATTCAGACAACATTCGCAGCTATTAATAACGGAAAATCGCAATATAAGAGTGCGTAACAATATCGCAGCCAATCATTCCAACTTTCTGTACAAAAGATTACATTGATCGGAGCAGAGCGCTGCGACTAAGCTGCGTTGTGGCTCGCTATGGCTCTCCGTAGTCTACGGCACAGAAAGCTGAATCCAAGCCCAGCGACTAAACTACTTTGTCGCTCGCTACGGCTCACCGTAGTCTACGGCACAGAAAGCTGAATCCGAACACAGTGATTTATTGTGTGGTCGCTCGCTTTGAATGCCGATCTCAAGCATTGCGACAACGCTTTGAACACACTTGCTTGATTAATAAATAACATTAAAAAAATGATAATTTTTACTTCCTTTTATATATTTTTTTTAATGTTCATGTAATTATGTGAAATCATAATTTTGAACTATTTTTAAAAATTTATAATTTATAAATACAGTTATTAATGCTTTAATATCTTTGATTATTTTTTTTTATTTTTAGATTTATTAGGACATATTTAAAGTTAAATAATTAAAAAACTATACTAATAAATCTATTAACAAATCTAAAAATAAAACAAATGAAAAATTGAGAAAGAAAATAAATTTTTTGACAAACAATTTATGTGATTATGGATATTTGGAAAAATTATTTAGGTAGACCTGGAGAATACAGGCGGCGAAGGCAAAAAGGAGTTTGCATCCGTAGTACGCTTCTGTGGAGCCAATTTTTAAGGTTTACCTCTGTCACTGGACTGTTGGGAGGCGTTGAAGCAAGAATTTGATAAAATTGAAGATTTTTTCACTTGCTATAACGAGGAATCTATGCTGGATCAGCGGCTATCTATTCCTGGATACACCATCCGTTTTATGATTAGTTTTCACGAGAGAACTTTTGAATTGGTACCCAATGACGCACAACCAGAAGGAGAGGAGTGTGGTGGACCGCCGAAAAAATATGGCCGATTTAATCGGTCACTAGTATTTAAACGTGTCACGTTTCAACGTTTAAGAGATTTATCAAAATGTATAGATTATAGAATTAGATATTGAAATACTGTTGTAAAATCTGTAGATTATATATTACGAGAAAGGGTTATAAATATGAAAAATGTATTAGAAAATAGTCAGGAATGTCAATATGTATACTATACTTCTAGCGATATAAAAAGCACAATGTCTAGTTTTAATGATTATTTTGTAAATGATCTCATCGAATTATTAAAAAAGAATAATCTAGTTTTAGGAAAAGAAGATGTGTTTATAATCATACACGAATTTATTATTTATCATATGTACACACTAGTTAATTGTATGAATGCTACGTTGTAATGTTTTATTATTAATAATAAATGTGTTGTTAAACTTTAAGACATGAGTATTTCAATCACCTTGTCTGTTACCAACTTCTCATCCTTCATACGCACAATAATTTATATGTAAATTTTATATTTTCTGATTCAATATAAAAATTTATAATAATTGAAAATTAAAAATCTTTTAAATTCATATTTTATAATTTAAGTCTTTATTATTTCGATGGTTAAAAAGGATTATATTACAAAATTTTAAATTAATAATTTTGGAATATCGATTAAAATACTTTTTATCCTCACTCTAAATTTTGTGGGAGGGGGAGAGTGATCCTCCAGTTGTTTGGGTACCATGCCTAACAAACCCCTACTTCGCCTTCTCAGAGGTCATTGACCTAGTGGTCAATAACCTTTGGGGTGGTGGAGTGGGGGTTTGTTGTGACGGTCCATGGTGCCCCAATAACTACTTTCGTAAATAGGTAATGTGAAGATCTGACATTAAAAGGAAACGATTGTAGCTATCCGTTAAATTATCAATTCTCGAACACTTGCAAAATTAGTCTTGTAAGATTTAAATTTTTTGTTGCAATGTTCAATTACTTCTTCTGACATTTTCCCTGAAGGTATTACTCCAAAAGCTATGATATCTGGCCCATGTAAAAGGACTTTGTGAACAGTAGGTGGCATAGGCCACCAACTAAATTCATTTATTAAAATTTCTGCTGTGTCAAATGCATACTTGCCAAATTTTTCAGAATCTATATCTTAAGAGGTGTTTATTGCTGTTAATATTATATAAAATTCATAAATCAAATCTTCATGAATTCCTGTTATTTCGGCTGTGATGGCACTTTCCTGAAAAAACCTTCTAGCTGCATTTCCATCGTTGGAAGAACCAAAACCTTGTTTCGGCATATCACGTGACAAATTAAGTCTCTTCTTAAATTCACTTTGAATAAATTTTTTTCTATTTTCCATTGACTCTTTATTTACTGCATCGATTCTAGAGCCTTTTTTCCTCACTAAATCAGGTAAATACAACCTATAAGCCAATTATAGTATAAATCCCATAAATTTTATTCGTGCATGTAAAGGTGAGATCCCATATTTGAGTTTATCTCCGACTTCTGCTGAGGTAATAAAATCTCTTCTACTTAAACTATTCATTTCTTTTACAGTAGCTTTACATATATAACACGTCTGAGAAGATTTATTATTTTCTGTTGCATCAATACACTTCATATCGAGCATAGTTATGAATAAGCTGCGAGCGGCAAAAATCATAGAATTCCCATTATTGATTTAAGTCGGTAACAAATTATTCATCTCGTTATTTATTCTATTGTATTCATTTTTTATTGCATCAAAATCTTCTTTTTCGTAAGAAATTTGCACAGGTCTACAATACGAAATTTAGCCATAAAATAATATTATCAATTTCAGATACTATTCTGATTGGCGCTATGATAGTCATCAATACCGATGAATCAGAAACTGTTTCATATCCAAATACATTTTTAAATTCCGATTGTCCAGAACTGCCATCAAAACCTATCTTATAATATACAATAATTCTTTCAGGTGATGAATCAGGTAAACATAAAATCAATCTTCGTACAGTATGGTCCAAAAAATCTTGTAAAGAAGCCACTATATTATTCTCATTAATCTCTATTCTTTCTGGATAACAAAACTTCTTTGCTATTGATAATTCTTTTAAATTAGGATAAATTTTTATTCTTTCTGGATAACAAAACTTCTTTGCTATTGATAATTCTTTTAAATTAGGATAAATATCTGCACCAAAATTTTTGATAATCTTTTGAGTTTCTGGTACTGAGTTTTACTAAGCTCACAATCTAAAGCTAGGGCCAAGGCTTTATCAGTTAAGCTTTGAAAATATATAAGATTCAGTGGATAACTATGGGAAACTTTTTAGTTCTGAAACTCTAAAGTTCATTGTTTTTAATTGAATTAAAAATAATACATTTTTTCAAACTCTTTAGTATCAATTTAAAATGAAATTATTTTACTTTTAATAAAAAATTTCTTCTAAATATATGAAGAAAATGCTAAAATCATTCTTAAAAAATTACGTAAATATAGAGATAATTCTATCAATTGACCAAATATTTGCAAAAAATTTTAAAATATATGTTAACTATTTTAATATGTCAACCTTCATTTTCCGTTCTAGGTTATAATATCATTTATCAATTTTTTAAATCGTACGATGCGGCTTTGAGATACTTTAAGTATATAGAAACAAGAAAAAAAGGTAAAGAGAATCAAAATTTTTTTGTCTTAGATTAATATACATTTAAGTATGATATGAGTTAATGTTTCTTTTTTATTTATATTGCAAAGTGTGCATATTTCAGATTGATTGATTGTATACCATTGCTTGTTACAAAATATAACTAGATTTAGCGTTCCCGCTACTCGACATGCAGCTAGGGTTCGAACGTGTGACCACGGTAGTTTAGAAGTATGGTTGAGTGAAAGAATAGTTAGGAGCTAAAAGCTCGCGGTATAAGGGACAATAGGACGAACGAGAGGTGCTGGCCGTGTCTTCTCTAATACTACTATTCCTCAACGTTCCATCGATCGTTGTAAATGATAGCTTCATTGTATTCACATCTTTGCCATTTACTATGTAATCATGGTTTACACATTCCAAATGATTTTAAGCATTGAGAGCGAGTTGAGTTTTTGGCTATTTTACTCTGTGCTATTATTAGCCTTTATTATGAGTTTCTCCAATATTCTTCTTGGATATCTATTTTCCTCGAATTTTAACAATTTAAGGTAAAATGATAAGGCCTTTTTGATAATTACGCATTTCAATTTCGTGCAACCAGCCTCTAGTCGTAACACGTATCCTGGTGTGCTTCTTAGCAGTTATAAAAGGCGTTTGTAAAAGGACGTCTTTATCTGCTCTATTTCATCAGCGTGATTAAGATTCCAGATTCCAGCGCTGTACAGAACTGTGGATGCTACTATTAAGTTGAATAATTTTCTGGCTGCTAGGTAGCTATTATTGCGTCCGGTGCAAAGTACTTGCCACACACTTGCTAGAGCAGATCTGCCTTTTGAAAGGACCCTCTCTACATTAACTTTGAAGGAGGAGAATGTCACTCCTAAATAGTTATATTCCCTAACCGTTCTTGGGTATTCTCCACGGAATTTTATGTGTCTTTCTTTCTTAGGTCTGTCAGCCCTCTTGAACTTTAAAATAACTGTTTTGTCTAAATTTACTTCTATGACTTTTTGATAGCAGAATTTAAAAAGAGTGTCCATTTTTTTTGAAGGTCGACTATGTCCTTACTAAGGATAATTAGATCATCTGCGAACAAAAGTTTATCTATATCATTTTCTATTTCAGTATACCCTTCTCTTTTGAAAAAATCCACGATATCATGTATAAGTAATGAGAATAATAGTGGGCTCACAGAACCACCCTGGAGTACACCCTGTGTTATATCTACATCATTTGTTTTATTGTATTAATTTTGACTTTCATCGTAGCCTTTTGGTACAAGTTTTGTAGGATTCTTATTACTTTACAGCTGACTCCCGCCTCATACAAAGAACGCCACACAACAGAGTGCACTGCTGAGTCAAAAGCACGGTGAAAATCAACAAAAGCTGCATATAACTTGCCTTTTGGTTTAGAGAGTTCTATAGCTACTCTACCTTGCAGCGGAGTATGTTGTCGTCGCAGGACCTCCCACTTCTAAGCCCTGATTGACATTCAAGTAAAATTGAATTTTCTTTACTCCATTTTGAGAGTCTCTTCGCAAGAATGGTAGTGAAAATCTTAGATATTGAATTTGCTAAGGCTATTCCCCTGTAGTTGATTGAGTCCAGAACATCACCTTAATTTTTTTATAAATGTGATTTCAGAACTACACCAGCTCTGAGGTATCAAACCTGTTTCAAATACTTGGTAAAAAATTTTTGTATGGTAGCTGTTTGTAGAATTCATTAGAGATTTCATCTGGTCCAATTGCTTTTCCGTTTTTTAATCCTGTAACTACAGAGTTTACTTCTTCATAGGTTATACTTGCATCTAAAATGGGATGCCTACAGTCATAGAAAAGATTATTAAAAATACATCTCGGTGGAAATAAGCCTTCATAAAAATCCTCTACAGTTTTTCTGGATAGTGGACATGCATTGAATTTTCTGAATCTCAAGTTTTTACCGTTTTCCAGAACATTTGTGGATTTTTTACATTGGATAAATCTAATTGTACTTTGTGTTTGTGTTGCTTTTTCTTGTTCTTATAGAGATTTCTGTATTCATTTCTTGCTTTTACATAACTCCTCCTGAAGCTGATTGACCTTGTTTTAAACCATTCTTTATGCCAATTTTTTTGCTGCTTGTTTGCTTTTTTGCATTGGCTATCATACCATGGCTTCTCTTTTGTTTTTAAATAATTTGTGGTTTGGGTTACAGAAATAGTTTGTTGCATTCCTATAGAACATGCGGTAAATTTTATAACATTGGTAAAGTGTTTACTATTCATATTAATGTTTTGAATTTCAATTTCAGGAATTTTATTATAGTATTTTTGGCCTTTTTCTTCAATCCATTTAATTTTTTGTATTTTTGTTAACTTATTATTTTTAAATGCTGGTGTTTTAGAATCATTTGCTTTCATTACTACACGAATATGGAAGTGATCTGAGAGACCGATGTTCAATATTTCTGAATCGTAAAGCATGTTAAGTCCTAAATAATTTGTCCATGCAAGGTCGATTGTACTCGAGCCGTTACTATTTACAAAATTTGCGTTGCCGTTGTGATCAGAGATACTTCTTCCGTTTAATACTGAGAGTTAGATCAGTACTGTTGCGTGTTGAATAAAAGTGCGAATTGCTCATTATTTCCTGTGTCAGCTGATTTAAGTCTTTGATGTGAGCGTTGGAATCGCGTCTAATTATTATAATACCTCCAAAGTTATTTAAGTAGCTTCTTGAGAGAGTTATCAGATGTTCTAGATTACTTTGAAAAGTGGCATATCCATCCAGTTTGAGGTAAATATTTACTATAATATAGTCATTGCAGTCAATAGTGCATCTCAGAATCATGAAAGAGTCATTATTTTCATATAAACTAAACGTGGTTACGGTTTCTCTATCGATAAAAAGCCTCCACTCGCCCGTCCTATTGCATTGGTTCTTGTAGCAGGTTTGTCAATCATAGTAAATTTTGAGAAATGGGAGGGTGGGTGATTTTTTGACTAAGCCATGTCTCTGAAATACGAGAAACAGCACAATTATTAAAGTTCTCATAATATTCCTTTTTAGAAATATTGACTAGGTTAGAAAAACCTCTAACGTTCCAAAAACTACATTGTGTTCTTTTATTTTAGTGTGATTCTCTGTTAAGTTTGAATTTAGTGAGTTTAGTGAGCCCTTGGAATTCTCTGAAATGCAATTAATACTGTTTTCTAAAAAATATATAAGATTTTTTAAACTATTTACATTCTTTAAGTCGTTAGTATATATCAAACTATCTACATTTTTTGTGTCATTAAAATTATTTAAATTTTCTAAATTCTTTGACTTATTAGAAATTTTTGATTTATCTAAATTCTTTGTATCATTAATAATATTTAAATCATTCAAATTTTCTACATTAATTATATTACTTAAACTACGGGAATAATACTCATTTAAATAAGAAGAGTGTATCATATTATTGTCTTTTTTAGATATCTTGTTGATCACGAAGGGAGGTATACGAGTTTCTCTCTCCTGAACGCTCTAATTCGCTTATGCCCACTCCTTCTTTCCACATTTTGGTAACACCGTCTATTATAATTTTCTTGTATCTAACGCGTACCTCCCTTCCTTTCTTTCTTTCTTCTTCTGCTATACTGGACAATTTTCTTTGGATATCGTGTTCAATTAATTTGCGGTTGTTTAAAATGAAAAAGTCGCTTCCATTTAGCTTGTTTTTGCTTCGCATTATTTCCATTTTATTCTTCAAAGGAACTCAGTTTTAGCAATAATATTTCCTTTCTTTGAGTTTATGCTAAAAGAATCTACTGCATTGATTTGTACATTTAGTTTTTCAGATAACCAAGAGGTTATGTCTTGCTTGGGTGCGTTGCGTGCTGAGTTTAAACCACGTATGACTATATTATTTTCCTTTTCTTGTCTCATTCTTAATTCTTCTTTCCTTTCCAGTTCATCTATTTTGCTTTGCGTTTGGTTTTTTTCCTCGTCCCATTTTTCTTCTCTTGCCGAAAGTTCTTCTTCAACAATACTTTTTATAATAGATTCAACTTCATTTTTTGTTGCTTGAACTCCTTTTGTTAATAAATCTAACTTTAGTACAATACTCTGTAATACTTTGGAGCTTTCGTCATCCAGTGAAGTAGCAGCTTTTCTTGTCATTGGACCGCCAGACATCATTTCTTTAATAGATTTATTGCTGTTGACTGTGCTGCCGTTCACAGTGTCGCACCCTGCTCCCTTTGTCATTTTAGTGTATATGTTGAAAGATTATATGTCTCTACTAGCCTAAGTGCCGCACTTTATCGCGACAAAAAAAGCTGACCTTCCGATTTTGAGAAAACTTTTCACTTCTCTTTCTTTTACACCAAAAATGTTTTACCCAAAATTCACACAGTATTTCCTACACCTTGCACAAAACCGAATTCATTAACACTTTTTTTGATCCTTAATGATCACCCCTTCCATGTATATCGTCCGAATAGCCGAGGCATAAAAAACCAGCCACGCGCTCGCACCAAGCATCCACTGGAAGTCCCCACAGTAGCTATTAAATAATACTTATTTTCTTTTTTAATCCTTAAGAACAGATTGTATATCTCTCTCCTTTTCTAACTTAAGAATTATTTTTTTGTAAAAATTAATAATTGTAGCAAAAGATAAGAAGATAACTCTATCTCGTATTTTAAAATCAATATTTTCTTAGATGAGAAAGAATTAATTTTTTTGATTTGTTTTCAAGAAAAATTAAAAAATTAAATTGTTTATCTTAACCGATGAAAATTTTTCATGCTTTTCTTGGAAACGGATTAAGAAAATTATTCTATTATTATAAAAAAAATATCAATTTTTATCATACAAAATGGGGCTTTCTTCTTATTTTTAGTTACAATTAGTAGTTTTGAAAAAAAATTGATTAAAAATGGATGGTAATATACAACCTTTTCTTGAGTCGCTCAAAAGATTAACTTTGAATTATTGGTACAAGTATAGACATTATCAAAGTTATTTCATTGAATCTATTTACCTACAATATTTAAAACAATTTTTTCATCATTCATTAATAAAACATTTTAGTCAAATTTCGAATTTTTGTGATTGATTTATTTATAGCATTTAAAAGATTATTATTTTTATTGAAAAGAAATTATAATTCACTAAATAAAAAATTAATGAAGAATTTCTTAAAACAAAAATTAAATAAAATGTCGAAATTGTATTACTAACTACTGTTAACAGTACACGTTAGCAGTTCATTAAATGTTATAAAATGTTATTTTAAAATGCAAATATTTGATGTATTTTTATAATTAAGTGCATTATTACAATTTAAATCGAAAAGGAATTATCTTAAATAATGAAAACAAGAATTTTTTATTTCTTTAATGATTAATTCAATATTAATTCAATGTTAATTTAAATTGAAACAAATCAATTTTTTATTTGCTTCATTTTTTAATGTACACTGGTAAAATATAATAATAGCAACTATAAGTTATGTTTGAATTTTTTAATTAATTAGTAATATTATATAATATAAAATCGATCATGTGGAGGTTAATAAATAATGAAAATTAAAAATCCTTTAAATTGAAACAAAAAATTTTAGTAAGCAATATTGCGTTTTATAAGTTTTGAATATTTTATTAAATAAGCTTTAATATTGCTATCTTCATATCCTATTATAAAAAGATGATGGGCGGAAGTTTGAAACAGGAAGTTGTGTCACTAAGATAACTCGCCTTCTAATTGGTCGAATCCTTAAGGCGTTCTAAAATTATAAATAATGGCGCTACATTTGAATTTCTACATTTTCAATGTAGAATAAAAATAATGTTTATGTTATAAAGGTGTAAAAAGGTTATTATTATTGAATTGAAGTTAGAAACAGATGGACCCAACCAAAATATTCTTTGATTGTTCTTTGACTGTCATTTGAGAGAACCTATGTATAACTTTAAAATGACAGCAAGAAAGTATTGAAGAATTTTACCGTCGATTGTATCATATGATGATAGAAATTAATTTTTAAAACGTACAAAACAGTATTTTTTACTATTCATTTTTCTCAGCAATTATTAATAAACTTTATTTAGGTATTTTTATAAAAATTATATTTTTAACAGCATATTGATTTTATAGTGATACAAAAAATATTCAATAATAATTTTTAACTTAATTTATATAACTTCTGTTCATTACACGATCAAAAGCACTTTACAGTCATTATTTTATTAAAATTTAATAAATAAAAAAAAGTTTTCATTACTCTCCTACAATTACAAAAAAATATTATTTCATCTAAAGATTTATATTCTGTTTTTTACATGAACGAAAGAATTTTAGAGTCATCACTTTATTAAAATTTAATAATTGATAGAAGATTTTCAGTACTCTCCTAGAGTTAAAAAAAAAAAATTTTCACTTCATTTGAAAATTTATTTATATTTTGTTTGTTACACAATCAAAATCACTTTACGGTCATCATTTTATTAAAATTTAATAAATGAAGAAAAAGGTTTTCATTACTCTCCTAAAATTAAAAAAAGTTTTATTTTATTTGAAAATTTATCTTTATGAAATTCTATATTGCGCTAACAAATTCGAATAACATGAATTTATCGCGCGCGAAGCGCGCTTATCGAATTTAAGTAAATTAAAAAAAAGATATAGATTGTTTTCTCTAATAAACATTCTTAACGTAATTTCATAAATTTTGAATATAATAAGAATTATATATATGAAAAAAATATATATGCAAGCTATAATAATAAAAAACTTTTGTATAAAATAATTCACTATGAATTACCCTTCTGATGATGTTTCTCATAACGTGAGCATGAAATTCATTACAAACATTCGATACCTATGCAGAACTAAGTTTTCTTCAAACCAACAGTAATTTGAGCCCAGTGTCGATCGAGAACCCGCTTTTTGTCAAACAAAATGGGAGAGAGTTAGTGAGAAGATTGTTGAAAAATCTAAGGTGGTTTACGGTTTAGATAAAAAAAAAGAGAATTGTTAAAAAATAGTTGTAGAAGTACAATGTATATGCAGAAATTTAGACACAAATAAAAATATACGGTGCTGGTTGTTAAGCAAGCATAGGATATCTTGGATTCAAGGCCAACGCAAAGCAAATTGTTTCTTTAAGGGGTGACAAATATGCGAAACAAGTCAAATACACGCGCGAGAAATAATGTATGCGTGCTAGTTTTTTTTCTATCCCTGTATATATTTTTTTGTTTTTTCATCCATTTTTGTATGCTTGCGTATGAGTGTCCGTTTGGATGAGCGGATTATTATAAAAGTTGTTAAACTAAACTTACTGAAGTGGATAATATAAACTTATGCGCTTCGAGGTCGCATTGGCCTTATCTGAAAAAAATCAGATATGTATAAAGAAATTATTATAAAGCAAAAATATTAATATAAATAATATTTAATACATTTATTTATTTACCTTGAAAGTCCCATCGCAATAGAGTTGTGTGTATTTGGAAAGAGGATCCAGGATTTTATCGTTAATAAAAATTAAACCCACTGATCCATCAGTACCTGTGACAATCCCTTTGAAAATTTTGCGAAGTGGTGGATATTCTGTAAGCATTTCAGCAAGTTCTGTCAAATTTTTTAGTGTAGGAGGAACAGTTTTTCTTTGAGCCTTCAACATTTTTTGCTTGTACTGGCCATAGTAATCCTGTTCAGCATATGACGAACGATATCTTAATTTTTTATTAATGTATAAATATACGATATATAAGTAACCAAAAAATTTATGTAATTAATAAAAAAACGCTGCCGAGTGCTTTGGTGCAATGTTTTCTCATAGAGCTCATTAGGTAAGAATAATTTGATTTTATTTTTTTAAATGTGGTTTCAATGTAAAAAAACATTTCTCTTTAAAAAAAATTAAGAAGAGAAAGAAACAGAGTGAGTGTGAGAGAGTGATTAGAAAATAGGAAGAGAGAGAGATTAAGACTTAGTTTATTTGGCCTTGGGGTAAAACCCTGTCTGGCACTAAAAAATCAACGTTGAATTACATTTTTAACCGACTTCAAAAAGGAAGAAGTTCTCTTTTTTTTTTTTTTTATTTTTTTTTTTTATGTCTGTTACCTCATAACTCCGCCATTTCTTAACCGATTCGAAAAAACTTTTTCTTATCTGATAGAGAATGTCTGCAGGAAGGTCCTATACGTGTCCTATAATTATTGGGCCAATATTCGGTTTGTATGACCCAATTATCAAATTAAGAAAAAAATCGGGTGTTTTGTTTTCCCATTTACCTCCCTTATACTTCGCCTTCTCTCTCTCTCTCTCTCTCTCTCTCCCTCTCCCTCTCACTCTCACTCTCCCTCTTCCTCTCCCTCTCCCTCTCTCTCTCTCTCTCTCTCTCTCTCTCTCTCTCTCTCTCTCTCTCTCTCTCTCTCTCTCTCTCACCTGAGCTTGAATATGTATACATGCACACATAACGATACTGTGCTGTTGAGCCTTCTTTCTTTTCTGCTATATATTGCTTGGTGGTGTACTAATGCATGCGTTGTGAATTAATAATGAAAGTTTAATGTAATTAGTGGGTCTACCTATATTTGCGTTTTTAGTAAGGGGATTCACTAGAAGATAGAAAATAAAAATTTTTTAACAAAAACAAACAATTTAAAAAATTTTTAATAAATAAAAACCGACTTTAAAAGTATCGAATAAAAACAAAATTTTTTACAAAAAATAAGATTTTAAAAACATTGCACTAAAAATGACAAATAAAAATTTTTAACAAAAAAAAGAACCGACTTCAAAAATGCACTGAAAAGTAACAAATAATTTATTATCTTTAGAAATCATACAAATAATTGGTAAAATACAATTTTAGAAGTCGGCGTCTAATTCTAAATCTGTGGTGCGTAAGCAGAACGACTTAGTCTATTTTTTCAAAAATAACGTTCACATTCATTATTCAAAAATAACGTTTACATTTATTGTTAAAAAATAACGTTTACATTCATTGAGGAATTAGACGCCGACTTCTAAAATTGTATTTTACCAATTATTTGTATGATTTCCAAAGATAATAAATTATTTGTTACTTTTCAGTGCATTTTTTGAAGTCGGTTTTTTTTTGTTAAAAATTTTTATAATAACATATGTAAAATAAAATTTGGAAATAAAAATATAAATTTTCTTTTAATGCTAAACAAAATAATAACAACAATGCTTCAGGTAACATAAAATAATGAAAATCATTAGAATAGCATATACAAAATAATTAACCATATGGTTGTTTCTTCAAATAAAGTCCAAATTGCTGTTAGAAACTTTTGTTTAAAATTCTTAAATTTTAAAATTTTTTCTTTATGAATATGTTTATTTGGTTATTTCAAATATCTCTTTGGTTATTCTAAAGATCTCACCCTTCGTCGAGCTTAAATATTTGTATTCTTTTGGACTAATAAAAAATATACTGTCAACGGAGTTACGTATTATTAATTTCTGATCTGAATTTTCCAGTATTTTTCGCATAATTTGAAAAATACAATATACAATGCGTCCATTACGATTCGCTTGTATTATACTTACGCAATAGGCAGTGTCAATATGTAAGCAAACCAAGTATACAGAATGAATATAAACATGAGATACCAAAATAATTCAAATAATTCACCAATTTATTATATGTATATAATATATTATAGTGTCGACGTAGTTACATTTTTATCATAAATACTTTAAAACTCTTACTTAAAATTTAATTTTCGTACTCCATATTTCAATAATCTTTCATGATAGATTTATTTTATGGCGATAATGTTGCAATGAAAGATTGTAGAAATCTTAAATTGCAACTTTTAGAAATATTTTCTTAAAATATTTCAACAATATTCATTTGCAAGATTTTGTATTTTCAGTTCCGCCGATAGGAGGACGCACGTTGAATGCGCGTTTTGTCCCCAAGCGGTTAGAGGAGACCTTAGTTAGTATATAAGGCAAAAGCCAGCTGATTCGTACAAATAAACGCAGCGCTTATCTTGTAACAATGTAAATGCGATTAATAAATGAATGGAAAACATGTGTGCGGATATGTATCAATGTATATGTATAATGAGTTATAATATAATACAGCATCATGCAATAAAAATATGTTTTAATGTATATGTATAATGAGTTGTAATATAATATAGTATCATGCAATAAAAATATGTTTTATAATTAATTTCCTGAAATAAACTTTAAATCTTACATAAACATTTCATGAAAGATTTATGTTGTTACCCAAACGTTGCAATGCAATATTATATAAATATTTCTTTAATATTCATTAAAAATACTTCCCGAAAATCTTGATGAAATCTTTCATAAATCTTTGAGAGGAATATTTATTGGTCATTGCACACGCAGACATAGCGAACTTTCAATAACATTTCAATGAAACATTTATGAAATATTTCAAATCTTGCTTGCAAATATTTCATAAATATTTCATGCTATGTGGGAAGAGCATACGTATTTTTTTTGTTATTCTATAACATCAAAAATCCATTTTTATACACTTTTAAAAAGTGACTTATAAATTTTCGAATACTGGAAGTTTTTTTTTAATTGTGGTATTTTGTCTTTTTACTGACATTAGTGCATTAATCTATATTTATTAAATACTATGATAGATGCTCTTTCGATTCCACCACCTTTAAAAAAAAAAAAAAAACGAAAGTGCAATTGTACTTGTAAAAAATAAGAAGTACATTTTTTTTCAAAAAAAACATTTTTATGGTCTAAAGTTTTTTTCATGGACAAGTAGCCTCAAGACCTATATTTTCATGTGTATGATATTTGAAATATATTTGTTTTTAAGAGATATAAGAAAAATAAATTATTTTATATGCACATAGCAAAGGTAAAAACGTGATAAAAAAAACAAACTTGATAAGTAAACACATTATAGACATGTATGTGTGAACATACATGTTTTATGCACTTAATAAATGAATGTGTACTATATATGTATATATATGGGACATTTCACACCTACTGGAAGAGCGAAAAAATAAAAATCGCTGAATCTTTGAGAATATATTCTTTTCGTAACCCAAAATATGTAAAAAAATTATTAAGGATTTAGATTGGAAGGATCAAGAGCTGTAGATCCTTGAAATTTGGAAATTTTTCAAAATTTTTGGAAAAGTCCCAAAGAGTCAATCGACGCGAGCGGAAAAATTTAGAAAAAGCAACAAGAAAGAACGCGCATTCGTCACGAATAAATTTCAAGATAATAGTCCTAAAAGAGTCGCATCAACTTCATTGCGGAGTCTGTCTTGGGGCTTCTGTTTTGGAGACCATCCTACGTATAAGTGTGCCAATTTTGGCAAATTAATTCTTTCAGAATGATGGAACGTAGTAAAAGACAAGAGTGTGCCGCAATTGCTTAAACAAGCACAAGGGCCAGTGCAAGGCCACTCATTGTAAACATTGCACAAGGTACCATCATTCTTCCTTGCATACCTTTCCCAAAACGAACAATAAGTCTTCAACTCAGACGTTCACACGAAGCGCGAATCAGTTAAGCTGATTAGAACTCATACTAGGAACATTCACGAGTGAGTCTACGACGTCTTTGACGATAAGTGCAATTGTGCATGCAAAGGATAAAGACGATAAATTAATAGACGCACGTGTTTTGCTCGATACTTGCGCCATCACTCGTTTGATCACCTCCAATTTTTTGAAGAAACTACAACTTCCAATTCAGACGTCACGCGCTCCCATTAGCGCGATAAACGCTCTGAGTACTCAAGCGAAGGGCAGCGTTGACCATCATACTCAGTCGAGATTCAATTCCGAGATTGAAAGGTCGCTTTTCTGTCTAATAGTTGACGAAATCTCTGAATTTGAACCTAACGAAGAATTCTCGACAGAAAGGTTGGCCGTTCCACCGACTTTGCCCCTTGCTGATCCTCAATTTTATGTACCGCGATCAGTGGATATATTGATTGATGCAGGTACAACAGTGTCCTTGCTTCAAGCAGGAAAAATAAATTTAGCGAAGGAATTCGAACTCTTATACAAAATACCGATCTGGGCTGGGTGGTTGTCGGAGGTTTCCGAGGAGGTAGCAAGTCTAGCAACGTCTCGTGTTATCTAACAGATTTGCATCGAGAAATTGAAAAATTCTGGTCAATCGAAGAATTCAATACTGCGTCACCTACAACAGAGGATTTATTATGCAAGCAGCATCATCTAAAAAATTTCAAGCGTAAAACCGACGGCTCTTACGTAGTTCGTCTGCCATTTCGAAACGGCAAGATCGATTTAAACTCGAATATCACAAAGTTATGCAAGAATACATTTATTTGAAACAAATGAGCTTGGTTTCGAACGAATCATCGCCTGGTTATTACATTCCACATTACGCAGTCGTCAAGACTTCAAGTTTGACGACAAAGCTACGCGTAGTATTTGACGCATCGATAAAATCGAGCAAAGGCCTTTCACTAAATGACGTTTTGATGGTGGGTCCAACTATTCGAGATGGGTTGTTTAAGTAACTACTTAGATTTCGCACATACGTGTACGTTCTGATAGCAGACATCGAAAATATGTACCGACAGGTTCGCGTTTATCCAGCTGATCGCGACTTTCAGCGTATTTTCTGGTACCACGAAGGTCAAATTCGAGTCTTTAAACTTAATACCGTCATCTTCGGGGTAGCATCGGCTCCCTTTCTTGCAATCCGATCAATTCATCAGCATGCTGATAATGAAGCTCACAAATTTCCTCTCACTAGCAAAGTCCTCAAGCGTGATTTGTACGTGGACGACTTGCTCACTGGAGCCAATACGTTGGAAGAAATTTTACGTTTGCGCGATGAAATAATCGATCTATTGCATCGTGGTCAGTTCAATATTCGCCAATGGGCCTCCAATCATCGTCAAGCCCTCGATAATGTCGACCAAAGGGTTTTCGGCATCGATGTATTTACCATTCAGAACGCTATTTCTAAGACACTTGGGATTTCATGGAATTCGCATTCAGATGAATTTATCTACACTTCCAGATAAATCGATATTAACATTCGATTGACCAAGCGTACAATTCTTTCTGAGATTGCGAAAATCTTTGATCCACTAGGATTATTGGGACCTATCACTTTCAGTGCAAAGATCATCATACAAACCTGTTGGAAGTTAAAAGTAGATTGGGACGATTCAGTTTCGGAGGAATTGAGCGCATTCTGTAACGCATTTGCACAGCAGTTAAATGCTATGCCCACGGTGGAAGAATAAGAGGTGATTGGACTATCCTTCCCCCACCATTAAAACGTGTGTCGCTTATTGAGTTGACTCTCTACTTCTCCACGTAGTGGAGCCACTTTGAAAGATACCCCACGTGCACACCTACATAAGCTCACTGAGACGCATCGTTGTGTGCGTGAGCTGTTCATGAACAGCGAATGACCGTGTATGAGTGAACACATTACGCATACGGCGTGTGGCATTGTTTTAGTGGATTAAATAAATGTAATTATTAGTTACTTATATATTTATTTAATAAATTAAATTATTTATCAAATTATTTGCTTTCATAGTAAATAATAGACTTATTTTATATTCTTATATGTCTCGATAGAATTAAATAAGTAAAAAATACTTTTTACTTTTTCATGGAATTAATTGATTAATATTTTTTTGATATATTCAATTTTTAAATTTTATAAAAATGAAATTATTAATGAAAAAATATTGGAATTTAAACTTTTGTAAAGTATATAAGGGCAGATGAGCATATATCATTTCATGTTTACTTATTTATGATGCAGCTTTAGCGTAATGGTTACGATGTGCGCTTTGAAATGTTGCCACCCTGGGTTCAAATCCGGGTACATTCAATTTTTTTTTTTTACAAAAGTTGAATTTTAATTTTTTTAAATATTTTATTTTACAAAATTATATTTTTTAAATTATTAAAAAATAAATAATCAAATCAGTTGATTAATATAAATCTTTAAGTTGAAAAATTTATTTATTTATTTCGCAAGTAATTAAAAAATTACTATAAACACTAAATATAAATTATTTACATGTTAGGTCCTGGCTTGCACCAGGACTAAATAAAAGTGTATATGTTATTTAATTATATTTATTAATTGCATTGAATATATATATATATATATATATATATATATATATATATATATATATATATATTATGTTCGTTTAAAATATTGAATTTATTTATAAAATGTATGTCATAAAGATAAAGATATATGAATCTAGTGGTGGAAAAACTCCACCAGTATTTAATTGAACGAAATCGCTCTCACGATTGAATATTATTAAAGGATAAACTTGATTCTTGAAATGAAGAGTTTATTGAATAATTATATATTCTTACCTTGTAGTATTTCTCAGTAGATTGGAGCTGGGTATGGGCAGACAAATGAATAGGCACAATATGTTAATAGATCCTCGAGGTTTATTGATATCTTTTAACACTTTTGATACAATTAATTTTTATGCGCGTATATATTTTAATAATTGATATATGTATATTTAGTAATAACAATTGCTTTGAAATATAGAACTTGACGGGCAGTGTAAACGTATTACCAATAAGAAACCCGGGGTAATGTCCGTTTTTCGATGGTTTCAATTTGGTTTTATACTTATCTTTGTTTATAAGATTTTATTGCCTTTTACATCAATTTTTATTTATAAATTTTCTTAAATTTTAATAATATGTTTTGTAATGTTTTTAAGATTTGTAAAATTCATTTTGAAATTTCGAAACCTACGTTTCGATTTTTTTCTTATGATCTACTTAATTTCGCTTAATAATGAAATAATACGAGTGTTCAATAATTGAGGAATTTGATTTACCAATGTTAATAAAAACGATACGTTTGTGATGTAACACCTCGGTGCTCAGGAGATTGCATATCAGAAGAATAGGCAATTAAAAAAAAATAAAAGATAGGTCAATTATTGAATATTTACAATATTACGATTAAAATTTAAAAAATTAAGCAGGAACTGTATATGTATTCATTATTATTTTTTTATGAGTGGCCAAGAGAAGGGTACGTTTTATGACGTAACACCTTAGGGCTCAAACACGTTGCTTATTGAAACAAAAGCAACATAAAAATCTGAAAACAGTTACTGATTAATAATTCTTAAAATCTATTTATAATTAACATCGATTAAAGTTTTATACAATGATTCGGGCTATTAATTTTTGTAGAACATGGGTTGATGACATTATGATTACGATTCAGCAAAGTAAAAAAATGTATGCTGCTGACATGTCTATTTTTTTATGTTACTATTAATTTTCGTTGCTCTTTATCGGGTATTTAAGAGCTAGTTTGTATTTGTTTTTTATCAATTATTACCATGTATCCGAGGAGATAGTACACTCAAATCTGCGTAAGTACTATTTACATTTTACATTTTAACATATTAGAATTGACCTTAATAAAAAATTAGCATCTAAACTTTTAATAAATTACACAGGCCCACAAAATGAAAAAAAATGTCTGAACTTTTGACCGGACATACATATTCCCATGTATTTTTCGACGCTGAATCCGAATCTGTAATAAAAATATAGGGTTTTCCTACCTTTTCTCAGAGTTTTATTGAAAAAACCTCATTTTTTACGGGTTTTTTGCGGTTTTTCGAGTCTAGAAAAAACAAATCATGAGATACGGTTAATTAGACTTCAAAATCGAATTTTACGGGAAAAAATACACGGGAAACCTTACCTTCAAATTTTTTTAACGCGATTCTAGTCCTCTGTATGGGGCTGAAAAGATGAGGAAATCGGTAAAAGTCGAAATTTTGCCTAAAATGGATTTAAACAATATTAAAATTTAATCATGCGTCTTTTGAAGAGTCGATAAACATTGGAAATACTATCCTGGGGGTTTTTCAGATTGCTGATCATGAATTTGAAGTCAGATTGTGTAAAAACTACTTCTAGAGGGCGGTGACAAGAACTGTATATGGTAAATTTATCGATTTTTTAAAAATTTTACGTCTGAAATACTAATTTTAGAGTCTTTCACAGCATTGACTGTAAATTCAAGATATTAACTTAGCCTATTGTGTACGTTAAACTTAACATTTTGTCTATGTTTGTCTCTCTCTCTCTCTCTCTCTCTCTCTCTTCCGATGTTTTTTTAAATTGGCTTACGCTTACGTACACGTTTCTCTTCGAATGACCGATGTAGTGGATTTCTGACACGTTTTTGTCCTTTTTCGCAGCTGTTTCTCTTTTTATCATCCAGCAGTAATCTGCTAACATGTTGATACCCCAGTTTCCTTGAAATCTACGTTCAAACTCCTTTAAATCTTGGTGAAATCGTTCACCATGCTCTTCACTAAAGTCACCGTTATTTTCAGGAAACTGATCAACGTGTGAATCAAGAAAATGAAGTTTTAAGTTCATTAGACAACCCAATTTTTCAAAATTACGTACCATTCCTTCGAAAATTTTGATACCGCCTCTGCATATAAAGCTTGGATTGATAAAGCAATTAGTTAAAGCTTTGGACAAGGACGGTCAATGCTTCCAATATATAAGCAAAGTATTTCCCCATAAATCTGATGCTAAATTAAATGAAGGTATTTTTGATGGTCCTGAAATCCGAACTTTATTTAGAGACGAAAACTTTGAACAAAGCATGACTGATGTTGAAAAGGCAGCATGGTTAAGTTTTAAAGAGATATCGACGAAATTTTTGGGTAATGCCAAAGACACGAATTATAAAGCTATTGTGAAAAGAATGGTACGTAATTTTGAAAAATTGGGTTGCCTAATGAACTTAAAACTTCATTTTCTTGATTCACACGTTGATCAGTTTCCTGAAAATAACGGAGACTTTAGTGAAGAGCATGGTGAACGATTTCACCAAGATTTAAAGGAGTTTGAACGTAGATTTCAAGGAAACTGGGGTATCAACATGTTAGCAGATTACTGCTGGATGATAAAAAGAGAAACAGCTGCGAAAAAGGACAAAAACGTGTCAGAAATCCACTACATCGGTCATTCGAAGAGAAACGTGTACGTAAGCGTAAGCCAATTTAAAAAAACATCGGAAGAGAGAGAGAGAGAGAGAGAGAGAGAGACATACATAGACAAAATGTTAAGTTTAACGTACACAATAGGCTAAGTTAATATCTTGAATTTACAGTCAATGCTGTGAAAGACTCTAAAATTAGTATTTCAGACGTAAAATTTTTAAAAAATCGATAAATTTACCATATACAGTTCTTGTCACCGCCCTCTAGAAGTAGTTTTTACACAATCTGACTTCAAATTCATGATCAGCAATCTGAAAAACCCCCAGGATAGTATTTCCAATGTTTATCGACTCTTCAAAAGACGCATGATTAAATTTTAATATTGTTTAAATCCATTTTAGGCAAAATTTCGACTTTTACCGATTTCCTCATCTTTTCAGCCCCATACAGAGGACTAGAATCGCGTTAAAAAAATTTGAAGGTATGGTTTCCCGTGTATTTTTTCCCGTAGAATTCGATTTTGAAGTCTAATTAACCGTATCTCATGATTTGTTTTTTCTAGACTCGAAAAACCGCAAAAAACCCGTAAAAAATGAGGTTTTTTCAATAAAACTCTGAGAAAAGGTAGGAAACCCCTATATTTTTATTACAGATTCGGATTCAGCGTCGAAAAATACATGGGAATATGTATGTCCGGTCAAAAGTTCAGACATTTTTTTTCATTTTGTGGGCCTGTGTTATAATTTTTTTTTTTTTTTTTTGTTACAGTTTCGAGATTGGCGACTAACAAGGTTGTTCCGGGCCATGAATAGAGATTATAATGATCTATGGTGGTCCGGGAATCATACCCCAATTTCCTCTGATATATGGGATTTAGGATTGCTTTTCAAACATGAGACCCGGATAGTAATAGTAAGAGGTCGTAGGATGACGATGGAAGTCTTCCAGGATGAATTTAAAATATTTGACGGAACTAACATTGTTAGTACTGGACAACTGTTTCCAAATCATCCTCGCCAAATCAATCTCTGGGAAGATATTGATCCTGAGGCTATTCTATTTCATGGGGAAAGGTGGGATTAAATATCTCCCACTCTATATTAATTTATTTTATATATGAACTTGTAAATTTCCTCTCTTCTCTTTTCTTTCCTTTTTTCTTAAAATATATATACACATATTATTAAAATAAATATTGTTTTCATTTATTTTCCCCATATCATATTCCTTATTCTTATTTTATTTAATAATAATATAAAGATAAAAATTTATAAGTTATAAATCAAAGTTGAATTCAAATATTTTTAAATTCATAATTTATTAATAATGCTAAGTTATTTGATGAATTATAAACTTTACTTTGATTATTTTTATAAATTTAATTATAACAATCCTTTTGTTTTTTTTTCTTTAATTTTAAAAATATGAATCTGAAATATGCTAAGTTTTAATAATGCTTGAATAAATATATGAATGACATATGATTAGTGTCATTCACCCCTTCCCGCACAAAGTTGAATCGGAATCGATTCAGCAAATAAAACAAAAAGATAGTTAAACAACGAACTTAAAATTCCTTATAAACTTAAAGTATTATAGTTCTATTATAACTTGATTTTATATCCCTTTGTTAGATTATTTCTTAAATAATAATATGCTAAATAACTTAATTTGTAGAATAATTAATTTTTTTTTTATTATCTTAGTTTCCTCTTTATCTTTCTTATATGAATAGAAAGTTAAAATTTCGATGAATAATATTTAAAATTTAAATAAAATATGTGCTTACTAAAGTATATAAATAAATGATACGCAGAAAAATAAACAAAAAAAAATGAAATCTATAATCGCTTTAATATAGATGTGTATCGTACATCCATAATATGTTTTTTTTTTTTTTTTTATCGTTAACTCAAATATGCTTACGATGTCAATTGATATCGACATGTTTAGGTGAATGACACACGCGCATAGTGTCATTCATTCTTTTGTGTAACACAAAACAATGAAATATGTATAATTTTTGTTATATTTGAATATTATGTATATGTGATTTATTTCAAATCACAATTAAAAAGTTTTATAATTGTTTCTATAACTAACAAATAATTTTTATCGGCTATATTTATATGTATTTAATTATATATATGATAATGCTTATTTAATAGAATGACATTTATGGGCTGATTTCGAATGTATTGAATTACAAAATCTGTATAGTTGATTAATCTTAAATAATGTTAAATACTACAATCTCTTTTTTTTCTGGTGGCTTTGGTATTGAAGATTTATTTGTGGGAGTAATATATGGTGACTTCTCTGGTAGAGGTGGGGGGGGGGGCGGTTGGTTTAGATAATGGTGTAGGGTTTCGTTTAGGTAGAGGATGCTGAAGAATAGGTTGTGATATATCTTGTTTCTCAATTTTTATTCCTTGTGATTCAATTTCTTCATACTTGGTTTCTCTTTTTATTTGATTATTCTTTAATGTAATCATTAAATAAGTAATAGAGCTGAAAATTGCTCCCAGTAAATTAATAGACCAGCCATAAATAGTGTGTAGGGTATAGCCCCTTATAATTGTGTCCACATTAAATTTAATTATTTGAGACATCCCATGGAACTATGCCCTTCAAATCAATATAATATTATTAAAACATTCTTAAATTTAAAAATTATAAATCTTAATTTCATTTCTATTCAAAAGGTTAACAACCAAAATTAGTTCCATGCGATGTCCCCAGTCAGCGGTTTCCCAATACCGACTCATTGCGAAAACTCAACCGTCAACTGAATCTAAGTGTAAAGGAGAGACAGAGAAGAATGGTAAAAGAATTCATTAGTAAGCAAGCTAATGAACTTTTAGGAAGTTAAACGACTCCTGTCCTGAAAATTTTGACTACATGTCGAGGTTTGATTGGAGCTTCCATCTCTCGATCGCCCGGGCGCGAAGTAATAAAAACAAACCTCTACGTCACTACATCTCCTTTAGTCACAACAAGACGGCAACCGCAAGAGTTGGCTCTGCCAGGTCCACTGGGAAAATCAGTGTTACTTTAAATTTTTATTACTTAAGTTATTTTAATATTAAATATTAGTGAGTAGATTAGAGCCCTACTTCGCTAATAAATAAAAATAAGAAAATACTAAGATATAAGATTCAAATTTAATTACTAAATTAAATCAAAATCAGTTAATAGTGACAACGAGTGTAAACTTGAGATCTAAGGTGAATCAAGGTGACGTTCGAGGTAATAATCTGAAATATTAACCGAACGTTCGAGCGATTGAAGGACGAAGCCCAACCTTATCTTGCCACGGACATTCTTCTCAGAAGCCAATTTTCATCTCTCTCTCTCTCTCCTAATCAGTGAGTTATTTATGCTAACGAAATTTCAAATCAAGTTGATAATAGTTAAGACGCAAAAATAAAAAAAAATTAAATAATACAATCATACGATTTTATTTTTGTTAATAAAACAGAAAATCGTTCAATTACTTTTGTTACTCTAAGATAATTACTGTAAGATTTATATCCAGAAAAAGAAGGATATATAATGATAAGTTATATGAATAATTATTAGAGAACAATATTGATTCTCCTATTATTTTATCAAAAATTAATTAAATTACGGAAATGATAACAATTATAAATTAATAAAATACAATTTTTGTTAACCATATAAGTGTATGATTTACATTAATCAAAGGTTTCGAAGTTAATTGTTAATTAAATTGTAGGAAGGGAAATAAGTGGAATTAAAATTTTAATTTTGTTTTGAATATTAATAAAATAAAGAAAAGAAATAAATTTAAATTCTTGTAGTTGATTTAAAAATTATTTATATTAAAAATTTAACTAACAATAAACATATATATATTTATATTAATTTATGCACTAACAATCATATTTATAGAATTACAGTATAAATTATATTTAAACACAAATATTATATATATACATATATATATATATATATATATATATATATATATATATATATATATAACATATACACACATACATATATATATATATATAACTAAATTTAAACAATAACTTAAACGAATATAGTGAATGAATACGTGAGAACGTATGAGATAGAGCGAACGTACACCGAGAAACTTTTTGGGACGAGAGACCTCAGGTAGTCTAAGACCTGACGTCTCAGTAAAGTAAGTGTGCCATCCCGCCTTGAGTATAAAGGTCGGAAACCCTCATGACTGAGACGGCACAACGGTATAAGCCTCGATAGAATAAGCAAGACGTCTCGTCTTAAACATAAAGGTCTGAGACCCTCATGACCAAGGCGGCGGGCCTATGCAATAAGATGTATCTCAAGTTTGGAACGTTCGTATACGAATTGCTTATATAGTAGCGTCTTTAGTCTTCGAGCTCAAGCTATAAAGGTCTCAGGCCTTTGTACGGAGACACGACACCTCGGATTGTTAATCAGACATTGGACCTTAAACATCAAGTCCCCCCAACTTCATTTAGGAGGTATAATACCTTCATAATATTATAATTTAACTGGGACCTCTCGTCTCACTATTTACCAAGGTCTCTCACCCCAAAAAGTTTCTCGGTGTATGTAATTGAGAGAACGAAAGCTGCATACGTGAGTAAGTGGGGAGAGCGAACAAGTATATACACTGACAAAAAAGCCGATTGCACACGCTGCGGAGTCAATTGTTGTGAATGATTTAGACAACATTCGCAGCTATTAATAACGGAAAATCGCAATATAAAAGTGCGTAACAATATCGCAGCCAATCATTCCAACTTTCTGTATAAAAGATTACATTGATCGGAGCAGAGCGCTGCGACTAAGCTGCGTTGTGGCTCGCTATGGCTCTCTGTAGTCTACGGCACAGAAAGCTGAATCCAAGCCCAGCGACTAAACTGCTTTGTCGCTCGCTACGGCTCTCCGTAGTCTACGGCACAGAAAGCTGAATCCGAACACAGCGATTTATTGTGTGGTCGCTCGCTTTGAATGCCGATCTCAAGCATTGCGACAACGATTTGAACACACTTGCTTGATTAATAAATAACATTAAAAAAATGATAATTTTTACTTCCTTTTATATATTTTTTTTAATGTTCATGTAATTATGTGAAATCATAATTTTGAACTATTTTTAAAAATTTATAATTTATAAATACAGTTATTAATGCTTTAATATCTTTGATTATTTTTTTTTTATTTTTAGATTTATTAGGACATATTTAAAGTTAAATAATTAAAAAACTATACTAATAAATCTATTAACAAATCTAAAAATAAAACAAATGAAAAATTGAGAAAGAAAATAAATTTTTTGACAAACAATTTATGTGATTATGGATAATAACATTTATGAAGTTATTACTAAACATTATAATACTGTTTAGTAATAACTTCATAAAACATTATAAAAACTAACATTATAAAATATTATGACAGATTTATTGGTAATATCGTCACTACATATTTATGGATGATATCTGATAAAAATGTATTTGTACGTTTTCTTCAAAACAAAGTGCGTTTGAAGAAAGAAAATCTTATGATTGATTAAAAATGACTGTTTTAAATACTTTTCCGCAAATTCAGGTGTTTTTAGAAATTTTCTTCGTTATCGCTGAAATTTATTCGTTCTTTATAAAAAAATATTAAGTCAAGTCATTAAATATCAAATCAACTTAGGCAGTTTTTGTGTATATTCAATAGTGATTTTTCACCTAACAGGTAAGTTAAAAAGTCAAAATATTATCATTTAAAAAAATTCAATCATATTGTACACGTTATTTTCAACAAAAATAGTTCTATTAAGTTTTTACAATAGTTTGATACTTTTTAATAGAAAATTTATTAAAACATTAATTTAACCAAAAAATTTGAGTAAATAAAAATATTCCATTACTTTGAATTTTTAACCACAAAATTTTTATTTATATTTTGGAAACCAAATGGAACATATTCCCAGACTCATTGATTTTTATTATTTAGCTGTGCAAATTGATGTGAAATTTTTCGTATGTATATATATATATATATATATATATATATATATATATATATATATATATATATATATCTACAAGTTCTATGAATTTGATCTTATAACTAAGAGTATTATTTTATTATAATTTCATAAAATGGAATAAAATAATATATGAACGAAAATTATTTTAAATAAATTTCAAAGATATATTGGTACATCTTTAAAAGTTTAAACTTTAAATATCACTTTTTTCAAACAATTTTTAAACAGTGACTATTCTATTACATTAAAAAATACACAACTGTTTGCGAATAAATTATTCTTTTTTGAAACTATTAAACAAAACTCATTTTTTTAAAAGCTATATTGCACGGTACCTTGAAAATTTCATTAATAGTATCAAATATTTTCTAAAAATGATATGAATGGTTTTTGCATAAATGGTATGGAAAAAAGCAAATTTTCGAAGGTTCTTTCATTGAATATAATTTAAACTATGCAAATAATTTTTAAGAAAACAAAAACAAAAGATTTAAGAGTAGGTCGAGTATATTCGTCTTTTTCTAATCAAAGAATTGTTTTTTTTACAATAACTAGTATAATCAAGAAAACGTTGAAAGACACAAAATATATTTTATTTCTTATTTCTCATATTTTATTTATATACTGAATGTTTAAATTTAAATAAATCAAAATTGTTTAATTATTGTGATTTTAACTGTTAAGACGTGCGCATTTCGCAGTATCGAAGTCAGTATAACTTAACAGTTAATTTATTTTCTCATTGTATAACATTGTGTAAAAATTCTTTCTTAATTTCAAACAAATATTTTATTAAAACTTTATTTTATGAATGCAATTACATTTATATTCAAAAATTTTAGATTAGATTTTTTAATTAAAACCTATGTCTTATAATTATTTATATTATTTGTTCAAACAACATAAACATTTAGTACTATACAACAACATATATTTTTAATTAAATGCTTTATATATTTGGTTTAGCAAAACATACGGTCAAATGACCAGTTACCGTTCCTTTAAGGTTCAGGCAGATACATTTCTTTCAATAAAACAAATCTCAAGGTGTCTCAAGGTCTCAAATCTCAACCTCTCTTGGTTTAAATTATATTTAATGAAAGAACCTTCGAAAATTTGCTTTTTTCCATACCATTTATGCAAAATCCATTCATATCATTTTTAGAAAATATTTGATACTATTAATGAAATTTTCAAGGTACCGTGCAATATAGCTTTTAAAAAAATGAGTTTTGTTTAATAGTTTCAAAAAAGAATAATTTATTCGCAAACAGTTGTGTATTTTTTAATGTAATAGAATAGTCACTGTTTAAAAATTGTTTGAAAAAAGTGATATTTAAAGTTTAAACTTTTAAAGATGTACCAATATATCTTTGAAATTTATTTAAAATAATTTTCGTTCATATATTATTTTATTCCATCCCTGGTAGAAATTTGAACATTAAAAATGGTGTAAACAACAATTTATGACCATTTTCAATAGTAATATTTTGTCATGTCAATATTGGCGAATAAATGGCAATTTTTTGCTGAATCTGCAGAGCTCAAATTTTTTGGTATATTGGTTAGCATCTTATAGGCAAAAAATGCTAATATAAAAATGTTGTTAAAAATTTTTGTATTTAGCCAAAAAAATACGCATTTTAAGTAAACGGAGAGAAAAAATCAGTAACAGCTATCTAAAAATTAGGTAAACTGTGGACAACTTTTTTTGACTAGTTATATAACTTTTTAGTAATGAGTCCTTAATTTTTCAGATCATAGGTAAAATCATAACCTCACTTTTGCCACGTGGCGAGAAAATATAGATTAGTATTTATTCACATTCCTTCGTCAATGTTTATTTTTATTGGAATTTATAAAAATAAAAATAATTTTAAATTTTATTAAAATAAAAATATGAAACGCAGTACGAAACGAATATAAAAATATCGTTTTTTAAAATAATAAATGGAAAATTTTATTAATCGTTTAAAAATAACCTCTAACAATCCGATCACAACTCAAAATATACTCGCGAATATATTAACAAAAGTGATTCTATTAATGATTAATGATAACTTTCAAGAAAAAACCTTAAATGATTCTTAATAGTAATCAATTAGAGCACAATTTGATAGACTCTACTGTTAACTATCTATATTCAAATAATAGTGGATCAGACTCAACATTTTATTAGCATTTTTTAGCACTATGAAGGTTGAAAAAAACGTTTCATATTAGTTCAAATAATGGCCATAAAACATTCCCATTTTCTGCTCTTCACTTTAAAGAAATGGCCATAAAATGGTAGAAAAAGCGTTTCATTTTCTACCAGGGATTTTATGAAATTATAATAAAATAATACTCTTAGTTATAAGATCAAATTCATAGAACTTGTAGATATATATATATATATATATATATATATATATATACATACGAAAAATTTCACATCAATTTGCACAGCTAAATAATAAAAATCAATGAGTCTGGGAATATGTTCCATTTGGTTTCCAAAATATAAATAAAAAATTTTGTGGTTAAAAATTCAAAGTAATGGAATATTTTTATTTACTCAAATTTTTTGGTTAAATTAATGTTTTAATAAATTTTCTATTAAAAAGTATCAAACTATTGTAAAAACTTAATAGAACTATTTTTGTTGAAAATAACGTGTACAATATGATTGAATTTTTTTAAATGATAATATTTAGACTTTTTAACTTACCTGTTAGGTGAAAAATCACTATTGAATATACACAAAAACTGCCTAAGTTGATTTGATATTTAATGACTTGACTTAATATTTTTTTATAAAGAACGAATAAATTTCAGCGATAACGAAGAAAATTTCTAAAAACACCTGAATTTGCGGAAAAGTATTTAAAACAGTCATTTTTAATCAATCATAAGATTTTCTTTCTTCAAACGCACTTTGTTTTGAAGAAAACGTACAAATACATTTTTATCAGATATCATCTATAAATATGTAGTGACGATATTACCAATAAATCTGTTATAATGTTTTATAATGTTAGTTTTTATAATGTTTTATGAAGTTATTACTAAACAGTATTATAATGTTTAGTAATAACTTCATAAATGTTATTACTCTGGTAACATGGTCAACACAATTTTGCTGCAATTTTGCTGCAATTTTCTTGAAAATCAAAAAATTGCAGCAGAACATGTGCTGTCTGTTTCCGCATTTCATAGGGTTTTTTATGAAAAAAAATTACAGCAGATAAGTGCAACAAAATTGCACGTTTCTGGCAGAGAGAAAGTGCAATCTATGGAACGGAAAGAATGCGCAGAATCTTGAAGATATTTTGCAGTAAACTTGCAGAAAAAACTTATTACAGACACTAGCAACAAAATTGAGTAAATAATTCCGGACAAAGTTTTGCAGCACAATTACGTAAGAATTGCAAATTGTCAAGTGCGATTCTGCGAATCGTAATAAGTACACAAGCATATAACAGAATCGAAACAGTCTTGCATCAGAAACTTGCAGCAGCACTTTACCTCAGATTTACATAAGAATGACATAAGTTGAGCGCAATTATATGACGAGAATAAACACGCAAACTTGCAGCAGAATCGAAGCAGTCTTCCGTAAGAATCTTGCAGCAGTACTTTACCCCAGAATTACATAAGAATGACATAAGTTGAGCGCAATTGTATGACGAAAATAAGCACGTAAACTTGCAGCAGAATCGAAGCAGTCTTCCGTAAGAATCTTGCAGCAGCACTTTACCCCAGAATTACATAAATATGACAAAAGGTGCAATTATATGACAAGAATAAACACGCAAATGTATAGTAGAATCAAAGCAATTTTATGTGAGAATCTTGCAGCAGATTTGCGCTAAAATTACATCAGAAGGACAAAAGTTAAATGCAATCTTATCATAAGAATAATCACGCGAGTACATGGCATACTTGAAGCTATCTCGCATAAGAATCTTGCGACAAAACTTTACTACTGAATTACGTATGAATGTAGAACCAAAATATTTATCATCTTTTACTAATAGGAATTTATTTAAAACTTTTCTTAGATATTATAAAAATTTTTTATCTACGTTTTTTATATTTTACAGTTGGCTGCAATGGTCTTCTCTCTTCTCCCCAATGTCTACATGTATATAATTTTATACTATAACATCAGCGCCCACCCCTTCGTGTATATATGTCAATTGTTTTTTGCGTTCCTTTATTTTTTCTTTTAGCCAATATGTGCCTATAGGTGTAGGCATCGGTAGTAAGAACACGTAGAGTTTAAAGAAATACATTAAATGTAACGCAATTATAAATTATTATATTTTTATTAAATTATAAATTATAATTTTTAAATTCAACATTTGCTTTCTTAAAATCTGTCAACAACTCTTATGAACATGTTCTCGTTAGTTAGATGTTAATAATATTCACAATGAAAATTTTTTATTAAAATGCAATGTATTATCTTTATTCTATAAAGTAACTTCAATTTTTGGAACTATTGATTAACTTTGAAATTCTATAAACCGTGCTGCTGCAAGATTCTTATGGAAGACTGCTTCGATTCTGCTGCAAGTTTACGTGTTTATTTTCGTCATACAATTGCGCTCAACTTATGTCATTCTTATGTAATTCTGGGGTAAAGTACTGCTGCAAGATTCTTACGGAAGACTGCTTCGATTCTGCTGCAAGTTTGCGTGTTTATTCTCGTCATATAATTGCGCTCAACTTATGTCATTCTTACGTAATTCTAGGGTAAAGTGCTGCTGCAAGATTCTTACGGAAAACTGATTCGATTCTGCTGCAAGTCCACGTGTTTATTCTCGTCATACAATTGCGCTCAACTTATGTCATTCTTATGTAATTTTGGGGTAAAGTGCTACAGCAAGATTCTTACGGAAGACTGCTTCGATTCTGCTGCAAGTTTGTGTGTTTATTCTTATCTTAGAATCGCACGTTTCAATTGGTAATCTGTTACAAATCTGACGCACGTTTCAGTCGCAATTAAATTTCAGCAGATATGCATTAAAATGTGGAAACAGACTACGCAAGTTCTGTACAATCGTGCTTGCAATAGATTGTGTTACCAGGGTGTTCAGCCCGTTGACCATTGTCAGAACCTGCTGCCAATAATTTTTCTTGCTGTTTCGTTTTATTAACCTTCAGGCGGCCGGGGTGGCCGGGGTGGCCCCTTTCGGGGTCATCTGATGTTGGCCACTTATCACTAGATATTTTTGAAAGTTTAGTATGGAAATTTTTTACAAAGTATGACTTGATAAGTGGCCAACATCAGATGACCCCGAAAGGGGTCATGCCGGCCGCCTGAAGGTTAAATATGCCAAGCCATTACCAAATGTCTGCTCTAGGCTTCTCTTTCGACCAACCATCTTGCTTGAGCTTTGTTGTTACTGCTGCTGTCACCGTCGTCAAACTGCGGCTAGACTGAGTGGGTGCCGCTTCTTTTATACTGTAAAAATTGGTGGGGGCGCCGCAAAAAGCTGTTGTGCGACCAATCAGAGACAACCAAATATTATATTACTCGTACGAGATTTCTCCCACAAAATTCTTGACTATAGTATCATTTTTTTGCAAGTTCTATGAGAAATTTTCCAAGGATTTCTTGAAACCCAATCCGCTAGACATATAATACAGAAACATGATACAATAATGACCACAAACGTTGGAATATTCGTTTTGTAAGCGTTTATTATTCCATCTAAATTTTTTACAATTTTGCTGAATACGTCGTAAATGTTGTTGAATTTGTGGTGGTTTACCAAGACTATCAAAGTACACACCTGTGCCATACTTATCAACGTATATGGAAACCCAGTGCGCACCACGCTGGTTATAATTTTGCGTATTAAGCACAAACGCACAAGGTTTCACCCACATCAGAGGAATCCGATCCGCTGGATAAACGCCTACTGCGTGAAACTTGTACCTCAACAGATATTGAACAATCTCTTTTGAATTCATTACGGAGAATTTCTAAAAATTCTTCCGAAATCAGCGATTTTACGCTGGGGTTAAGTTTCAGTAGCCGATGTTTCAAATTAGCAACGTTATTTAGTGCACACACGTAATTTGAATGAGGTGATTTTAAGTAATGATGCATGCACTGTACACTGCTGAAATTTAAATTTCTAAAAGCTGGACAATCTTCTTCTTTTTTTAAATTTTCAATCCTACAGGTGGTGAGCTTGGAAAGTAGTTTAAGCTTTTCTTGACCTCGCACGAAAATTGTACGACAATTCATCCAAATATCTTCCAAATTTTTGTTTAATCTTTTTATCGATATATCACCTTCGTACCACTCCAGACCATGATGATTCAGTGTCACCCAATTGTTCTGTCTCAAAGCATTTTTAGGTAAGCGTCTTAAATTACAAGGAGGCACCACAATGCAATGAGCGATAAAGTTTTTATGAATAGCAAGTACAGCCACCTCCTTTGGAATCAAACGATTTTTGTTGTCCTTTAAAAAACTGCACATCAATTACCACGTCCATACTGTTTGCAATGAAAGTTGCTCGCCGACTGAGATAATAAAGCCGGCTTTGCTTAACTTAAATAGTGAGTAATGTACCCCCCACCACCACTACTTAACTGCTATAATCCACGACAACCTGTCTCGACGAGTCAATTTCGAACAAATGGTCGTATTCAGCATAAATTATACAATTTACAGCACCCTCTAGTAAGTCGTCGAATCTAACATCAATTCGTACATTACCATTTTTTATCAAATTCCAATGACTACCATCACTCGCCGATAAATCAGGTGTCGAATCAAAAGCGAATAGGCAGTAACCGTTTGGATAGTCTTCACGGTTAATCGAGTTGCCTGAATTCATAAAGTGAATACCTGTGCCGGAAAAAAGTGTATGATAGTAGTATAGGACCTACGATGGGGAGACGGATGACGTCATCCTCCCCATCGTAGGTCCCGTGAGTTTTAATCCAATAACCCATGATAGGTCGTGATTTTATGACTCATAAAAATTTTATGACCCATAAAAACATGACGTCAATCGGAGAGAGAGAGAGAGACAGAGAGAGAGAATTCCCCATCGTAGGTTCCGTGATTTTTAACCCAATAACCCATGATAGGTCGTGAAACGTGAGAGAGAGAGTATATATATATATATATATATATGAAGAGAGAGAGAGAGAGAGAGAGAGAGAAAGCACGATGTGTACTTACTGCAGGTCGAAATGAAAATGACGATTTTTATGAAATGATGGGTGATTATATATTGTGATGAAATGATAAAGTTTTCGAGAGAGTGAGAGAGAGAGGGAGAAGGAGAGAGAGAGAGAGTATGTATATATTTATGTTTATGTATTCTACGTTATTATTAAAATGGTGGTCCTGAAAAGGACCATTTAAAAATAAGTATAAAATTTATTTATATTTTTCGTATCCTTTTCTTTCAGGAAATGAGTACGTATTTATTGAATATTTTGCGGAATATTGTTTATTTTTTTCTGATTTCTCTTTCTTTATAAGAGGTTCTTTCTCTTCTGCCGTAGAGGAAACTCTATCGGAGTAAGTCGGTGCTGACGTAAATTTTCCCTGATTCTGTCCCATTTTTACACGATGTGTACTTAACGCAGGTCGAAATGAAAATGACGACTTTTATGAATTGATGGATGATTATATACTGTAGTGAAATTATAAAAAAAGTTGTCGAGGAATAGGAGAGTGAACAGGGATTGAATAGAAATAATTATTTAAATAGTTTAAAATAATTTATTTATAAAAATGTAAAAGTACAGAAAAATTTACTTTCTATTGATTGAATAATCATTAATTTCTTTTAAAAGTATAGGTTCTATTATATTTTTCATTCTTTCCACTCTCATTCTAAATCTCTCTCTATCACGCGCGGCTTGTTCCCAAAGCCCGCGTCGTGCTACGCGACTCGCATAGTCCCACACATACATGATACGTATACTTGGTTCTCCTTCTTTAAAATGCACTCGCTTCATTTTATTATTATTATTATTATTATTATTGTACATTTTTACTTATAATACACAATTTTACTCTTCATACAAAAAAGCGAATAAATCGTTATATATAAAAGGTAAAGTATTAGCACTTATTTCTAATATTACAATATTTAGATCTGATTTGCACAAATCATTGTCGTCAAGCATTTTTGTTAAAACAAAAGACGTCACATCGTGAACTTTTAAACTATAGTATTGTTGAAACATAAAAAAGTTTTTCATTATATTCATTTTCACATCTTCTTCATTATCTTTCTTAATTTCATCTTTTAGATATTCTTGAATGTAGTCAATAATTCGATTTACCTTATCAGCCTGCTGCTCCAACTGCGCAATACGTTCATCGATGCAAGGCATCATCAGTTTGAGCCCGTCAAATGTCACTTTTTGAAGACACGTAGTGGGTGGTTGGAATGTATGCCTTCTTCTTTTATTAGGTGATTCGTTTTCTTCATCTTCGTTTACTAATTTTGGTAGAGCCGCAGGGTTAAGTACAGCTCTCTTCTCAAATATAATACTCCTCGTACTATATGATGTTGTAAATAAGATATCGTGATTTTCTAAATATACTTTCGAAGGGTCACCGTACTCCGTCTTGAATATATGCGCTTCTTGGAAATACGCGTTAATAAGATCAATTTGGTTCTTCAATAATCGCCAAGAACTGATATCAAAAGTAACCCATCTGTAAAAATGTGCAGTCGATATTTTTACACAAGATACGTAGTAGCCATCACGAAATTGTAATCCAACAGAAACTCGCTTACTTAGAGACTTATTGATAAAGTACGTCGTCGAGAGAAGCATGTTATTCAGTTGAATAACGTAGTCTTTTGTAAGATTGCGTTCACTACACTTTTCACTAGTAGACTCCGCCATGTTCGTTTTTAAAATATAAAAATCTTATAACTTAGATCTGACTACGACTGCTGCTGAAAATATACTGAGTCGTATCTGGATTTTGCTGCTGACTTTATACCCAGAGCCCTCTAGAAAATTTGATATTATGACGTGTCTGTACACAATGACTCCTTTATGAAAAAAAAGCGATAAAGGATGAAGTGTTTTTAAAGAAAGAAATAATATACGATCGTAAATGTCTACAAAAGGGTGTGAACTCATTATATTTTACAGCTACACAGATCACAAAGGTTCTATTCATATCAATATATGTGTGTTTGCGATTACGTCTTTATTCGGTTAAGTGAGAAATTTAATTTTATTACTTTTCTTTTGAGATTACTTATCGATATACTTTTCTAAGAAATCTAAGCAAACATCAATAAATTAATTTGACAGATACTCATGATATTTACTTTTATGGTTTTAAGAAAGAGAGCAGTATGGTGGGAAATTTTTTATGATTCGAAAATAATTTTTTATGATTCGAAAATAAAAATTTAATACTTTGGCTTACAAAAAGAACTCTATTCATTATCAAGTCTAATATATTTTTAGTGTGTGTGTGTGCGTGAAGGAAAGAAAGCGGATAGGTGTTGAAGGAGGAGGGGTGTCAGAAAAAATCAACACATTAATGTACATTTTCAATTCTGTTTTATTAATCATAAATTTATTATATGAGTAATACATTCTTTTTTAGTATGACATTTTCGAAGTGCATGACTGGTTACAAAAACCAAAACCTAACGAACGTTCATTCTGAAAAGTTTCCACATATTTCTTCCGTTTAATCTTATTTCGTAAAAGAGTGTTATAAAATTTTACAACTAATTTATCGTTTTTCTTTGAATCTCTTGAAAACATGCTACAAAACGTACGTAAATTATGAAGATGGCACATATGGTAAAGAAACATAATGCAATATTGTCCACATACTTGTGAGTCGTAGCTTTGCATTTTTTGTTTATTCCACTGATACTGTCTACAGTTACGTTTGAGCCTATTGAGATGATGTGGTGAGACTGGTGGGTATCCATAGCTGTCAAAGTACGTTCCGTATCCATTATTATCTATATATATAGCGATCCAATGAGAACCACGCTTCGTATGATCATCAATGTTTGCCACAATTGCTGTTGGATGTTCTAGAGCATTCGGGATTCGATCGGCCGCATACACACCTATCGTTCTAGCTTTCAGTGAGGCAATGGCTTTGCTTATTTGCTGAGTATTCATACTTTGTCGTTTTCAAGACCTTCGTCGTTTTCGTCGTCGTCGTCGTCGTCGCTGTTATCGCCGTTTATTTCTGAATTACGATTTACCGTGGCCTTGGTTGAAGATGACGGTGTGTCGCAGCAATCAACCTCATCTCTACCCCCTCTACGATAAAGTCTTGACAATCTGCGTGATCTTATTCGCTCCAAAAGCGCATCACTTGATTTCAAAGGTTCATCCTTACAACCGGGTCTCATACAATCCAGGAGTATCGCATGCAACCACTTTCGCAATAGGTATGCCTGATTAAGCGCACAGATACTGCTTTTATTCTTTTCCTTGACACAATGACTCACGCAGGAAAGAGACGTTTTTTGATATTTCTGAAAAAGTTCATGAAATGTAGGTGAATATAAATCTTCAAGATTAATTATTTCTCGTGACATATTTGACTCAAGATATTTAGCTTTTTCATATCCTCTAGTGTAAATCCTGGTTGCAATCTTGGCAATATTATATAAATGATGTTGTAATTGCGCTATACTGATATCACCTTCAATCCAATTAATTCCATGATGATGGTTGATAACAAACTCGTTAGAACGTTTTATACCACTGGGTAAATCAGAAAAATCATGCGGTGATTTAACTATCCAATGATTAAATATTCTTGTTTTTAAACTCAGTACAGCTACCTTCTTTGGGAAAAAATTATTATTTCGATCTTTTAGACCTTGAATATCTATGACAAAATCCATGGTCTTTTATTTTAAAAATAATTATATTGACAATGTTTACGAAGCAAACTCTCTTAGAAGACTGATATCTGATGGGGGCGCGCAATGTGGTTTTCTAACTGTACCATCTACCACCAGCGCCATCACAAAATAGTTCAAGCGCTAAAATCCGTTATAATTTGACGACTAGAGTCTATTTCAAGAACATTATCGTATTCAGCGTGAATAATACAATTTACTGTTTGCGCCAACGCGTGATCAAATTTCACTTCTATCCGCACACTACCACGCTTAACGAGGTTCCAGTGCTGGGCTGAATTCGCAGAGAGATCGGGTGTTAGATCAAATGCAAACAGACAATAACCTCTAGAATAATCTATTCGAGTAAGAGCAAGAGACTCGTTAAGGAAATGTATCCCAGTACCGGAAAATAATGTATGATAAGCCTCTACATATTGAGGGTTATTACCTGTAAATTTAGGCTGTAGAGGTTTACTCGGTATTTGTATACCATCAATGTAGAGAGAGAGATAATTATTAGAGAAATGTTGAAAGTTGAATGGATTAAATCTTCGGTTACCATTAAACGATCTGTTGTCAACAAAACCAATGATAATTCTTTTGGGGAGCTGACCTAAAATAACGTTGTCGAGTGTATCTCCGAGAATGCCTCTATGCATAGTAAATGATTTAACTTCAACACGTGTAATAGGATATTTTGCAGTTGCCTTTGATAAAGCATTAGCATGAGCTAATAATATCCCAGGACTAATTTTTACACGACGAATAATCAATGATGCTTCTTTAATACTGACGGTAAAAGTGTCATTTTCTGCAGCATCCATTAGGCAGAAAGCGTCTTTGCTTCATACAAGACGTACGCGTACTTCCCACCGTTTAATAAAAATTTATTCTGGTTAAAAATATCGCAATGTAAATGACCGATTAAATCAACAGTACCCGCATTACCCGTATAGTATTGACGGTTTAAAAGTCCCAAGTTAGCTTCTGGGGCATCCCGATTCAAATTGGGTAAGCCTTCCATTCTTCCAGGAGTATCCAGGTACCATAGCGATGTAGTCAAGTGCAAGTTCATTGCACCAGTTGAGTAATTTAACAAGGTTTCAATATAAGCTCTGTATGGATATGCATTATTTGGTGGAGAAATAAGTTTTTGATTGAAAAATACATCGATTTGGTTGAAAAGCGAATGAAGAAAATTATTTACCGGACCCACTTTATTATTCTCAGCAGCGATATTTGGTAAAATTTGTACGCAAACACTTAACATGGTGTGTGCTAGATCAAGATAATCCTCACCCCCCGGTACAACAAATTCAATAGGCCCATCGTCAGTAAGAGATGAGACTGGTTTATAATGAATAAACTGAGAGGACTCTAAAGATGTCTGCGTCGGTGGAAGAGTGAACAAATCTAATTCGGATTGCATGCATTCACACGAGTTTACGTGTAAGAAGGCCATGTTATTATGTTGGTCCAAAAATATCTGTTACACTCCGTAAAGCCTGTTTCTTTTTCCTACCAACAGTCCTTTTCCTCTTCCTAATACCAGCTTTCTTCTTCTTCTTTATACTGGTACGATTTTTCTTAGCTTTGTTACGCCCTGCTGAACTGCTCTTTAGAGACTGACGCTTCCGCTTACTAACCCTTCGTTTATAACCACTACCTTTCATCATTTCACTGATTTTCTTTGCAGCTTTTCTCTTGAGATTCTCTCTTGATTCATGCATTCTCGTATTTATAGCATGCTTAAAATTAACTCCACTATTGGTGACGTCATCCAACACATGCATGCCAGCTCGAACAGCTTCTTTTCCAACCGCTTTCGCCCCACTACTTAAATAAGGTAAGACTCTACGGAAAAGTCCACCTAAAAAACTTCCTATTCCATGTCCACGTTGATAGTGTGAACCGTTATACACACGATGAACTCCCCCACCACCAATCTGTTCGCTGTAATAAGCTGTATAGTGAGTCATTTTTTCCGTTTAGTGATTACGCTTAAAGTGAAGTGTAATCGTCAACGTCCCGTACTCAAATGGTATATGTTTACCGTGTTGATCCCTTATATCAATAATGATATTTTGAAAAGTATTATTTAGTAAAGGGATATAATTTACAGGTGAAAAATGTTTCACTATGGTTAGTCCTAGCGTATATTTTGTGTTATTGAATGTAACTATACGTAAAAGAGCTGCTTGAGTATCACCGACAGTATAAGGCAAGCATATATCTGTGTAAATAAAGAGTTGATCGGGTGTCGCTCTTGCTAAAGACGCAGGTCTGTCTCCAATGATTGAGTGCTGTTTCTTAGCATCTTTGATTTTCATCGTTTTTAAAGGGATGACGCCTATTTTCCGATAAATTTCTTTTTCAAAACCAAAAATACGTCTGATTTTCTCATTAAAATAAAGGTAATGTGTTTCCTTACAATCGCATACGCGTCGTATTACGTAAAATCCTCTTGTTCTTTTTGCTGGTTCAATTACTATGTGCTTATTTAATTCATTTGCTTGATTGATGGCACGTGATAGGTCTGCAATGTTCTCATACACACCATATGGAAACACAAATTCTATAGCACGCGCATTATCTAAATTAATAAGGTTTTGTGATACTACTACTTCTTCTTCATCCGATGAATAAAGTAAAAAACTTGCTTCAGACTCTTTAATGTGTAAAATAGTGCAGGGAATATGAATTTCTGTCATACCGACGCTCCAGTTACCTTGTACACGAATTTCATGTGATAAATGTGTGGTATAACAGGTTGTAGTATTATCCGGAAAATATTTCATACTACTGTTACTTGGTAATACCAGATAAAAGTCATCTTCGTCCATTTTTAATTTTTAATTGAAGTCAATTCACTCGCTTTAATCCAAGAATTGAATTTTTCTGGGTATCCGTACCACTTTACTAGAACTTTTTTGTTCGATCCTCGTCCTTTACTACGTATTATACGTTCAATTTTGAACTTTTCTGTTTCTGCTAAGCGCTTTTCTCCAACTTTGACTAGCTCCTCCGGGTAAAAAAAGCCGTCAATCTTTTCACCATTCAAATCCGTCAATTCGTATGTATATAGCTGTTGTCGTCTTGATATTCGTGAAATTTTGAAAATTTCTTCGCTGTAATTTTTTTCATATCCTTTCTCGAACGTGCCTTTCGAACGACTGATGCGTACGTAAGAGCCCTGCGTGTATATAGGTGCGCGTGATGGTTTTCGCTGACTAAGAGCTCTTTTTTCTAAATTTTTTCTCGCTGTAAATGCGTTATGAATAGTTACATCTGCGGGCACCATTTTAATTCCCGTATGTAAAGTGTGATTATACGCATTGACGATATTTTGTATTACATCGAGGTACCTGTGAGTATTTTTGTGTGTAAAATATCTAAACATTCGTTCCTTAAGCGTGCGATTTAAACGCTCTACAACAGCTGCTTTGATGTCTGGATTGCGCGCTGTGCGAAAATTTATATCTCGCTTTTTTAAATACTCTTGAAAAGAAGAATTTATAAACCCTTTACCCTTGTCCGATTGTATAGTTACAGGAATCCGTCCATTTGCTCTCTTGAGAATCTTCTCGAAAGCTATGGTGACGCTACGTCCACTTTTATCTCGGAGCGCCTCTACCCAAGCATATTTGCTGAGAACATCTATGACGACGAGTAGGTAGCAGTAGCCATCGTTATATTCTTTGAAAGATTGCATATCACACAAGTCTATCTCCCAGCAATCATCGATATTTGTTACGTTGTATCTTAATCTTGGAAATCTTCGATGAATAGGCTTGTGTAGCGTATAAGCATCCTGGTTACTTAACCACTCATAAATACGCTCTTTTTCTTTTTTATTTCTCCGAGTACTTTAACGAATTAAATTACGGGCGCCAGCGTATCCAGCCTCGTGTGAAGTATCGTAATATATTTTTTCAAAAGACATTTTTATATGCTAAAACTTTTCCACTTTTGCTTAAGTATTTTTTTCTTATTCCTACCTTCGGCTTTACTGAATTCGTATCGAGAGTGTAGCTCTCTCTCTAAATCTTCAATATCTGTTGAATTTTTTCGTTTTCGTTTATTATTAGACTTTTCAGCATCTAATGTCTTATACTGCTGTAACACATCTGTATTACCGACAAGTTTAAACGGCGTTTCTGACAAAGCTAAAAATCTTGTCATTTGTGCTATTCCGGCGGGTGGAGTGAGAGATTTTTTTCTTCTTATAACGTCACTGATTAGGTCTATAATATTAGAATGCGGTATAACATTACCTTCTATCGTTACACGACCTGTGTTATCCCACTTTAAAAGGTTACCAACAGCACTTTTTTTCCAATGATTTAGTAGTAACCGTGCGCTTCTTTTATAGCTCTTGGATACGTTATCGAGAATCGAATCTTCGGAGAGTGGCGCTGTCAGCATAGCTTCACCTTCTTCGATTTCATTTTCGCTATCGACCGAGCTTTTATGTCGTTCGATATTTTTAAAATAAAGATATTTTTGGAGTATCTGCATATATTTTTGATATTTCTTTCGTTCATCAGTGATACTTTTGGAAAAAAGAATATCATGCATCTCAGCATCTAAGCGTGATAAATTATCTCCTTTTGTCTGTACTGTTTGTTCTATTTCTTTACCCGTAGACTGGTTTTTTTCAGTTACTATCGAGGATGAATGTATTCCCCGCTCATACTCATCTTCTGGGATAATTACCATTTTACGCGTACGTTCCATAGTTTAAGTGTTGTTGCCACCAAAAATTTTTGATACTAAAGCACCTATGATTGGGGCTAAAAGTAGAGGTAAAAAACCTCCATTATTTTGGATAAGTACACGTTTCTTCTGATGCCAGTTGGTATTTTTACGTTGAGAATCATTCCCACCTTTTTTTCTTCTTATTATCAATTTTCGTAATATATGTTTGTACTTTTTTAATCGCTCTTTCTGAGAACGTTTTAATTTTACTGTCCCGTGTAACACGTTTAATACACACTCGCATGAACACTTTATTAAATTTTTATCAGCTGATCGTAGTAAAGCTACTCGCTGTTGAGTATCCGAATGACAGAGGGCGTTTAAAATTGCAACGCACTTTTTACTAAAATTAGATGGTAAACAGCCGCAATTACCAGCACCACCAGATTGACTGTTTTTATTCTTCTTTCTTTTCTTCTTTTTCTTGTTTTTCGATGTTACCTTGGCCATAGCTGCTCGTATACTGCGTCGATTCGTCTTGTTGATGCTTGTTTTATATCTTTAGCGTAGATTTAAATGATATTTCGGTAAATAGGCATACTGAACTCTATCATCGGGAAATACACACGTTCTAAAACGATATTCATCATTTGTACTTTGTTTCAAGTCCAAGAAAAGATAACCATGTGGTACACGTGTACTGTCTAAATAGGCTTCTTGCAGGAATTTCGGATCTTCGGGGTATACTTGTCGCGCAAGATACTGAATTTGAGCACGATCTCGGGGGTTCTTAAAAATTACAATGTAATTCGCGTTCAATGAAATATCTCTTTGATCACTACCTTTCTGAAATAGATTTTGAGTGATGAAAATAACACTAATATTCTTATGGTGGCTACCTTTTGTAAATAAATCTAGAATAGTATTGTTGGAAGATTCACGCATCAAATCATCGATAATTATTAATTTTTTCTTTTCATTATCGTGTGAATAATCCGAGTTGTGTGGTAAACCTTCGTGAAATTCTATAACCTGTTGACTTGGTATTTTCAAATCGTTTTTGTATGCTTCTTGCCACTCGGCGTAATAAAATAATATTCTGTCAAATGTTACATCGCAGATACGAGGGAGGTTTGCGAGAAATCGCTTTACAAATACCGTTTTACCACACCCCGTAGGACCGCTTACGATACACGTAAACGGGTGTCTGAAACATGTATCCATCTCGTTATCTTTTTACTTACTACCATTTTGACAATGATGATGGCTGTATTTAACTAGTACAAACAAGGGTGGGGGGCGGCGGCGGCGCCCTGGACGCGGCGGGAGGCGTGATAATTAGCTATTTTTTCACGCCTCTTACTCAGCTAATTAACTCGCGCGGGCGCGAAACACACGCGTTTCATTAGCTGATTTCGCGTGTGTTTAAAAATCAGTCGCTTCACGCGGTGGAGACACGCGTGATAATCAGCTAATTTCGCGTGTCTCTCGATAATATTATTATTATTATTTTAACATTATAATTTATAATTGAAAATTTTTTGAATAAGAGTAAAGGTTGAATAAAAAATAAAATTTTATTTAATGTTTTTATTTACAATAAAATATATACATATTTTTCATTATTACATAAAATATTGCTCAAGTTTTCTTATTACCAAATGGTAGAGAAAGTCTAGAATTAATATAACGTCTCTTTTTCAGAACCACGCAACAAGTTTTAGATTCTGGACGTGTAACAACCTCATGCATATTTGTACGCCGTATACTTTTAAAATTTAATTTAATTTTTTTACATGGTTGATTTTCTCGCTCGACCTCGTCATCTATTTGATTTTCATAATCATCATCGGGATTTGATGTACTGCGAAATGCATCAATAATCAATTCATTGATACTTTCAAAATTTATTTTCAACCCATTATAGAAATTTAAAGTTATACCCTTAACCTTACAACATTCAAATATTTCCCCATCAAGGTTTACAGCGCGATAAGCGTAAAATTTCGGACCCCCTGAAATAAAATGTTGTATATACGCACCCTCTTCATGGGCTGTCAACTCGTCGGTCATGTCACCGAGCTTTGTACCCTCAACTGGATTATATTCCCCGATTTCATCATCTTTGGATGTAAATATACACGAGTCCGTATCGCAATATAAAACGCGTCTCCCTAATTTTTCTAGATCCTCATAAAGTTTCAATCTAGCTTGAGCCGTCGTATAAGCCGCAATAACGACATTTGTATATGCTGCAGTAGGCGATGCTTCCTCTTTATATTGCCAGTTGGCATACAAAATTTCATCATTCACAGCAAGTATATCGTACACTTCTTTATCGGCTGCTGTAAGAAGTTTCAAGAGTGCTTCTCGTGACTTTATAATATCCATTTGCTTTAAATTACTACGCTGTCTAAATTTACCCCAGAAGGAATTGAGACAGAGTTTTGCAACAGCTCTTAACCCTGCATTTTTCTCAATTTTCTCCTTATCCATACGAATACCTTCATCTATTTCATACTGTTTGATATATTGATCTTTACTAGCGTCATCGATACACCAAGAAGGCCAGCCGCTAGCCTCCTGTTTGATCTTTAGAAAGGTGTTTACGTATTCAGCAAAGAGTCCACCACTTGCAGTCGCTTGATCGAACTGCGTCATTTCGTATTGCCAAATGATATATATTTCAGTTATACGATATCCTAGTTCAACGGCTTTACGCATTTCATCGACAACCCATGTACCTGTGAATTCACGATCTTTTACATTTTCATGACTGCAATCTCCTTGACGCATTTCTTCACAGCAAGAACGACATAGAGCAAAAAGTAGTCGATTGTGCATTTTAATAGGTAGCAGCGGTATATACAAATTACGAGGTGGTAGCACCTTACATTTAATTAAACCTTCAACACCTGATAAATCGTTATTGTTACCTGATGTCAGTTTTTTACACTCTTCTCCGAGTAAAATACGCGGATGCCCGAGAGGAAATCGCCCGCGCTTACACACGTAAGGGTAGAGAGAGCAAATATCCATATATTTAATTTTTTCTCCCTCACCAACTCTGCACTGAGTGACAAAATTTTCCGAACTACCGCCGAAAAATGCGTCCCGTGGATCCAAAGTTATACGTAGCATTATGGAGTGATTACTAACGTCATTTTTAATATCGGGGTTCTCGCTTTTGATACGATCGAATTCACATTCCCATATCTCGCGAACTTCGTAGCCGAATGATTTTATTTTTTCTATTTTCCTTACTGTGTTTTCAAAAACCTCGTTAAATGTGCGACCGTAAGACAATCGCTGCTCACGATTATTTGGAAAACATTTGGGACAACCGTGGATGAAGCAACCCTGATACTCGAATGCAATACCCTTTTGATTTGGTAAATTTTGATCTGCTGCTAAGAAACCGTCAACGCGAAATCTCTCTGGTAGCATGACTCCACGTGCTCTACCAGCGTGAGCTATTTCTCTACCGAGTTCGCGTTCACACTGCACTAACCATTCTAGAGATTTTTGCGAGTGCTTGTCACCCCGTCGATAACCAGTGGATGGTATAACGCCGATAGTATTTTTTTGTAAATAATTTTTTCTATATACCGTTGAACACGCGGATGCTATTGTTACAGCTTCCGTAAAAGGGCATGTTTTCCCGCATTCTAGAAATATCTTTCTGAAGGCTATACACGATCGCCTTAAAATTTCTACATCCATACGACAATATTCTACGATTTCACGTTTAAAATCGAATTCATAATTACCTACATTCTCGTTATACCACGTAAAGAATTCAACTCTCTCGGAAAGAGGCATTGTGTCTATACCGTAAAATTTAACATCTGGTAAAGGTCCTCTGTAATTTTGATTTTCCTGTGTATTAAACAGGTGTGGAAAATAACCTTTTTTACTAGATGGTGGTAAGCCAAAAGCCTTTGGAAGCGCGCTCAATCTCATGTGGAAGTAGTTTCAACTATCGATAAACTTAGTCTTGCCACATTGAAGCATGATAATACTTTGCCCGTTTAAAATTACGCTTGGCACGTAAGATGTATTTTTCACGATTTCTTTTAGAATAAATTGACCGTCGAAGCCTCCAGAATTATGCGCAATACATATTATTTGCTCAAAACCCGTTTTTTTACGAATAGCAATTTCGAGTAAACGCTTGACCGGATCATCCCAAAAAACAAACTCGCGTACACCGCATGTAGAGCAAAAAGTACCTTTATTCTCGACATCCATAGTCTTCGCATACCTGATGTACTACGCAGAGGTTTGGTACATGTATTTTTATACTAGAACTATCCCTATACGATGTGTCTTGCCGGGTTTCGAAATCGTAGAATATAAATGAATTTCTTTTCGTTTTCGATGTATCGCTTGATTGACCGCTTTTCGCTTTATCAGATGGAATTGTCGGTATATAACATAAATCGTTCACATTATGTTTTCGACGACATGTGCTGCACCAATTAACCCCGCATACATGCTTATCTTCAATTTTATTAATTCTTTTACAGCAACGAGGACACGCTTGGACAACATCGCATAATTTTTTGTTATTTTTTTTGTAACTACCGACTGTTTTATGCTTGTTAAAACAAATTTGTCCAAAAAAATCTCTATTGCAATCGTTGCATTTTATTGATTCAACGTTTTTAGTTTCACAAGGTGGTGATACAAAGCAGCTAGAGCAAATTGACGAACACTTATGCATATTTACAAGAGAATATTTAATGTTACAGTATTCGCAGAAAAATTTACTTTTAGCGGCACCAGTTAAATTTAAAATAGTGTCAAAATGTCGAGTACGATTGTTATATAAAAGATTAATGATTGAATTTTTATTGTGCTCTACATACGGCCGACCGTCGAAAAATGGTGGCTCCCCACACCCAAAAGTTGATTCATCATAAATAACAATAGCTATTCCGCGCATCGTGTAGTATGTTTGAAACTTCTCTATTTCCTCTATACCGCAACCATTTTCGGGAATTTCAACGTTGGCGCTAGTTATAAGATTATCCGCGCGTTGCCTCTGTGAAGCCCCTCTACTATTTCTAATCTTTTCCCAAATATCTCGAACTTCTTTTTCCACTGAATTTTTTAATTTAATATAGGCTTCTTCCACTACCAAAGCCCTCGGTAGGCATTTATTATCATCGTTTTTTATGGAAACGAATGATCTCGACCCGATTACATCTATACAGAGATTTTTTCTTCTTGCACCTCCTTCACCCCGCGGAACATTTACGATGGTTACTGTTAAAATAAAAGTATCATCTAATTGGAAATATTCATTACTTTGAACTAGACTACCCAGTAATAACCAAAGATCATTATAAAAAAAATTATTTACAGGTCAAAGCGACAATCCTGCTGCTCCGCGAGCAAAATTATTACTTCTTATACTTATACCTATTCTATCATCTTCACCCGCCATCGACATTATGTACGCGTGTATATCCCGCATTACATTTTCCAGCCAAATAATTAAATTAACATCGGGAGGAGGTGTAAGTATTTTTAATAGAAGCTCTATACCATAAGCCCTATATTTTTCTAAATAATTATGTGTACTCTGATTTATAATAAACCTTTCGCCGGGAGGTCGCACATCGATTTCACCTGCTTCTTCTTCTTCTTCTTCTGCATTATTATTTCCCTCATCGATATTATCTTCATCCCTCTCACTATCGTTTTTGACGTTAATATTCGCTGCACCACCGCCCCTTTGCATCGTTTGAGAATCCGTTTAGGATGAATATGCAGACACATCGCCATCATAATCATAACTTTCAATACTCGGTGCAACACATCCCAATTGCATCGTTTCAGAATCTGTTTCAGATGAGTAAGTCGACACATCGCCATCATAATCATAGCCCCCGATAGAGCGTGGTGAAGAGGGAGACGCTGTATAGTGTAAAGTTAACGGTGATGAAATTGGTGTTGAATAATTGACACAAGTATTTTCACTGACTGTAAATTTATTATTATTAAAAATTATTTTATGATTTACAAATAAAAATTTATGGTTCGGGTCGTCCGGAAAAACATTCAGCTACGCGTGTTAACCCTTTTCATGCCAAACGGCCATAAATTTTTTATGTTTTTCAAGTGAATATTTCTCTGTGTAATGGTGAGCAAAACAATTTTAAAACCACATCTTCTAACGTATTTTTATCCGTACTTTTCAAATCTGCTATTTGTTTTTTTCTGTGACGTTTGATTTTTTCAAAATGGCGGCAAATTTACAAAAAAACGTGATTTTTTTTTTTTTTTTTTGTTTAACGAACTGGCTAATAATGTTCCCGGTGTCGGATCGGTACAAGCGTCTGGATCCTGTGGAATAATCGCCATAGCTAAAATTTAAGCCATACAGGATGTCAAAATTCAAAATGGCCGATCCAATATGGCGACTTTTACACGCTTTTTTTCGTTTTTTTTCAGTTTTTTGATGTTTATAGTCCATGGCGTTCAATTTTCGAATAGATTTATTATTTTTATCCCAGTTTGATGTCGATTATGTCAGAAAATGACAATACAAGATAATTTGAAATTCAAAATGGCGGAAAATATTATATTTTCTTTGATTTTATCCAGTTTTTCTTAGAAATTCACAAGTTTTTGCCGTTTATATGTTGTTATTTTGTACTTTCTTCATTCACATTACCCAAAGTTATACAAACAATGGAAAATACATCCAACCTCGTAATTCAAAATGGCCATTCCAATATGGCGGCTTTTATGAACAATTATTTTTGATTTTATTTTGAATTATTCAATTCTTTTAGTTATGACGCGTTTTTTCAAGTATATTTAGTATTGTTTTATAACAATAATGTCAGAAATCGTGAAAAAAAATAAGTAAAGCTTGAAAGTTAAAACTTACGGATAAATATAAATTTTTCGGCGTTTTTTTTGCCATGACACATTTGCGCATAAATTTGTGTGAGTAAAAGTTAACAATTACAAATAACGAAGAACAAATGTTTATTGATTGAATTGAATATTAGGAGTTGAACCCAAACCGACAGGTTGGCAAGTTTACGCTGTACCATTGAGCCACCGCAGCTCTTATCATCAAATTCAATTGTTCGCTTTTTTCTGTATTTTTCATTTCTAAAGTTGTAATTTGAATAAAAATAATTTATAAACGTAACCATTGGATGCGAATTTTTTTTTTCGTTATAAAGCACAATATAAATAAGCAATATTAGAATTTTCAACAATATCTTGTTTGCTACAATCCATTTTCTAAAATCTCTAAGTTTATCTTCTCTAAATTTATAAATATCATCAGAATATTTAAAAAAATGTTTTCGTTCAATTTTGAATTTTTCGCATAAGTATGCTTTCAAAAGCAACATAATTCGATAAAATAAATTTTTAACAAATACATTATACTTCGGAAATTTCTGAAAAAATGCGTAAACGAAAAATATTAGATTCAGTCCCTATTTCGTCTACTAAAAGAAGAAGGAAAGAAGCATCTGATACAGAATATGACGAAGATGATGATTGCTTTATTCCTGATCCAGATCATTCAGGTTCATCTGATTCTGATAATCCAAGTTCATCTGATTCCGAAAATAACCATGATTCTGATGACTCAGGTTCATCTGATCCTAGCGATGCTATGGATGATTTTCAGTATCCATCTTACAGAAATGTTTTAGATAAGTGTTCGAAGAATCGAAAAAAATTGGAACCTGGTCATGAATTTACTTGGATTGATGGCGAAAAAGCTTACACTGATGACTTGAAAGATGAAATAATTCTTTCTGAATCAAAAAAAAAAAAAAATCAGAGCTAGTTCACATGTGGATTTATTTGAGTTTTTTTTTTCTAAGGAACTAAAAACTTATATCATAGAAGCGTCCAATGAAAATGGATTAGATATAAGTCATGATGAATTAGACATTTTTATGGGTATAATATTATTATCTACGTACAATAAGCGTAATGATCAACAAGAGTACTGGTCTAAAGACCCAGATTTGAAATGTGAGTTCGTTTCATCCGCAATGAGTAGAAAACGATTTTTAGAAATCAAATCTAAACTAAAATTTTCTAAAATAACAGATCAAAACGATTCCGACAAAGCGTGGCGAATCCGTAAAATTTTAGATATATTTAGAGAAAACATACAGCAATATGGTTTTTTTTCAACCGGTTTATCGGTAGACGAAATGATGGCAAGATTTTTTGGTCGTACGATTCTGAGACAATTTTTACCATCAAAACCTGACAGATTTGGTTTGAAATTTTGGGGATTGTGCAACACTTTTGGGTATTTATTCAATTTAGACATCTACTGCGGCAAAAACTCATCATCATCTAGTGATTGCGAAAATTGTGCACTAGGTTCAAAAGTTGTTATGCAAATGGTCAAACCGTTGTTATTACAAACCACAAAAACTAGATTACATCAATACCATCTCACTTTCGACAATTACTTTACCAGCCCTGATCTTATTTTACATTTGAAGAAACTTGGTTTACGAGCAACAGGGACCGTAAGAAAAGGACGAGTAAGCAACAATGAACATACATTTAATAAAGGTGCTCTCAGAGGTTCGTATAAAGTTAGCCATGATAAAAATAGTGGGATAAATTATGTTAGTGTCATGGATAGTAAAAAAGTGTCTTTACTTTCAACTGCAGCTGGTATTTCACCTTTAGTATCTAAATTGAGATACTCTCAAGAACACAAAAATAAAGTAAACTATGACTTTCCCTCTATAATATCGTTTTATAATTATTTTATGGGTGGTGTTGATGATCACGATTTTAGATGTAAAAAAGTACTTCCAAGTATTCAGGCAAAAAGATAGACTTGGGCGGGTTTCGTTAAAATTTTGCAATCATCAGTTACAAATGCAACTGCATTATGGAACATGTGCTGTAATAAAGGTAAAAGAAGATTACGAACTAAAGACATGTGTAGAAGCATTACTAAGTTCTATATCGAAAAATCAAAGAAAAAAATATGAGTTCTCACAAAACTGAATCAAGAGAAAGACACTTATGTACAGCTAGTAATTGTTCTCAACGAACATCTAAATATTGCATCAATTGTGAAGCTTATTATTGCAAAAATTGTTATTCAAAATTGCATGCATAATAATTTTTTTAAAAAATCGAAAATAAAAGAAGACAAATAAGTTTGACTAAAAATAATAAATAATAAAAAAAAACAAAAAAAAAAAAAAAAAAAAAAAACGAAAAAAAGAAAAAAAAAAAAAAAAAAAAGACTTTCCACTACCGTCGACCTCCTCGTAAGAACTTTTCTACATAGATAGATTACTATATTTATTGATGTAGAAAAATGTTCTGGTGAAAGTCGGGCAACATAAAATTTACGGCTAACGGGCGGTTTTAAAAATATTGATATATAATTAATAATTTAATGTATAATTAGTGCATAAATATGAAAAATTATTGTATAAATTTATAACTTTATTATTTACAATGACCAACCTACCTAAAAAATAAATACCACAACTAAAAGAGCTGAAAAATTCAAAATAAAATCAAAAATAATTGTTCATAAAAGCCGCCATATTGGAATGGCCATTTTGAATTACGAGGTTGGATGTATTTTCCATTGTTTGTATAACTTTGGGTAATGTAAATGAAGAAAGTACAAAATAACAACATATAAACGGCAAAAACTTGTGAATTTCTAAGAAAAACTGGATAAAATCAAAGAAAATATAATATTTTCCGCCATTTTGAATTTCAAATTATCTTGTATTGTCATTTTCTGACATAATCGACATCAAACTGGGATAAAAATAATAAATCTATTCGAAAATTGAACGCCATGGACTATAAACATCAAAAAACTGAAAAAAAACGAAAAAAAGCGTGTAAAAGTCGCCATATTGGATCGGCCATTTTGAATTTTGACATCCTGTATGGCTTAAATTTCAGCTATGGCGATTATTCCACAGGATCCAGACGCTTGTACCGATCCGACACCGGGAACATTATTAGCCAGTTCGTTAAACAACAAAAAAAAAAAAAAAATCACGTTTTTTTGTAAATTTGCCGCCATTTTGAAAAAATCAAACGTCACAGAAAAAAACAAATAGCAGATTTGAAAAGTACGGATAAAAATACGTTAGAAAATGTGGTTTTAAAATTGTTTTGCTCACCATTACACAGAGAAATATTCACTTGAAAAACATAAAAAATTTATGGCCGTTTGGCATGAAAAGGGTTAATAAACTTAGTAATTCCGGCATACTATCTTTATATATAGCAGAATGTGGATCACGAGCTAAGTCATGGATCCATCTTATTTCTTGGGCTCGTTTTGAATACATGACCCGACACGCCCCCAAGAATATATGTGATGGTAGACGGTCTATGACCTCACTATTCCGACAAAATACTTAAAAAAAAAAAAAAAAAAAAGAAATGTAATAGCTGAAGGTATTTTCGGAAATATCATAATTTAAAAACTTTCTACTTACATTCATTTAAGCCGGCATCCCTGATACTGTTTTGAATGAAAGAACAATGGGGAGTCGAAATACGCTCTTCTGCAGTTTGCTCCCGGTCAACGAAACGTCTCAAAATTTTTTTTCTCAACTCTTCCTCGTCGGAATCCGGTTCATTACGTCTATCATAATGTCTTTGTATCGTCCTATCAATTAATTCAGCTATGGTGTAGTTTGGGACATAATAATTAAGCAACATATCGTCAGTTCTACGCGCCAAAGCCCTCGCACGATTCGCTGCAGACATCACATAATCATTTTCCATGTTTAGAATGTTTTATGGTAAATTATCATCATCGTCACTGCTACTACTACTTTCATTACTATCACTATCGCTATCATCGTCATTGTTATTTTCATTACTATTATCGCTATCATCAACATCACTATTTTCATTATCGTTATCATCACCACTATTTTCATTATCGTTATCATCACCACTATTTTCATTATCGTTATCATCATCATCATCATCATCACGGCTATCATCTCTGTCATTTTGATTATCGTTAGCATCATCATCATCATCATCATCACCATCATCACCATTATTTTCATTATTATCGTTATTATCAACATCATCGTCGTCGTTGTCGTCGTCGTTATCATTCTCGTTATCATCAATATTGTCATCATTACCGGGTTCCGAAATATCTGTCGGTGAATCCATTGATTCATATCCCGTACTACTACTAATATCACTCCAGTGATTAGATACTTGATCATCATCATCTTCACTACTACTACTACTACTATCCCGTAGTAATATGTCACGAGCTAAAATAAAAATTTTTTATTTTATATTTAAATGATATTATTTTTAATATAAAATATTTTTAAATTACGCACACACACACATAAAAAACATATACACACGGGCGCATACGCAAAGAAACACTCACACGAGTGTTTGGACGCGTGAGTACATAAAACTCCGATTAACATAAATAATTTTAAAACGTAAAAGTTTATGAAATTTTTACAAATATTTAATTTATTTACATAATTTTAAAATAAAATATATGAATATTTATAACTATTACAAATAAAATTGTAGAAATAATTTTGTTTTAAATTTTATAAAAAATTCATTATTTTTTAATTATATTGTTAAGTCCTGGCTTTCACCAGGACTAAATAAAAGTGTATAATTTGATTATGTTGAATGTTTTTGTAAGATTTTAAATATGAATTTGAATTCATTTGGAATAATTAAATTAATTATTAAATTATAATTATGAAAGATAAATATATGTATAATCTAGTGGTGAATTGAACTCCACCAATATTTAATTGAGTAAACCGTTTCTCACCATTGAAGTATATTGAAGAATATTTATTTAGAGTATTTGAATAGAGTATATATAAAATGAATATTCTTACCTTGATTGATTCAAGTGGACGAAGGCTGGATACAGAAGACAAAGAATAGATATAGGCACGATTTGAAATAAGACTCGAGTCGAATATAAGAAGCTTTTAAGATATTTATTGACACTTGTAAAAATAATTAAATATTGAATACAATAACTTTATTTGAATTTGAATTTGAATTTGAATTTGAATTTGTATTTGAATTACACGATTTACGACTTGGTACCAACGATGATCCTGGGGTAGTGCCCACTGTCGTTAATTGCAGTTGGCTTTTATAAGACTTATCTTGACATGATTTCATTACAAAATAAGTGGATCTTGCTTGTTTTATGATTTAGTAATTTTGAATCGAAGAATTTCGTTTGCTCAATATCAACTTTAAGTTTCTTTACTGCTTAGGTTAACACATTCTTTTATTGTTCGATGACCGTTTAATTAGTTCATCAATGTCATATTAATGAAAAGATATTTTAAAAATTGTAAATTAAAAAGTAATATAAAAGATACGTTGTGATGTAACACCTTGGGGCTCAAGAGATTGCATATCGGAAGGATAGGCAATCGAAAGAAAAAGAAAAACAAAACAGTTATCGAACAATTTACAGATAATTATTACAAGCTTAATTGATAAATATAGATATTTTTCTATTAGAATAGATACTAATGCACAAGGGTACGTTTTATTTCGTACACCTTGGGGCTCGAGATTTTGTTTATCGGCACGAAAAAACAAAAATGAAAATTACACAGTTATTAAACAATTTACAAAAATATCTTAAAATCTATTTAAATATTATATTAATTAAAATATTTTATTTGAATGTCTCCATACTATTATTCGATGGATTTTTCTATTATATAATTGTTAATGTATGAGTATTGGTATGAAAAAAAAGGAAGATGAAACTTTCTCAAATTATGTTGCTATTTTAAATTTGTAATATTTTAAATATATGGTTTTTTTTCTAATAGGAGATCACTTGAAATTATTCGTGATTTGCTTATAAATATTTTTTTAATATGTTTATAAATCTTGTATTCTAGCTTATGAGATATTTCGTAACAAAAAATAACAAATAACGTGCCATGTAAAATAATTATAAAATAATATTAGATTTGTCAAAATAATAACAATTGTTCAAGTTCAAATATAAGAAATGTTTGTTTTTTTTTTCTTTTTTTTTCTTTTAAATTTCAAAAAATAAAAGTCGAATATAATTTATAGGTTGTTATAATTGTTTAAATATAAGTGAAAATTCATTCAGTTCCCTCCCGGCTAAAGATAATTGCGCAGGTGACAACTAAGCAATAAGAAGAAAAATTTTCTAAATTCCTATTTTTATATTTTCATTTAATACACTAAATGTGGCTATATTCATTAAACCAAAATTCTATACGTAATATAGTTTACAATGCAAATTCTTACAGAGGTGGTACTAGTTTACCTGAACATAGGTCTGGTATAAAATTAAAATAGCTAGATATATTTTAAAAAAAACTTAAAATTTACTAAAAATATATAGATTATAGTTATTAATAATTCGTAATTAATATTAAATATGATCTAGTTATGATAATGATCTAATCAAGAGTCGTACTAAAAGTTTTGTATATATACAAGTTATTGAAATTTATTTTGACATTTATGAAAAGCTATAAATTTTAAGAAGAGATCTAACATAAGTTGAAAAAGTAAATTTTATTATTTCAGTTAATTTATATATAATAATAGTTAGTAAATTTTTCAAAATTTTCTGCTTTTGTCTGTAATTTGTATGGTAAGTTTAACATAAATCTAACTTAAACGTTAACTGATTGTTTGTAATTTCTTGTCTATATTTTGACGAATATGTACTCTAAATAATTTTAGAGTTTAGGATGAAGATTGAACAAAGTTCTTTCATTCCATATAGAACTTATAATAAAGTTTATCATTTTTTTTTACTTTACATGAATTGTAATTTGTAAGATTCTCTCAAGTTTTAAATTAAATGAAAGTCAATAAAATGATATTTTTAAATATAAATTGACTTAACGTACAATGATCTAAACTCAGAGAAACCTATGTGTACCTTTATTCGGGTTCTACCGAAGCAAAGGAATTTATAACTAAGCAAAGCCTAGTAAACAAACCGCGTTGAGAAAAGAATTTATAATACTTTATTATATTCCTTTATTATTTTGTGTGATATTATGATGGCTTTAGTAGTCGCGAACAGAATATATTCACCTATAAAGGCACACACAATCTTCGATGAGTTCGACACAAGAATATTCGTTTTACGCAACAAAAACTGAATTTAAGAAACATAGGAGTATCCCTTGTTTCTATCTCTCTCTTTTCGCGTCTTTGAATTTATCTTTAATAATCGCTAGCTCCTACATACCTTAGACTAGCGTTGAACATAAAATATACATTAATTAATAATCGAGAATATTTTTTCGTTTCACGATTTTTATTCCTCATAAACACATGAAAATCAAATACAATTTCGCTAATTTATACTCGATATAAGATAAATTCTTTTGAATTTTGGCCGAAGCCATATGTGTTTGTATTAACGTTAAGGTTGTTTAATGCCAAGATTAAGACATCAAACGAACCTCTGTTAACTTTAATTTAAGAGGAAAAGTATCGTTTCTTTCATTCATAGAAATAACGAAACTTATGTCCCTTTCGCGCTAATGTCGTTTAAAGAAAGAGAAAGGTTTTTAATAAGTTTCAATGAGGAATACTCTCGATTAACGAGCAGATATATACCAAATAACGTGGTGAAGCCACTTACAAAATTAATTTATTATTTAACTCACACAGGCGCAACCACGTGTTTTAAATTTATAACTTATTATATTTTAATTTATTATGTGTTGTTCTAAATTTGTGTAAGATTGTATGTTTAGAGCTGATCCGTACGTAGCCGATACGCCATGACCGACTACTTCGGGATTACTTGCTTTAAAGGAAAAATATTGTTTGATATTCTAGTGCCTCTTACTGCCTTTTAAAATTTACTAATTTATTTAACGACTCAATTTTAATAGACTTGCAAATGTTTAAAGGATATTTCTCCTATACAAACATTTGCAAGTACACAATTAAATTTATCAATTATTTGATTTAGTCTTTAGACTTTATTAAATGCACTTTCTATTCACTATTTCGCGAACAACAAAGAAGCACTTATTTTAAAATGGAATAAACGGGTATGTAGACCAAACATGCGTCGATCTACTTCGCCGTATTTTTACTCCATTTTAAAAGAATACAATTACCAACTCGGATTTTGGTTTTAAAACTTTATTTAATCGAAGGCAGGCAGAAGAGTGATTCTTCTGTACATATCTCTTGTTCTCGTAGGCTCGCATCGTAGAGCCGCCGTTGCTCGATTCGCCGCTCTTACGCTAGAGTAGGGATATTACATGTATCATTAACGTACAGCGCGTTGGTAATAGTAGGGCGTATGGGGGTATCTGCGCGCACGTGAAAGCGCGTTCGGTTCTCGTTCGAGAACCGATTAAAGCAATGCGTCACAAATAATAAAATAAAATTTTTTTCTAAGTCTTAATAAAGACTTTTTTATAATAATTTTTCTCTTATTTTAGCAATACGAATTCTAAATAAATTTAGAAGTTGAAATATTCATTTGAATATTGGTTCATGTTGCATTTGGATGAAAGTATCTAACTTTCCCTCTCTTTTTTTTGTAAATATATTTTTCGTGTTGAAAAATGAAATCAGTCTTACGAATATATATTAGATAATATATGTTTGTATACCTTAAATTCAGAGACAAAAGTAATTGATTTATAAACAAAAATATAAGACTTAATATACATTAATAAGTTTAATAATCATTATAAATGTTAGATTTCTTTTACAAGATCTTTATTGTTAATGAAAAAAAAAAAAAAAAAAAATAAAAGTATAAGTAGTAAGATGCATATAAATATAATTTTAAAGCTTTAAATCTTATTATAGATAATGTATATAATGATTTTACATATTTTATTAAATTATTAATTAACCTATTGATTTAAATTAATTGATTTAAATTTCTTAATATAGATGAATTCTATTCATTGTTGATCAAATCAATTGATTTAAATGTAAATATTTCTTATTATTTAAATTGATTGATTTAAGTTGATAGAACTCTTAAATCGACAATCTGTAAATTTACAAGCCACATTTTGAAAACTTACAGATTTTTATTTTATAAAAATTGTTTATCAATAAAACATAAATAATATTAATGAACTAGAATATAAAAAATGAGATTATAGAGATTCAAAAATTTATGAAATGTGTAAAAATTCCTGAAAAAGAGAAAAAGAGATTAGATTTTTTTCTAAAATATTTATAATTTTTGTTCATGATATAATAGTAGAAATTAAATGTGTTTCTGATTTGTTTGATGTTATTTAAAATTTTTAATGATAAATCAAAGTATTTAAATATATTGTTATTAATTATTTTTTTATTTGAACCTTGCTTATTATAAGTTAATGTGATATTCTTATTTTTAGGAATAATTTTGTTTTCTAGACACGTCTTATTATTTAATTGTTTTGGTTTTATTTTGATAATATTAGTGTATTTGATATATTTATCAAACACCATTTTATTTTAATTTTTATTTGAATTATTAGAGCTATTTGTTGTAAAGCATTTTTGTATTTTCGAAAATTTATTATTTTCTTGTAGAGAATCATCTTTGTTATTAGCTGTGTCGTTTTAAATGAGTTTGTATATATTATTTTTACTGGCAAGATTTGTTTCATTTAAACATGGTTGAATTAATTTATCAAGGTCTGGTCCATCATTGAATTGTAATACAGAATTATCGCTGTAAATAATTTGTGCTACTTGTGCAAAATTAGTCTCTTGGATTATTTCAGAGTTGTTCAGTTCTGGTAAGAAATTTTCAATTATATTTTCGTATTTTATAAAGTCATTCATAAATGGGCCAACATTGTCGAAAATTATTGATTCTTCTTTTGCATTTTTTAAATTATTTTCGCATTCTTTATTTTGTTTAAGATCATTTGTATACGATTTTTCTTTTTCTACACAATTTATTTTTTTTGTGTCATTTCTTATAGTCTGAACATATGAATGCACTGTTTCAAAATCTTCTAAAACTGGAACTTGATGTATTATAACTTGACTACTTAACAATTTTTCAGTTTGTTCGGATTCAATTGGAATACATTCAAATTCTTTTGTTTTTATATAATTTATATGAGGTTCATTGTATTTAACTTTTCTAGTAGTTTCCTTGGCTAATAAAATAGTATTAGCTTGAACATTTTGTTGATGTTCTATGTTTGTTTTTTCATAATTTTCTTTTTCGTTAATTTTGATATTTGTTATATCAAAACGTGTAGATGTTTTATTGTCTACAATTAGATTGTTCATATTATGTGTTTTAAATTCTGCAGTTTTATGAGTTGAAGTTTCTGGTTCATTAACAGATGTATTATCACAGTATTCTTTATTTCTATTATACGATAGATCAAAAAGTCGTAGATCACTTATTTTCTTGCAATTTTCACGTGAGTGACCTGTAGTTTCACAATATATACAATAATTTTTTTGTTCATAGTTCATCATTTGGATACAGAAAATTTAATGCTAATATAAAATCATCTATATTGTTGATTTTTGCTCGATGTATTATAGAAGAGATGCTACCTCTAAGTTTCAACTTTGCAATTAAAAACAGTTTCCTTTGATTGTTAGCTAAACTTCTTACTAATTTTATTTCATTAATATATTTTCTGGGTAGCATGTTTTTACCATCAAATATTGGTAAAACTTCAAAAAATAAAAAATTATCATCATCATTCCACTCCATTATGATTTTTATCTTTTAATTTTTCATCAGAAAAATTTAATATGTTTAATTAATGTTAGTATTTTATTAATGTAAAAGGTGATTTATTATTATGGATATTTTTAGATTGATAGATATTCATTTTATTCTGTAACAGAATATATACTATTCTTATTACCAAGATACATGTAATTAATGTTGTATGAATAATACTATCATGTTTTTTTCTTTCTTTTTTTTCTACACCGTTTACGATTGTGTTTGTATACAAAAAAAATACTGCAAGTGTTATTTATTAAAATTCTTTGACTGTCCTACTATTTTTGCATGAAAATTAAGAATATTGCTGATCTATGTTTTGAAATTTTATATTGACCTACTGTTGTTGAAAATATCCGCGAGTATGTCACACGGTAATTTTGCTGAGTCAACATTTTTATGAGTTCGATACTCTTTATAGTTAATTGATTACCAGTGTCTATTTTTTTTTAAAATGCCGTTTTGTTCTGATTTCCAATACTTAATGTTGAGTTAGATTTTCTTTTATTCACCGAAACGTATTTTACTTTCAAAATTGTGTATTGAAAATTATGTTATTTTCATGATTTTAATAATTGTTAATGTATCAGATTACTGATATTATAAAATCAATGCAAGAAACTTTTTAATATAACTGAAATGAAAAAATGTTTTACAATTATTAAGAATGTATGAACTTATTCATTCAATTATTTTAATTGAAAATAATGTTTAATCGCGCACTTCACGATTGTATATTTTAATTACGCACTATGCGTATGATATATGTATTTAAATACAATATATATATTTTTATTAATTGACGCAATTTGCTAATAATGCACTTCGCGTATATATATTTATTTGTTTTAGATAACACTATTAATATTTAATGACACACTTCGTGTTTATTTTTAATGACGCTATTCGCTTTAAATATTGCACTTTGCGTATAAATAATTTATTCAATGGACGCTATTTTGCGTATAATATTTATTGTGCCCTTGGAAATATAATATTTTATATGACGCACTTTTGCGTATAATATTTATTGTGCCCGAGGGAATATAATATTTTATTTGACGCACTTTTGCATTTTCTTAATTCACTTTTAAACACTGTATTTATAATTGGTCCTTCATATATATTTTTATGCACTTCGTATATATATATATATATATATATATATAGAGAATTTTCTCTAATGATCCCTTAATATATTCAATACGATTCCTCAATTAAAAAGTTTGTACCGGAACCAAAATGTTACAGTCAAACTAATTCGTACCGGAACCAAAATGTTAAGTCCTGGCTTTCACCAGGACTAAATGAAAGTGTATGATTTTATTGTGTTGAATGTTTTTGTAAGATTTTAAATATGAATTTGAATTAATTTGGAATAATTAAATTAATTATTAAATTATAATTATGAAAGATAAATATATGTATAATCTAGTGGTGAATTGAACTCCACCAATATTTAATTGAGTAAACCGTTTCTCACCATTGAAGTATATTGAAGAATATTTATTTAGAGTATTTGAATAGAGTATATATAAAATGAATATTCTTACCTTGATTGATTCAAGTGGACGAAGGCTGGATACAGACAGACAAAGAATAGATATAGGCACGATTTGAAATAAGACTCGAGTCGAATATAAGAAGCTTTTAAGATATTTATTGACACTTGTAAAAATAATTAAATATTGAATACAATAACTTTATTTGAATTTGAATTTGAATTTGAATTTGAATTACAGGATTTACGACTTGGTACCAACGATGATCCTGGGGTAGTGCCCACTGTCGTTAATTGCAGTTGGCTTTTATAAGACTTATCTTGACATGATTTCATTACAAAATAAGTGGATCTTGCTTGTTTTATGATTTAGTAATTTTGAATCGAAGAATTTCGTTTGCTCAATATCAACTTTAAGTTTCTTTACTGCTTAGGTTAACACATTCTTTTATTGTTCGATGACCGTTTAATTAGTTCATCAATGTCATATTAATGAAAAGATATTTTAAAAATTGTAAATTAAAAAGTAATATAAAAGATACGTTGTGACGTAACAATATAAATAATTATTTTAAAATCAAAACATAATTTTTACAAATAAAATAAATAATTTAAAAATTATATGAAAATTATATAAATGATTTTACAAATAAAAATTAAATACATAATTTTTGTTAATAGTAATAATAATATTGAATATATTTTTATAGGAGACAATTTATATGCGTAATTTTTACAAATAATATGAATAATTTAAAATATATGAAAATTTATAAAATGGAAAATTATATAAATGATTTTACAAATAAAACTCTTCTTTTATCTCATTCCCTATCCTTCCTTATATATTCTCTGTCACTCTATTTCAACCACCATCCCTCTTATTCTCCTTCTTTCTTTCATACACACTCGTTCCCTCTCTTTCTCTCTTTCTTGTTCATTTATGAGACCCCCCATCATGTTTAGTCTCTTCTTTCGAACCTTACTTACAGACCCACGCTATATATATATATACATATATATATATATATATATATATATAAATATATAGCGTGAGGGAGGGTCCCTTCAAGAGGGTGCTATATATATACACACGGACATACATATATATATATATATATATATATATATATATATATATATATATATATATATATATATACACGCGCTGCACGCATACACCTACAGATCCATGCTGTATGTATATATAGTAAGGTTTCGAGTAAAGTATCCATACGAAATCAGCGAGCATCGGTAAGAGGGTACAATAGAGAAACCTCGTTAGAGTTAAAGAGAAAGACTAGCTGCTCTGTATTTACCTTTAACGCTCTAGTATATATGAATACTTTTCTTATAACTTTACTGTATACATAATTTTAAAAATAATTATGAAAAAGAAATGCACTCACCCTGTAACTCCTCAAGAGAAATCACCATTTCCATAAGAATCGGTAAATTTTGCCACCCACGATTTAAAATAAAATCTACCGCTGCTTCATGAGCGGGTCTAGATTTTTTTATTATACTGTCATATAATTGTTTGATTTTACGTGGCCCGCAAAAACTTAAAAAAAAACGTATCTCCCGTTTGAGATGGACACACACCATTTGTTTTACGCGACGTCGCCATGCATCGTTACACCTTGTAGCGAGACGACGATCTTCGTAGCTTAACCGTGCTGCTACGGCAACGACTACCTCGCGTAAACTTTTTTCTTCCACGTTGTACATCATGTTGATTACGACTAACGAAAAATATTTGGGTGACTGCTTTTATATACCCAACACCCTTAGAAAAATTTACACTAACAAATAAACCCGTTTATTCTTTCATCTTATAATTTTCCTTATCAACTTGTCAAATTTTTCAATATTTAATTACTTTTCAAAGAACACTTTTCTAAATTATTTATAGCTGTGTGAAAATTGTAGATTTGACCGTAATAAAATTTAAAATATAACCACGATAAGAGCACGTGTTTGTGCGTATGCATTTTCGTTTTCTGTTTATGTTTCCTTTAATATATTACATCGATTCTAAAAAGGAATCATTCATTGGCATTTGATTTTTGTTTTTTATTTTCTTAGTATACACCCTCAACGTTTCTCATATTATTTTTCATTTTACGATGTGATTATTTTTCATTTTTATGGTATGTGACATTAACACCTTCAAGAGCGTGCTTAAGTAATATATACATCTAAACGTTAAGTTACTCACAAATTTAGTGCATTTTGTTGATATTAATGCAGTATTGAGATTTTACGATCGAAGTAATAAATTTCTCGTTGACATATAACCACCCATGCTTTTAATTTTCCTCTGTACAGCGTTTTTAGTACGTCTTAACGCTGTAGGTCATTATACACTCATATATAGAATTTCAAAAACATGCATTCTCATAAGTATATGTATAAAAAAGACTGCTTTATTTAAAACTATTTTAAAAGAGAGAAAATTTGAAAAGGGTCTTAGCAATCATAAAACAATAAAAGTCCAGTTGTATGTGGTGCAAAGGATATTTACGGCTGGGCGTAAAAGAAGAAACTCATCTTACGCAGTTTAGGACTCGGTAAAGTATATTTACTATGCGTATGGTACACTTCAAGCAAAAAATAAACATGTGTCGCTCAAACGATAATCGAATTTCATTCCTTAGATAATTTTAATACAAAAACATCTTTGTTTTTTACCAGAACTCTCAAAAATTTTCAAAATAAGAAGGTTCGATTAGAAAATAAAATCAGGAGATATTTAGTTTTAAAAATGAGTCCGCCAGAAGAACATATTACTGCTGCTGCATCTCCAGCAGAAGGGGAGGAGGCTGTTGCATGCCTCCCATCTACGGGTGGTTGTATACCCGCAGGCCCGCAGGAGGTGTATTGGCGGAACCTTATCGCCGCACGATCACCGAGGGCTTATCCATTTCACCGTTGTGAAATGATAAGTACCCGACATAATGTCATAGTGGAAATTTTAACATGGCAAAAGTATTTTCGAGTGTGTGGTATTCAGGACATTGCGTTGGAAGCTATAAATATCAATCATGAAAAGATTAATTGGTTTTCAAGGAACACTTGGATTTGGCCCCAAACTCAGAAGCCACGGTATGCCATTTGCTATTTTGAAAGCGATTGTTGGGCAGTCCTTTACGCAAATGATCTCCGGGCTGAGGAGCGCAAAAAGGGTAGGCGCTTCCTCTACAGATGAAAAAGTGCAGTGTCATTGTTTTAACAAAATTTATATATGAAGTGTGCGCAGTTTAAAAATGTTTGACGACAATGATTTGTAAAAATGATTTGACCAAATATTGTAATATTAAAAATAAGTGAAACGAGTGCATTTTAAAGAAGGAGAACAGTGTATGCGTATAATGTATGTGTGGGACTATGCGAGTCGCGTGATAAAGAGAGTGATGTAGAATGAGAGTGAAAAGAATTAAAAATATTATACAACTTATACTTTTTAAAAATTAATAATTGTTCAATCGATAGAATGTACATTTTTATGTGGTTTTACATTTTTATAAATAAATTATTTTAAACTATTTTAAATAATTATTTCTATTAATTACAGTATATAATCACCCATCATTACACACACACACACACACACACACATATATATATATATATATATATATATATATATATATATATATAAATGGTCCTTTTCAGGACCATCATTTTAATTTCATACTTCCTATCTTAACAATATAATCAGAAATATTTTAAAAAGTCGTCATTTGTATTTCAACCAGCGGTGAGTAAACATCTTTAATTTTAATACCTTTCACCATTTCCTCACGTACACACACACACACACACACATACACACGCACACACATCCACACACACCCATGTATATATATATATATATATATATATATATATATATATATACTTATTTTATAATTTTATATAATCACTATCATTTCATAAAAGTCGTCACTTTCATTTCGACCTGCGGTAAGTGCACATCATGCTTTCTCTCTCTTTCCACATATATATATATACTCTCTCTCTCCCTCTCTCTCTCTCTCTCACGATCTATCCTGGGTTATTGGGTTAAAAATCACGGGACCTACGATGGGGAATTCTTTCTCTCTCTCTCTCTCTCTCTCTCTCTCTCTCTCTCTCTCTCTCTTCTCTCTCACTCTCTCTCTCCCATTGACGTCATGTTTTTATGAGTCATAAATTTTTTATGAGTCATAAAATCACGACCTATCATGGGTTATTGGGTTAAAACTCACGGGACCTACGATGGGGAGGATAACGCCATCCGTCTCCCCATCGTAGGTCCTATACTACTTATGATAATCATCAACGTACATTTTGCTTTTTTTGAAATCTGGCTGTAAGGGCTTCGATGGCTTTTGCATTCCATCAACGTACAGACACAAAAAATTAATATTAAAATTCTTGTAATTGAATGGGTTAAGACTTTTATCTCCGTTGTAAGCTTTATTTTCAACAAAACCGAGTATAATTCTTTTCAGCAGTTGACCTAATATGACATTGTCGATTGTTTCCCCATGCACACCATTATGTAACGTAACAGCCTTAACTTCTACACGTGTCAGTGAGTATTTTGCAGTAGTCTGTGACAATAGTTTTTCGTGTGCTAGCACAAGTGAAGGATTTAATCTTACCCGACGCACAAAAAGCGTAGCTTCGGTAATATTTACCGTGAAAGCACCAGCGGGATCCATGAGATAGAATCCATCACAAGAACGCACAAGCCTTACTCTAACTTCAACACTACCCAGTAATAATTTGTCTTGATTAAAAACATCACAATGTAAATGGCCGAGTGAATCAATCTTCCTGCCAATCATGATTGCCTTACGTTTATTGAGACCTACATTACCACCTGTGGTATAGTCCATTTTCCCTGCTGTATCATCGTACCACAAACCACTCGTTTAATGAGACTTTTTAGCTGTTAGACCATAATTTAGTAATGTTTCAATGTAAGCTCTGTATGCATAAGCATTGTTTAACGGTGAAACAGGCTTCTGATTGAATAGCACGTCGACTTGATTAAACAACGAATGCAAAAGATTATTCATTGGTCCAACGTTCGGATCCTTAGGTGGTTCAGCACTAGTGCATGTTACACTTACACTCACACTTAACATTGTGTGAGCCAAGTCTAGATATTCAGTGTTGCCAGGGATTGTAAATTCAATTGGTGATTGGTCGTTGAGTGAAGATATCGGTTTGTACTGTACCCAGTAAGAGCCTTCAATTGCAGTCTGTGTCAAGGGTAATTCAAAGAGTGATAATTCCGACTTGATTGACTGACAAGATTCTGTATGCAACAACGCCATCTTGAAATTTCAATTTTCGAAAATATCTCTAGCTACACGTGCTTCCTTATTCTGCTTCTTCTTCTTCTTTTTCGCAACCTTACCACTTTTCGAGCGTTTAGCCGCTGAGGTGTTTGTAGTACCAGGTGCACTCAACGACTGAGCTGACGATGTCTCGTTCTTCTTTTTATATTCAGATTCCTTCCCCTCTTTTGCACTCGATTCACTCAAGAGCAATTTGTCCAGAACAACGGCAGCTTTTCTTTTGAGATTTTTACCACTCTTGCGAATGCGCTCTTTGGCCGCCTTTTTGACAGGTCTGTTACCTAGAGTGACATCATCTAGGATATTTTTACCCGCTCGGAGAGCCTTTTTATTGATCACTTTTGCACTTTGCTTGATCTTCGGTATAGCTGCTCGTAAGAGACCTTTCAAAAAACTATCTACTCCTGCACCCGACTGGTGATAACCAAAACAAGGTTTACCAGCTATAACGCACTTACCCCCACCACCAACCATTTGATTATTGAAGAAATCTTCAAACTCAGACATTTTATCGGATGCGCTTAAAGTGAAGTGTTACAGTTAACGTACCATAGTCGAATGGAATGGGAAATCCGTCTTCGTCTCTTATATCTATTTCGATCGACTGAAACGCTGAAGACAGCAGTGGTAGGTTCAGGGGTGGTGAAAATTTTTTAATTTAAACGCCTCCGTAAACGTAATCACGCAAATGAAGCGAGACTATACGTAGTAAGCTCGTGCGCATGTCTTTTACGTAAGGCTGACAAATGTTACCGTAAACCATGAGCACGGTTGGCAACCCGTTTACAAGATTCGCTGGACGATTACCGGTAATGTAGTGTTCTTTATTACCTGTGCAAGAGAAAATTGGTAAGTTTTCCAGACCTAAATTTCTAAGTAATTTTTCCGATAGTGTAAACGTGTGCTTATAAGTTGTACAATCTTCTCCACATCGACATCTAACTCGTACATAGTCACCAGCTTGGATTTCAAAATATAAATGATTTTTCACATTCTCGAGATTATTTATTTCTTCTAAGAGACTTTTAATATCACAATAAACACCAGGTTTGACTCTGGCAAACACCTCGGCCCCCTGTTGAGTCTTTTCTGTTTCTCGCAAAACATTCGACATTTCACCTTTGGCTGTTTTAACAGAAATGACTTCCTCCCACTCAACTATTGATATATGCTGAAATGTGAGAGGTATTTGAATTTCCGTGAGTCCTACACACTAGTCGCCATGAAGATAAAAATTTTGTGATAATTGTGTTGTAAAATGTGTCGCTACATTGTGTGGAAAGACAAAATTGCTGCTGTTGCTCGGTGAAACCATGTAAAATTCATCGTTCATTGTAAATTTTTAAATCTTTAGCCGCTATCCAAGAATTAAATTTTTCTGGATACCCTCTCTAACTGACCAAATATTGTTTTTTCGACCCCCTACCTTTACTTTTCAAAACCTCGTCAACCTCTAACGCTTCGCTATCTAAATCCTTGCACACTCTGCTCAACTGTTCTTCGTAAAAATATCCGTCAATTTTTTCTCCACCAAGATCTGCCAAAGTATAAACGGGCGGTTGTTGTCTTGTGTCGACTCTTATAATTTTAAACAGCTCCAGAGTCCAGCCACCCACGTATGCTTTCCTGAAGGCTGTCTTGGCACGACTGACACGAACCAGATCACCAACGCTGTATTCAGCTACTCTAAACGGCTTTTTTTTGCTGTAACTCAACGTCAAATTTCGACGTACCACGTGAGCATTATATAAGTTGACCTTGGAAGGGGGCATTTTTATGGCACTGTGCCACGACTCGTTGTGACACGTCACAATTTTTTGTAAAACATCTATATAACGTCTTGTGCGCGAGTGAGTAAAGTATCGCCAGATTCGACCTTTGAAAGTTCGAATAAAGCGTTCGGCAACGGCTGCCTTTATATCAGGGTCTCTGACGACTTGGTAGGTAATATGTTTCTTTTTTAGCACCTCTTGCACCTCTCGACCGATGAATTCCTCACTTTTATCAGTCTGTAGGTAAATAGGATGTCTATCATTACATCGTGATGAAATTTTGTCCAATGCTGCAGCAACGCTTCGGCTCATTTTGTCGAGAATAGGCTTTGTCCAGGCAAACTTTGAAAGTGCAGCAATGACAATGAGAATATAGCTGTACCCATCATTGTAGGTTTTAAGTGATCTAAAATCTGCCAAGTCAGCTTCCTACACCTCAAAGGAGCTGGAAACATCGCAATGTCGACGACGAAAACGATGGCTCACGAGTTTGTGTAAGGTATGTGCATCCTGACTCTCCAGCCACTTGGCGATGGTATTGTTATCAAATGTTTTGGGTTTCGCGTGTTTCAGTAGATAAGCACCAGCGTACGCTGATGGTGCAGAAAGATTATAGTAATAATGCTCAAGACCGTCCGGTTTTGTCGCCTTCTTCTTCCTTTTCTCCTTCTTTCTCATTGCTCCTCCTCCTCGCCTCCCTCTTACACACAAGCATTATCTCTCTCTTTTGCTGTCTTTTAAATGTATTTTTAATGCGTTTCAAAAATTTATCAAACGCAATTTTGCTGATCATGCACAAAACAGTAATACCAGCTGCAGTCTTTTCATTAACATCCGCAGTCTCCGAGAGCATGCGTGGAAATGCTCGTTCAGCCAGCAGTATGTCGGCTTTTATATGATTCGTTATTTTTTTATTTGAATATTAAATATCGTGCTCTAGACAGGCATTGTCAAGAGGGTTTTTTCCTCTCTGACCACGTCTGAGACGCTCGTCGAGATGTGTGCCAGGGCCGAGAAACTAGTAGCCTGCGAGATGCATTTCGAAGGGTACAACTGAAATCAATTGGTCTATAAAAGTACCAGTTTTCTCCCCTTCCTCCTCCTCCTCCACCCCCTCCATCACTTCCTTCCATGCTTTCACATACGGTTCTATTTTAGCTGTTCGAGACGACTCTTTTTTGCAGGGGTTGATGGCGTAGCTGCTAACTCGCTTCCAACTTTTTTACGCTTTTTCGCACTCTCAACTTCTTTCTCCTTTACGCTCGTCTGACTAATAGCTGTTGAAGTATAATAACCTTCGTTTTCTGACGACGATAACTGCGATGAGTCAGCGCTATGAGATGCAATCTTACGCCACAGTTAATCGTTACCAATGAATTCTCGAGGTATACTAACTTGTCGCAAGACGCGTGCAAACTGTTTGTATCCGCGTGGTGGTGGTCTTTTTCTACCTCTCATAGCCTCGTTCACCATATCGACAATATTAGTACCCTCGACAACAGCGCCATCTAGTTTGATTATACCACGACTATCCCATTCAATATTACCAGCTTGTCGCAAGTATCTAATGAGATGTCTAGCATTGCTTCGAAATTTTTGCGGTACCGACTCAACAATCTATTTGTCGTCGATTTCGTCATTATTGCCTCTATCCATTGTCGTTCCCGTTTCTAATAATGTTGTCTCGTGTGGACGTATTATACTCCCACTTTTATCCTTCTCCTCCTCTCTCAGATGCAAGTAACACTGCAAGATTTGCTGATATTGCAAAGATTTTTGGCGCTCATCACCCGCAGAATGTAAAATTTCACTCATTTTCTCGTCGAGGCGTGTCGTGGCTGTACCAGGTGTCTAGACACTGGATGCTGGTATTGTATGATTGGTAGTTGCTACGTCATCCTGTTGCTGCTGATTCTGTTGCTGCAAGCACTCTTGCGGTACTAAAATCATTTTTCTTGCCTACTTCATGCCAATAAAACAGGTTTCACAATAAGCCGCAGTAAATATGCTGATTTTACCATCAATTTCCTTTTACCTCCAAACTACCCAGTTTAGCGAGTTTTCGCAACAGAGGTGCGAATATTTCCATGTAAAATGTTCAAAGCACATTCGCAAATGTACGTTATAAGTTTAGAATTTGCTTCGCGTACTATAGCCTTAACTTTATAGAGTTCGCTTTTACACAAGAAATGTAGCTGAGTCTAGTACTTTTCTGGAATTGGCCTGCTACGACTACGTCTTACCGGCTCCATTACAATCGCACGACTGGTACATTATTCGAGCGAGCACCAGCTTTTATGGGTGTGCAACGAGGCACATAAACGTACTGATGTTTGTCAAACAGAAATATACAAGTACGAAATCTCACATTTTCAGGCGTACTCTGTTTCAGATCTATGAACAAATAGCCGTGTGGCTCTGCTGTGGCATCGAGATATTCCTCTTGCAAAAAATGAGGCTCCTCAAGGCAGACTTGACGCGCCAGATGATTTATTTGCGCTCGATCGCGCGGATTTTTAAATACCACGATGTAATTGGAGTTTAAAGAGATTTCTCGCTGACCTTGATGAAAGAGATTTTGCGAGATAAAGATGACGCTCAAGTTATTGTGATGACTGCCTTTGGTAAAGAGATTGACTCCAGCTTTACTGAACGATTCTCTCATCAGATCGTCGAGAATCAAGAGTTTTGCTCGTGGATCATTGGCAGAATCTTCGCTCTTTGGTAAACCCTCGTGGAATTCGATTCCCTCGGCAACACTCCTTGTAAATTGGCTGCCACTCGGTATAATACAAGAGTATACGCTCGAATTTTGTATAACTCATGCGATCAATGTAATGCAAAAAATTCTTCACAAATACTGTTTTACCACTAGAGCTGGGTCCACAAATCATCAAAGTCCACGGATGCACACACCTGCAAACGTCCATGTTACCGCCGCTGCTAAACTTCTACTTCTAACCTCATCACATCCTCGGACCACTCTACATATACGATCATTTATAGTGATGAGCAAGAGTAGGGGGCGGCGGCGGCACGCGCATGTGCAAGCAGTATCGTGCTGGCGCTAGCCAATCGTTTAGCTTATTAGCCATATAGCTGGCTGACGCCAGCATTATTCCGCTCTTCAGCTATATGGCTGGAAAAGCTTAACAAGTATTAACATGTTATTTGCTCAAAAGCTCTCGTCACCATCACTACTTGTACCTCCCGCCACCACCACCACCACTCTGCTCGTCACCCCCACATTTCCAGTATAAAAGTAAAAGCAGCAGCATTTATAGGTTAGTGCTGTACAAGTTTTGGTATCGTGAAAATAAATAAGTCATAGTCAACAAATTTGAGCAAAGGTAATCAAATTTTAACAAAAAATTCATTAAAGACTCAAATTCTTAAATTTTGATAAAATTTTATAGAAAGTTGTCGTGAGGAAGTGTGGTGATTATCCGTATCTTGCAGAAAAAATAATAATATTGAATCAAACAAAAAAGGTGCATTTCAAGGAAGGTAAACTGGATATTCACGTGATACACGTGTGGAATTATGCGAGTCGTGCAGCAGGACGTGGAGAGTGGGAGCAAGCGGCTCGTGACAGAGAGAGATTTTAAATAAGAATGGAAAGAATAAAGATCATTCTGGAACCTATAATTATGAAAAAAATTGACGACTACTTAATTAACAGAAAATAAATGTTATTATTTTGTTATATTATTTTTAATTTCAATAAATTATGAAATTTATTACAAAATTGTTTTTGTCTTAATTCTATAACCTATAAATATATATATATATATATATATGTACATAATATTTTTACTTCGGTAATAATATATCAACATTTATTTATTATTTAATTAGATTTATAACCGTATGGATAGCTAATCTCGTTATTTACAAATCGTCTCTTTGAGTACACGGGCTCGCATATTTTACATTCAGGTCGTGTTATAACATCGTGAAACCGTGTGCGTCTAATAGCGTCATAGTTTGCAAAAAGTGGTGGTATTTCACCAGTAATAAGATTTCGTATGGAATCAAAGTTTATTTCTTGACTCACCGACGAATTAAGTCTTATACCCTTAATTTTGCAAACACATCCTTCAACGCCATCTGGTGTCAAATATTTATATCCGTAAAATTTGGGTCCACCAGAGACGAATGATGTCATGCTTGTGCCAAGACCATAACAGGCCAATTCGTTGGTCAAGTAACCAAAGAACAGCCCTGTTTTCGCATCGTACTCACCCACGCGACTTACATATACAATAGAATCAGTATCGTAATAAAATACGCGTTCACCCAACGGTTGCAATTCTTTGTAGAGTTTTAAACGCGCCAAGGCTGTGGTATAAGCGGCTACGACAACGTTACATAATGTCGATGGCTCGACAGCCGCTTCTGTGTTGTGCCAGCATACGTAAATTGTCATATCGTCGATCGGTAAAATTGAGTCAACCTCGCTGTCAGCACTACAAAGTACAGCACTCAGACCAGCGTTATATTTTATTCGATTTTTGTCTAATTTTATGCCCTCTTAATGCAAAAATTCCTCAATATATCGAGCAATCGCGTTTTCGTCACCGTCAGCACATTCCGCTTCGATATAGCCCATCTGAACAGCTTTTCTCAAATCGTCAGTAACCCACGTACCGATAAAAACACGATCATCAGGATTTTCATGGTCACAATCTGCGACATACATTGATTCAGCGCATGTTCGACACAGTGAAAACAAAAGCTTACTATGCATTTTAACGGGGAGTACAGCATGATATAAATTTCGCGGCGGCAACACTTCACATTTAATAAGACCTTCAACGTGACTTATGTCATTCGTTTGACCCACCAGAGAGCGACACTCATCCTCGCCCATGTAGAGAGTTGGGTGACCAATGGGATATCGACCGTATTTACAGATATATAGATATAATGAACACACGTCCACGTGTTTTATTTTCTCACCCTTTTTTGCATCGTAAATTTTGACTGTGTTGCCCGTTCGCACGCCCAAACTTGACTAGTTTCACTTTAAGTCGCCAGGTGGCGTTTTTCTAAGTTTTGTCATCCCTTACACAAATTTGGGAGACGCAGATATAAGAGGCCGGACAGTAGAAGCTCTTCGAAAAGCTATAAAACAATATGTGAAAAATACACCTGAAAAATACACGTTGTGACCTCACTTATATTATATTTATAATATAAAGAATTTAAAGAGAATTTGAGAGAGAATAAGTGAGAAAAAAGAATAAAATAAAAGATAATTAGCAATAATCTTATTCTCTCTTAAATTCAAATCATCGCGTTAAAAGTCTATCTCTATCTTATGCGTCGGCGCGACGTAGCAATTGGAAAGTATATCAGCGCGCGAGATGGATATTAATAAGAATATATGTACGTGCTTAGATGTGCGCGATCCACGCCTATAAAGTGACGTACGCTAGCACACATCTAAGCGCACCTGTAATAGTATAATGTAAGATATGTAAATGTATCCCTTCTACTTAGTAGTAGGAGAGGATTGCGGCCGCGGCGGCTTGATCGACGCTTAAGCAGATCGAAGCCGAATCTTTGTACGGCACTCTTTGGCCAGCTCTCTTCTAATAAAGTTTATCTTAAAATAAATACTTGTGGCTATTGTTCTCATTTTCGTTATTGCTGCAGGTCCGCGAGGGGCTGGATAAATACCAGCTCCGTACCGGTAGCAGCAATAACGAAATACTATTTAAATTAAAAATCAAAGCTTAATTTGGTAGAGTTGATTAAGTAATAAATTCACGTATATTTCTTTTGTGAATTTATTAAAGTGTACGAATCTAAATTAACATTAATTCATCTTACGATTAGTGAGAGTTTGATTAAACATTATATTCTATAAAGTGTCTCTTGGTAAATGCACGTTTGGAATATTTAAATTCAAATCACGTGTTACTTATTGAAATTTACTTGTATATAGTGCCATTTGCCATTAATAAGTAATTCAAATCTTAACTAATTAAAATTGGAGTTTCGTGGCTTATAAGAGGCATTTATTAGTACAAAAACATAAGCAAAGAGACCCCGGACTGGTTGTAGCATGGCGTCTACACCAAAAACGGGTCTAGCTTAAAAAGAACCTTTCCTTTTTATCCTTTTCCTCATACATGAGCACTTTGTGCTATCTTTTTTCAGGATAAAGGTTGGGAGAGGTTATAACTGGCGCCCACGGGTATTGTTTAAACCCACGACTGAGAATAAATAGTTAAAAAATCTGTAAAGAAATTTCTTTTTTTTTTCATTTTGTTGAAAAATCAAAAAATTGTAATTAGGGATATATTACCTTATTTAAAAATCAAAAAATTGTAATTAGGGATATATTACCTTATTTAAAAATCAAAAAATTTTAATTAGGGATATATCATTTTATTTAAAAATCAAAAAATTGTAATTAGATATATATCAAAAAATTGTAATCAGATATATACAAAATCATAAAGTAATTTTCTTTTTCTCGCTTCTCTTTTCAGAGCTAAGAATTTGTAATAAGACACATACAAAATTAGAAAACTAATAGCGTAATGGTCAAAATAAAAGTATGTGATTTTATAATAAAATCAATACAAAAACAAAATAATCAAAATGAAAAGTGCTACGACCTATGAAAAAAGTAGAGTTTTCGTTACAAAAAAGAAACAAAAATTATAAGAAAACAGAGTCTGTAACATTAAGTAACATAGAATTCGAGAAAATTGTAAACGCGGTAGCAGCTAAAATCGAAAAACAAAATGAAAACTTAAATTTCATGCAAATAAAAGTAGAGAAAATAGAAACATATTTACAGTACTTAGAAAAAAAAGTAACAGAAATAGCAAATAAAATAAATGAGAACACGATCAAATTAAACGAAGTTAGATTCAAATTTAATTATAATATACCACAAATGGTAGAAAATTTGCATGAAATAGAAGTGGAAATTGAAAAAATAAAAGAAAAAATAAAAAATTAAAGGAATAAAAATACAAAAAATTGAATGAACTAAAAGAAAAAGAAAATTGCGAAAAGAAAGTTAAAAAGAAATTGGAAATACTTCGGAAAGAAAGAAAATTTCAAATAATTTTGAATTTAAATATTATTCGCGATAACGTTAAAATTTTAAACGACATAAAAGTCGCAAATTTTCGAATTATTTCCAAGATCACAAAAGGTAATATAGTTAACACCGCTAATCCGCAAATGTAAACAAAGCGATAGAAAGCGTGTATTGATGAAATTAAGCATCGATAAACTCAAATAAAATTTAACATAGGAAATTAAATAATATTTCAAAATTAGAATATTGTAAACAGTGACACTCAACCAGCACAGTGGTGCTCAATTTGTGCTTCACTAATATTCATTTATTAGATTTCATTCATTTATTAGATATTAATTTTCATGAACATTAGAATTTAAGTAAATAAATTTAAAATTAAATGATAAAGAAAATATATAAAATCAAATAAAGTAAAATCAAATCAAATAGACATTTTGCAGGTTCGGTGTCACACTTAGGCACAAAGATAACATATCAAATAAATTGTACAGTAGCGTCGCGCAATAAACGCACAGACAAATATATTTTTTTTTCTCTTTTGTTTAAATTATAAATTAAATTTCATTGCGAAAGCAAAACAAATTCAAGAAAGAAGATTCAAAAAGAAGAAGAATAAAAGTAAAGAAGAAAAAATATATATATCAAAATGGCGAACAAAAGACGCTCAACGTTATTAATGAAAGAAATTGAAGATGCTGATCAATCCTTTGACGCAAACAATCAATCAAAACAAAATGAATGGATGAGAGTAGTAACAGATGAGTTACAGGAATTACTTGCAAAACAAGAAGAATTGGACACAAAAATGAACACATCTACAGATTCAGAAAAATCAATACATTTAAATTTAGAAAGAACAGCACATGCAGAAACAGAAAATGTAAAAGAACAAGTAAACGCATTATCTGACAAAATAAAAAGATTATCAGAAGATAACATTGGAATGAGAAACTTACTCAACGAGTACAAAAGACAAAACGCCTTATTGTCAGAACGAAACGACAAATTAATCGAAGAATTACAAGGATTAAAAATAGCAATAAATGAAGATGAAGCCATAAAAATGGTGCATAGCAGCTTGAATAGAAAGATAGATGAATTAGCATTTGAACAAGATGAAAAAATAAATCAACTTCAAGAAAATATAGCAAACAAAACAACAGAACAAGCAGCTACGAATAGTAAAGAAAACACAAACAAAATAAAAATTCCGGTTCCAAAATTCGAAGGTAACGAAACCGAGAGGCCAATAAAATTCCTAAACAAATTGGACAAATATATTGCTCTAAAAAACAAGTGAAGAACAAAAACTTCAAATATTAGAAACAGTACTACAGAAGGAAGCAAACGAATGGTGGTATATCCATCAAGATAACGTCACTACATACAATGAATTTAAAGAAATATTTAAAGAGAGATTTTGGAGTCATGATATACAAAGAACTTCAAAACGCAAAATTGAATTTGGCCAGTTTTATGAACAAGGAAAATTGTCAAGAGCCTCATACGCTACACAGTTATTCGGCTATGCAAAAGAATTGAATTTAAATGACACAGATGAGGAATTAATAGAGAAAATAGCCAGGCATTTCAATAGAAGTGTAAGACAGGCTATACAGTTTTCACAAAACAAAGATAAAATGTCACTCCTAAAAATACTCGCAGATTTCGATAACGACGACAAAACTCAAGAGAAGAGTGCAAAAAATAGAATAGCACACAACCAAAATCAGCAAATACAAAACAGATCAATCAACAATGAAAATAATAGAAATAATACGAATAATAGCAATAGCAATAGACAACAAGAAAACCCAAATTATAATCAAAAACAAAATTATGCGAATAGAACAACAAACGATACACATTGAAATAAACCAGGAACAAATTCACAAGAACAAAATCAAAAGAAACAGTTCTATTCACCAGCAATAAATGTAGCAGAATTAGCAAATAGAAATAACAAAGAAAAAACAAGATATGAAAAATTTAAGCCACCAGTGGATAATAAAACAATTAGAAAAAGTCATGAAGAAATAGATATATTAAATATAAATTTTGAAGAAAATAAAAATGATGGAAATCAGGAAAACTAGATGGAGTTGCCTCTCATATTAAAAAAGATGGGGTTAGAGACGCAACGAACTCTAGCACCCCAAAAAGACAAAAAACTAAAAATTCAAAAAGTAAATACGCAAACCTAGGAAGGCTTAAAAAAGGCCAATTAAAACCTATAAAAGGTAAAATTATAAAAAATAAAAAATTAGTTAAAGTAGAAAAAATGTTAAATACAAAAAGTATAAAAACATATTTAATAAATCTTAATATAAGAGATTATATGTCAAAATATGATATTCAAAAAATGTTAAATGTGATGATTGGAGGGGCAATGCATGAAAAAATACTATTGAAAAACACTATAAATGACGAATATGTCAAAATAAAATTTAATGAGCAAAAGCTCAAACTAAATGAGTACACTCATAAACAAATAAAAGAATCACATGAGAGCAAAGACTCAAATACATGTGCATTCATTAAAAAAGAAAATTATAAAACACATGAACTCGCAAAAGACGAGGATCATGGAAAAATTAATAAAAGTGATAATATATCACAAACACTAGAAATCAAACAAATAGATTTGATTTCTAAAGAAAATAAAGTATCTAGTAATGCATATGTCTACTTACCAGCACATAAACATTGGATAAAAATTATTGATATAAACTTATTTAAGAAAGTATTAAAATATAAATTGAAAAACAATTTCGATAAACCTAGGTTGTGCATAAATGAAAATAAAATTAAAATAAAAAATGAAATTATAAAACTTCAAAAACAAATAAATGAAAATCTAAGTGAAATTTACAAAAAGTATGGCCACAAGGGACCAAGAAAGAAACATAATATATTATTAAGAAAACAAAATTTAAGAAGAATAAAGAAAGGTACTCATGTACTTATGAAAAATGATGAAAACATCAAAAAGAAAAAAGATATAATGAAGAAAAATCCACAACAGTTTGGGATAAATACGTATAGGTGAAGAAGAACCTGAGTCAACGAGGATCAACAGATAATTAGTTTAATTATAAATTTAATTTTTTTTTAATAGTAATGTAGTTTTAAGAAATTTTAAGGCAGCGTAAAATATATAAATATTATAAAGTTAATTGTCATTAAGAGGAATACTCATTGCACACTCATGTAAAAAATAAAATAAATTGCACAGTAATTATTTGTGACCAAAAGAGAAATGTAGTTATTAATTAAAGTATTACAATACAGTGCAAATTATTTTATTTTGGGGGGCAAATACAAGTACAATGAGATACATTTATAAGTCAAAAGTGAAAAGGAAATATAAAAATGAATTAAAATGTTTAAATAGAAAAGAAAAATAATGTAGATTCAAAAATTGCTCGCATAAATATGCAACGTAAAGGCATTTCCTTTTCCGGAAACTCATAATAAATTTAGATATTGAATAACTATATAAGAAAGCAGTTAAAAGTTTTTTTCGGGGGGCAAATTGTGACCTCACTTATATTATATTTATAATATAAAGAATTTAAGAGGAGGTCACGTATCTCTGTCCTTTTCTAATCAAAGAATTGAGTTTTTTACAGAAACTAATAACTTTAGCAAAAAATGAAGAGAAAGCCGCATCTCGTAATAAAAAAAGCAATATTTTCTTTGATAAGAAAGAATTAATTTTATTGCTTCGTTTTCAAGAAAACCTTGAAAAACTTAAATCATAGAGGTTAGGGTGGACAATTTGGGTTTTCAAGGTTTTCTTGAAAACGAAGCAATAAAATAAATTTTTTCTTATCAAAGAAAATGTTTCTTTTTTTTTATACAAGATGCGGCTTTCTCTTCATTTTTTGATAAAGTTATTAGTTTTTGTGAAAAATTCATTTCTTTGATTAGAAAAGGACAGAGATACGTGACCTCCTCTTAAAGAGAATTTGAGAGAGAATAAGTGAGAAAAAAGAATAAAATAAAAGATAATTAGCAATAATCTTATTCTCTCTTAAATTCAAATCATCGCGTTAAAAGTCTATCTCTATCGTATGCGTCGGCGCGACGTAGCAATTGGAAAGTATATCAGCGCGCGAGATGGATATTAATCAGAATATATGTACGCGCTTAGATGTGCGCCGATCCACGCCTATAAAGTGACGTACGCTAGCACACATCTAAGCGCACCTGTAATAGTATAATGTAAGATATGTAAATGTATCCCTTCTACTTAGTAGTAGGAGAGGATTGCGGCCGCGGCGGCTTGATCGACGCTTAAGCAGATCGAAGCCGAATCTTTGTACGGCACTCTTTGACCAGCTCTCTTCTAATAAAGTTTATCTTAAAATAAATACTTGTGGCTATTGTTCTCATTTTCGTTATTGCTGCAGGTCCACGAGGGGCTGGATAAATACCAGCTCCGTACCGGTAGCAGCAATAACGAAATACTATTTAAATTAAAAATCAAAGCTTAATTTGGTAGAGTTGATTAAGTAATAAATTCACGTATATTTCTTTTGTGAATTTATTAAAGTGTACGAATCTAAATTAACATTAATTCATCTTACGATTAGTGAGAGTTTGATTAAACATTATATTCTATAAAGTGTCTCTTGGTAAATGCACGTTTGGAATATTTAAATTCAAATCACGTGTTACTTATTGAAATTTACTTGTATATAGTGCCATTTGCCATTAATAAGTAATTCAAATCTTAACTAATTAAAATTGGAGTTTCGTGGCTTATAAGAGGCATTTATTAGTACAAAAACATAAGCAAAGAGACCCCGGACTGGTTGTAGCATGGCGTCTACACTAAAAACGGGTCTAGCTTAAAAAGAACCTTTCCTTTTTATCCTTTTCCTCATACATGAGCACTTTGTGCTATCTTTTTTCAGGATAAAGGTTGGGAGAGGTTATAACGTGAAAAAAACACGTGAAAAATATGCGTGAAAAAACACGCAAATTTTACATGTGAAAAACACGTGTAAAAAATACGTGTATTTTACACGTGTTTTTTTCACGTGCAACAAACACGTGTTTTTTTTTAATAGGGTTATGCTCTTTGACACTTATATTTAGTGAAAATAAAAAGTTTGATTGACATTTTTATTATTTTCGCTGTTTAAATGGCGATCGAAAAAAAAAATTTTTTTTTTTCAATTGTTTTTTAAATTCATATATGAAAAAATGAAATATTTAAATGCAACTTTTTTATTCTTGTTGCTTAAATTTTAACGCTTATTTTAAAAAAACGTTTTTCTATGATAATTAGGAGCTGAGATAATTTTTTTCTTTAATTCGCCATTTGTTTATTTACAAAGATTAAGGAATGAAATTTTACAATTTTTTTAAATGTATTAAATGACAGATCCTTTAATACTTGAACTTTGATATAAGATCATTTCTGATATTAAAATCAGTTTTTTAAAACCTTAAAAGATTGTTTTTAAGTACGTATAGTTTCAATGCATTTTAATGAGGGGAGAAACGCGTCATCTTTCGGAAGTACAGAAAAATTTTTTTCGATTACTTCAAATTTGTCTTATGTGAAAAAATTTATTATATCTCAGTGAAATATTAACCGATTTGAATGTTTCTTTTTTTAATCTGGGGTAGCGCGAGATAATATTAACAGTCGTTATACTTGTTTAATGATATAGATAAATTAATTTGTTATAAACAATAACACAAAATATATGCATAATAACACATGCACTTTAATTATACTTCTCTTCTTTTAACGAACATAACATAGAAATACTTTACAACGAAATAGAAATACTTTTTAATTCTTTATAAAATAAATATTTATATTACCCATATGAAAATAATTTTTGTGAGAAATTGTAAATAACTGTTAATAATTGTAATAAACTACCGCAATTGAGACATTAATAAGAATTAATAACAGTAAAACAGTTAATAACAATTAATAATAGTTAATAATAGTTATGAACGCTAAATAACAATTATTAACTGAAAGTCATGATTATTAATAATTATTTATAGTTATTCACATTTATACACATTTATACACATTTATTAACAGTTACTCACATTTCCCAAAATTTTAGAATTGGTGAATAATTTATTATTATTTATACTTATTTATAATTATTTATATTTATTTGCAATTAGTTACAGTGAATTATAGTTATTAACACTTTTTTACAGATATTTACAGTTTTTCACATTTATTAACAGTTATTAACAGTTTTTCACATTTACAAAATTTTTCGCCTATATATAAAAAAAAACGATTATACGTGTGAAAATTTTTGAAAGTGAGAAAAAGTGTTAATAACTGTTAATAAATGTGAATAAATGGGAATAAATGTGAAAAATTATAAATATTTGTAAATAACTAGAAATAACAGTAAATTATTATTATTCGCAGTTAATCATTATTATTATCTATTCGTAACAATTATTAACTGTTATTGTACAAGCATATATTTTCATAATTTGTAATTCATAAATAAGAATGTAAAATAAGTCATAATGTATCTTAGTATTAATTTAATTGATAATATTTTTAAATATATTCAACGTTATAGTTAAAATATTTTTCTTAGTATTTTCTTATATCTAGAAATATGTGTGAAAAATGTTAAAGCGATTTAAAAAAGGATTCAATATGTAGCAAATACAAATAAATGAACCATTGCACGAACCTCTGCAAAGAGGCACTCTTGTTTCTGTACTAGTAATAAAAATAAATGTATTTATGACGAACGGAGAAAATGACCGATAAAAATTAAAAACAACGCCATATGTCGACCATTCGGGATTTTCCGTTAATCCTTAATCTCACTATAAAACTTTCTCTGTACAATAAAAACCTTTTTCTTGTCTTAACTAAAAATCCCATAGAAACTATTTAAGAAATATTTTGTAAAACATCAGAACTTTTGCGACCATCACAGCGAACACATCTCGCTTCGTTTGTCACTCCTCAACTGAATCTTATTAAAGTATTTTATATATTCATACATCAATCTTTTCATTTAACAGTTTACCTTTTCAAAACTTAACATTGCTTTAGTAAATTAATTTGGACTAAAGCGCACAATTTACATTTGTGCAATTCTTCATGATCCTTCGACCCCGATACGTCCAGCATTATATACTTATTTAATACTAGTGAATTAAACATTAAGTGAAGAAGTGAAGTGTTGTGTAAAAACGAGTGTGCGTTATACAAGTGTTTTAACACAAACAAACAACAATACAAATTACCAATAATAATACAACATATATAATAAAAGTTGTCCGAGTACAACATATATATGTAATAAAAGTTGTCCGAGTACAACATATATATAATAAAAGTTGTCCGAGTACAACAAATATAATAAAAGTTGTCCGAGTACAACATATATAATACAAGTTGTCCGAGTACAACACATAATACAAGTTGTCCGAGTACAACACATATAATAAAAGTTGTCCGAGTACAACATATATAATACAAGTTATCCGAGCACAACGTATTACAAGTTGTCTGAGTACAACATATATAATAAAAGTTGTCTGAGTACAACATATGCGTTATACAAGTTGTTCAAATACAGCACATACAACTTGCTTCGATAAATTAAACTATAAATGCGCGAACAGGCCTGTTCAAAAATCTAATATACAGTGTTAAAATACTAATCTTAAAACACAAAATATACAAATGCAAGAATTTAATCACACAACTTCACGTAATTCTTCACATCAATAGAAGCTTCAGTCTTCAGACACAACTTTACGTTTGAGGACAAATTGGTCAACACATTCACTGGTAAGTGCTTAATTTGAATCACCAATTATTTAAATTTATTATAGAAAGGGAGCATAAAAATAATTCAATTTCATTTTAATATTTGCCTCTATTTCATTATGGAAATCGACTGAGTAAAAACTTTAAAAATTAAACGCGATACAATTAAAGGTTATTTAAATTCATTTAAAACCTTTTTAACTCATTATAATAAAGATATTGATTTTGTTCAATTACAAATGCGTTTACAAAAAACCGAAGAATTATTCGAAGGTTTCGATATAATGCATGACGAGTTAGATCATTTAGATAATTCAGAGTCCAGTAAAGTAGAAAGATACAAAATTTCAGATGATTATTACTTTGTAATAAGTACTGCTCGACAATATATATCAGAGGTGACCTTATAACAGCATAATTTAAATCAAATATGCAATAATTCACCGACCGCGTCAGTAAGAAATGATTCTATAGTAGAAACGAGACCGACGTCAGGTAGTAGAAAACGTAAAATGAAGCTCCCGGAGACTTCTATTCCGCGTTTTAACGGGCAGGTAGAAGAGTGGTTGTCGTTTAAAAATTCCTTTAATGCACTCATTCATTCGTGTGACGATTTATCCAACGTTGAAAAATTATATTACTTGCGATCAGCTCTTCGTACAGAAGCCTTAAGAAAAATTCAAGTCTTAGCGATTACCGACGAAAATTATACGCGTGCATGGTCCATTTTAGAAAAAGCGTACGAAAATAAAAGAATTCTAATTTCACGACACTTATCTTTATTGTTTCATTTACCCAATCAAGACAAAGATAGCCATAGAGACAGAAAATTTAGCCGACGAAGCACAACAACATGTGCAATCATTAGCAACATTAGGTGTAAATATACCCTCGGAAATTATCGTTAACATTTTAGAAGAAAAACTAAATAAAAGTTTAAGAATGAAATGGGAAGAAAGTCTAAAAAGAGACGAATTTCCTACTTCTGACGAAATGATAGAATTTTTATATAAAATGTCTGCCTCGCTCTCAAGACATGACAATGAAAAAAGAAGTACAAATACGCGAAACGATTGGGGATCGCCAAATAAAATACGCAGAGAAGAAAATAAATTCACTGTTAAAAGCTTCGTAACAAACAAAAATAAATGTTATGCCTGTTTTAAAGAACATCACGCGTTATATCAATGTAAAACATTTTGAGACCTACCAATTTATCAAAGGATGAAAATTGTTGAAGATGCTAATTTATGTAAAAATTGTTTAAAATCACACGGAAACGAGGAATGTCGGTACGGAAATTGTCAAAAATGTAGCAAAAAACATAATATTTTATTACACATTTGAAAACCTAATCACAACAAAATTAAAATCGCCTAGAAAAAACTCACCAATTCATCGTCTTAACTAGTAAAAGAACATAAAATTAATTGTCTCGCCGCGAAGACAGCGTCAACTTCCTTTGATTTAAATGAACGCAACCGTATAAGTTTAAAATCATTGCAGAACCTACATAACTTGTAAAGTATTATTAAACACTTGTTCGACTGTTAATTTTATAACTGATCAATCAATGAAAAAATTAAAATTACCTAAACAACGTTATTCATTAACTGTAGCAGCCATAAACGATTTAAAAACAATTGCCAATTATTTCACGGGATTAATATTTAAATCAACCTATTCAGAGTTCAAAAAGTCGCTTACTCTTTCTGCTGTACCAAACATCACAGATTTAATTTCAAATGAAACTTATTCTCGAGAGCAACTAAATATTCCATTAATTTCAAATTAGCAAATCCTAATTTTCATAAACCTTCACTTATAGATATGTTAGTCGAATCAGGACTTCCATTGTCAATGTTTTGTAACGGTCAAATAAAATTATCACAAAACGATGATTTCATTCTACAAAAAATTAAACTCGATTGAATAATAGGCGGTGGTTTAAATTCATTGAAATACAAAAGGTCTCAATGTATGTTTACTGATTTACAATTTGATTTAGAAAAATCTTTAAAGCTTGAAGAAATTTCGCATAAGAAACGAAACTAGATAAACGACGAGTTATTTAGTAAGAATTATTTTAAAATTCACGTGCGACGAAATAAGGACGGTCGATACACGATTGCTTTACTTAGGCGAATTGCAATAAATAACCTTAAAAAGATTGCGATTTTTACAATAACAATTAAAAGGTAATAATGTTTCTAAAAATCAATATATCGATGCAATAATTGAATACATCGAATAAAATTATATGTCTGAAAGCTATTCGACGAATTCAGATGCTATTTATTTGTCTCATTACGCGGTAATAAAAAATTCGAGTCACACTACAACGTTACGATGCGTCGGTCAAGTCCACGAACGGTATTTCTTTGAATAACATCCTAACATTTGATCTCACTATTCAAGGTGAATTGCTTGACATTTATTACGTTTTAGATTGCCTATTTAATTTGCCAACAAATATTACACAGCATTATTATACTCTAAATCACGAGTCGCACCCTTAAAAACAAGAACAGTGACGAAAACGGATTTAAAAAATTGATATCATACACGATCGCATGATAAATCCAACAGACACCTTATCTCGAGAGCAATTACCACACGAATTTATGAAAAATATATCCTGGTTACATAGGCCTGCTTAGCTACAAGGGTATGAATCATCGTGGCCTAAATTTTCAATACCGAGAATAGATCATGATTTGAATCATCTTATTAAATTGTTAAAAACTTTCTTCATGTACAAAATCAATCCGCATCATCGCAATATGCTTTAAAATCATTAAAAGATATAGAAAATCGAAAAATTTTACGCTTGACGAGTTAACACGAGCCGAAAAGAAAATAATTACATTCGGTCTAATTTCAACCTTTTATTAAGAAGTTGAACTATTAGAGAAAAAACGATGTTTAGCAGATTTCTCAACATTTTCTATTGAAGTAGAAGCAATGTTAAATTCCCGACTCTTAACACAAATGTCATCAGACATAAATGACCTTTCTGCTCTTACTCCCGAGCATTTTCTTATTGGTGATTCATTGAAAAGCATGCCTGAAAACGATTGTAAGAAATATCTATCAACGAACTCAAAAAAAAGACCAACAACGAAACTAGCAGTTCTTCCTATGGACAATAAAAAATGAATGAATGCACTGTTGATCGCTACTCTCTCAACGGGGGGAGAATTATGTACAAGCATATATTTTCATAATTTGTAATTCATAAATAAGAATGTAAAATAAGTCATAATGTATCTTAGTATTAATTTAATTGATAATATTTTAAAATATATTCAACGTTATAGTTAAAATATTTTTCTTAGTATTTTCTTATATCTAGAAATATGTGTGAAAAATGTTAAAGCGATTTAAAAAAGGATTCAATATGTAGCAAATACAAATAAATGAACCATTGCACGAACCTCTGCAAAGAGGCACTCTTGTTTCTGTACTAGTGTTAAGTCCTGGCTTGCACCAGGACTAAATAAAAGTGTGAAAATAAATGTGTATATTTTATTTAATTATATTAATTAATTGCATTAAATATATATATATAAATTATGTATGTTTAAAATATTGAATTTATTTATAAAATGTATAAAGATAGAGATGTATGAATCTAGTGGTGGAAAAACTCCACCAATATTTAATTGAACAAAATCGCTCTCACGATTGAATAGTATTAAAGGATAAACTTGATTCTTGAAAATAAAGAGTTTATTAAATAATTATATATTCTTACCTTGTAGTATTTCTCAGTAGATTGGTGCTAGGTATGGGCGGACAAATGTATAGGCACAATATGTAATAGATCCTCGAGGTTTATTGATATTTCTTAACACTTTTAATATAATTGATTTTTATGCGCGTATATATTTTAATAATTGATACATGTATATTTAATAATAGCAATTGCTTTGAAATATAAACTTGTCGGGCAGTGTAAACGTATTACCAATAAGACACCCGGAGTAATATTCCGTTCTTTCGATGATCTCAATTTGGTTTTATACTTATCTTTGTTTATAAGATTTTATTGTCTTTTACATCAATTTTTATTTATAAATTTTCTTAAATTTTAATAATATGTTTCGTAATGTTTTTGAGATTTGTAAAATTCGTTTTGAAATTTCGAAACATACGTTTCGATTCTTTTCTGATGATCTACTTAATTTCGCTTAATAATGAAATAATGCGACTGTTCAATAACTGAGGAATTTGATTTACCAATGTTAATAAAAACGATACGTTTGTGACGTAACACCTCGGTGCTCAGGAGATTGCATATCAGAAGGATAGGCAATCGAAAATAAAAGTTAGGTCAATTATTGAACATTTACAATATTACGATTAAAATCTAAAAAATTAATCAAGAACTGTAGATGTGTTTATCATTATTTTTTTTTATGAGTGGCCAACAGAAGGGTACGTTTTATGACGTAACACCTTGGGGCTCAAAGATGTTGCTTATTGAAACAAAAGCAACATAAAAACCTGAAAACAGTTACTGATTAATAAATCTTAAAAGTCTATTTACAATTAGCATGAATTAAAGTTTTATACAATTATTCGTGTTGTTAATTTTTAAAACATAGGTTAATGACATTGTAATAACAATTCAGCAAAGTTAACGAAGAGAAAAATGTATGCCGCTGACACGTCTAAAAATTTTTTTTTTTTGTATATCTTTTGTAAAAAAATAATAATGTACAATATAATTCATAATATATCTATTTTTGTCATAATCTTTTGTTTTCCTTTTTATTTTTCCAACTGCTCCTTTTCATTTTTAATATTAATTATATAAAATACTTAAATTCTAAAAAAAAAATATCTTTATTTATGATAATAATTTTTTTAATACTTAATTTATTTATTTCTTTTTTTTTTTTTTTTTTTTTTTTATAAATACTTTTTCTTATTTAAGTCTTATTAATTTTAAATAATTCAATTCCTTATAATATTATTAGTATATTTGCTTTAAAAAAAAATATTATTTCAAATTTCTATGTTACCTTTTCATTTGTTTTTTTTTTTTTAACTGTCCTTATACCTTTGATAATTAAAAATTAATTTAACATAAAGAAATAAATTTTGCTTAAAATTAGAGTATCATTTTTTTCTTATAAATACTTTTCCTTATATAAGTCTTATTAATTTTAACTAAGTCAATTCCTTTCAGTATGTTTCCTTTATAACAATATTATTTAGAATGTCTATATCACATTTTCATTTGTTGTTTTTTTTTTTTTTTTTTTCAAATAGATAGATCTATGATCATTAAAAATAAAAGAAATCAATTTTTCTTAAAGTTGAAGTATTAAACAATGTTAATATATTGTATAGGTGAATGACATGTTCGCTTGGTGTCATTCACCTCTCTCCGCGCCAAAGTTGAATCGCACGCGATTTAACAACGTAGAAACTTATTATGAAAATAAAACGCTAAACTGTCAATTATTTAATACAGTCAAGTTTTTCTTATAAATTTTATAATCTATTATGAGTCTAAATGAATAATTATTTATATAATTAAAACTTGTTTTAGTTTTTAGATACTTATATATGTATCTGCCTTATCGTTTATATATCTAAATATACGTATATGTATATATAATAAAATAAAATTGAATGACATTAATGGGCTAATTTCGATTGTATGAAATTACAAAATTTGTATAATTAATTAATCCTAAATAACATTAAATACTAGAATCTCTTTTTTTTCTGGTGGCTTTGTGACTGAGGATTTATTTGTGGGAGTAATATATGGTGACTTCTCTGGTAGAGGTGGGGGGGTTGGTTTAGGTAGAGGATGCTGAAGAATAGGTTGTGATATATCTTGTTTCTCAATTTTTATTCCTTGTAATTCAATTTCTTCATACTTGGTTTCTCTTTTTATTTGATTATTCTTTAATGTAATCATTAAATGAGTAATAGAGCCGAAAATTGCTCCCAATAAATTAATAGACCAGCCATAAATAGTGTGTAGGGTATAGCCCCTTATAATTGTGTCCATAGTGAATTTAATTATTTGAATAATAATTAATATCATTATTATGGCTGAGCTTATAGATCCAAATGTTGTTAATTTATTTATAAATTTATTCCAAGTATTCTCTGCGATATGAGATAATGTATTTTCTGTAAGTAGATTATTTAATAGATCTACTTGTGTGTTTTGTTCTCCTTGTATTCCTCTCGCTATGGCATTAAGTAGAGCTGCTTTTTCAAAAGGAAACATGATATGTTGTTGTAATTCTTGTAAATCATCTTGTGAGTATATTCCGCTTGTTGCCAACGTTGTTATTTTTTCTGGTGTCCATGATCTCTTTGTATCTGGTTTTAAAGTTTTTACTATATTTTTTGTTGGTCTTGGTTTTGGTAGAAGGTTTATCCAATCTTCTCCGATTTTGTAATATTGCGGTATTATTGAATTACAATTTATTTCTGATCCTGTTTTCAGTAATATATGTGTCTTTGGTGTTAAAAACCATGTTTCATTTTTTGTTGATACAGGCAATTGTATGTAACATTTATTCGTATGATATAACTGGACTTCTACTGGCGTACATTTTATTACATGTACTGCTTCGCCAGCAAGTTTAGCTAAATATCCTGGTTTTTGCATGATATTAAAGGCAAATTCGTCGGGAGCTATGGATGCAAGGGATAGAGATTCACGTATAATTTTTTTTTCAAGTTCGCATTTTTCTTTTAAAATGTTAAAATATAAATCTGTGAGATCAGCCCTAAAATGTTTTTCAATATATACAAATTTTGAGTTTATATATGTAAATAAATCTAAGTTTGTTACATCTTTTCTTAACGTATTATCGCCGAATAATATTTTATTATAAGCTATATCTAAAATGAATAATTTAGGGTGTTCTGTTTTTGTTAATATTCTATGGCAAATTTTTACATTATTCGAAGCGGACAAAGAAAATGTTATTGATTCCGTGTTTACAGTATATACAGGATTTTGATTAAGTAAATTAATTATAGTTGCAGGGCCTCTATATAAAGTTTCATATTGTGTTTTAAACCCTTCTTCTGTAGGGAAATTTTACCAAAAAGTATACTCTGCTTGCGAATCAATGCAATGTTGATCCGAAAATTTACATACAGTCCCTGAATTTAATCTTAATTTATCATTTTTTAGACTTAGTTGAGCGTATTCTTCTAATAAAGTTATTCTTATAAGACCTTGTACTAAAACGTTGTCCCAAGATCCAAAATTGTCTGTGTATAAAGCTCCTGTGCAAGTTTTATCCTTTACTGAGCCTGCAAGGTCTATTCCAACTGCTTTTGTTGAATTTATTTTCAGGTCTGCTATAGTATGTATATTATCATATTTAAAGATTCCTGTATCATGAATAAATTTACATTTTTCATGACTAATTTCGTACAGATATTCTTGCAAAGCATGAGGAGTGGATCCAAGGTGACTGAACATCCCGCAATGAAAAACCGTTCTTTGGATTTCTATTTTACACTGTATAACTTTAATTTTTTTAAATTCCGCTATTTGTAATAATTCTATTGTAGAGTTGGTTATTGTAATATTATCCTGTTGAAAATCGCATTCTCCTGTGTCTAGTAGAGAATATGTAGTGATGATTGGGTCCGTAGACTCACAATTGAATCCAATAATTGCAACATTTTCTCTAACAATAGCTAATACTATGAATAAAATTAACATTTTTTTTTCTTTCTGTTTTCCTTTTTCTTTCTGAAACATAAAATAATATTAATTTTTTCGTTCATGTAAAATTAATTTATTTGCATGAACTAATTTTGAACCACCCTTAAAATTTATAGAGATATTGCTATTTTCATGGACTTTTAATACTTCAAAAGGTCCCAGGTTTTGATTTTTTTCTAATTTACCTGGTTTTGGCTCTTTTATAAGCCATACTTTATCACTTATTTGAAATTCTACAGGTTTTATGAATCTATTGTGATATAATTTAGACTTTTCTTTTGATAGTATTAAATTTTCACGAGCTATTTTTGCAATATCTTTCATATTTATTAATAATTTTTCTATATAGTCATTAAATGTCTGTAATTTTTCTGATGATTTTAAAGGTTCACTAGATGGTAATCTAGCTGGGTAGGCGAAAACTAGTTCATGTGGTGTAAATTTATGACTTGAATGAACACTAGTATTATAGTTGAATTGTGCAAGTTCAAGCCAATCATCCCATTCTAATTTTTTATCAGCAAAATTTTTTAAATATTCACATAAAGGATGATGAGCCCTTTCTAATGAACCATTAGATTGTGGATGAAAGGCAGTAGTTTCTATTTTTTTAAATTTAAATCTTTTTGAAATAGCTTTTATTAATTTGCCTGTAAAATTTGCACCTTTATCTGTAAGTACTAGTTTTGGTAAACTAAAAATGCAAATAAATTTTTTTATAAATGCGTCGGCTATAGTCTCTGCTGTTTGATCTTTCAGCGCGACAGCTATTAAAAATTTTGATAAATGATCTTGAATAGTTAATATATATTTATTATTATTTTTAGTTATATTAAGAGGTCCTACTATATCTAGTGAAATTTTATCGAATGTTTTCTCTGGAGTATCTGTTATTATCATAGGTTGTTTTGTTTTATTTCTTTTTAATTTATTTCTCTGACATATTTCGCAGTTTTTAATACGATTTTGTATATCAATTTTAAGATTTTCCCAGAAATATTTATTCTTAATTCGATTATATGTTCTATTTACTCCCGAATGACCTCCTAAACTTGAAGAATGATATAGTTCAAAAATTTCATTTCTTTTTTCCTTTTCAACATATTCTGTATTATTTAAGCAAACTATAACTTTTATACTTGTATTATTAAAAATATTGTATAATATTTCTTCGATTTCATTCCATTTTATATTTAATATTTTTATATTTTTTGATATACTAAATATAGTACAATTATTTTCAATCAATAAATCTTTTAGCGTGTTTAAATTATTTATTAATTTTTCTTTTATTAAAATTGATGATTCTTTTATATTTAAGCACATTATAAAAATTTTTCTCTTTTTATAATTTATTATTTTGATTTCATTATCTTTTAAATCGTTATTTATATTAATATTCTTATGTGAAAAATATTCATCTTGAATCTCATCCAAAGATATCTTTTCATTTGTAATTAAATGTAATATATTATCTTTTCTACTTTGTATAGAATTTTTAGAATATATAATAGTATCAGATTTATTTAAGTAAATTTCTTCTTTAAAATTTTAAATAATCAAACACAGAGAGAGAAGGCCAAAAAATTAAAACAAAAACAATTTTTTAAATTTAGTTGCAACGTTTCGTCAACATGGTTTCGTTGACCTCTTCAGGCTAAAATAAAGAATTTATTTGAATAAATAACAAAATTTTTTTTTTATAAATAAATTTTAAATACAAAAATATAACCAATATACAGAGCACGCACCACAAAACAAATCAAAAAATTACAATAAGTGAGAGTATAACTCACATCGTCAAGTGTACACATTAAAGCAACCGCCTCTATTTATATTGCCCACTATGTTTACCTATACATTCAATAATATGACTGTATATACCTGACAAAGCCAACGTATCAGATTTTAAATTGATAGAATCTTTATAGCTATTAATGAATATCATTTCTGAAATTCTTCTTTTCATATAATTTGATTCTCGATCAAGAATCTTAACGTTGTCCCAATCAAAAGTATGTTCAAAATTTACAATATGCTGAGCAACGACAGTATTTTTATTTTTATAATTAATATGTTCTTTAATGCGAGTCTTTAAACATCTTTTTGACTCACCAACGTAGCATGCAGAACATGATTTACAATCGAATTTGTAAACAATTCCAGCAGAATCATATTTTGACATTTTATCTTTGCCAAGCTTTATTATATTGTTTAATTTTTTGTTAAGTATAGGTCTTGTAACAATATTAAAATTCCTTAAAGTTTTATTAACTATATTATAAAGACGAGAAACATACGGAATCGACACTGAACACAATATACCACTATTTACATTTTTGTTTATATCAGTAACAATATTACCGTTTTTACGAATTCGCTGACTAATACATCGATCAACAAAGTCAGATGGATAATTATTAACATGTAGTAAATCCCTAACATAGTTTAAGTTTTTTGTATGAAAAGATACATCCGCAAGATTAATAGCACGATCAACTAAATTATAAATGATGTTACGTTTCAATTGAATCGTGTGAAAAGAATTATTATTTAAAATTTATTGGATTTTTGTGGAGAGTATTATTCTCATTATGAATAACGGCATACAAACTAGTAACTGCCAGACCCAAAGAAGGATGGGTTTTTTCAATTATATATGTACAAATTATGGAGCTTACACTGCAGACCTGTTAAAGACTTGGACTACATTGAGGCATGAATTGGCTTCTGCTAACGCTCATCGAATGTTTATTCTAAATTGTAAACGACACGACATTATACCAGCGCATGTTCTACACTCTACAAAGGCACTTCGTAGCTTTAGTTTTTATAGTAAGTCGACCGAAACTCGTTTCTCAAAATTTGTCAATAGATATAACAAAGTAACTATTCAATTTCTTGTTAATGACATACATATTCATATATCTTATTTACTTAAGAGACTGAACGCTTTAAGATATAAAATTAATAAATTAAATGTTAATGAGACTATAATAGATAACTTTTTTATATTTACAGAACACAAAAGTTTAGACATTTTTAATGCTAGAAATTCTCATCTCATCGAAAAGTTTACAAAGCTAAATATTAATCAAAATTCGTTTATTGCTGGTGACGTGAGAGAGGATTGGATAAAGAATCTTTCCAATGTTTCTTTACCTCCTGAGGTTGTTGATATCGTTTCATTGGGTCACAATTTTAATGTCAAATCTAATGCGGATAAACATGATGTTATCGAGATTATAAAAAATTTAGAAACTAGCTTGAATAGCATTAAAGATTTAGATATGTCTGTTAAGAATAATATTAGACATGCTGTTACTAATAATATTAAATATAATCTTAAAAATAAACAGCCTATTTCTTATAAAGAAAAAATATTTAATCATAAGCTTTCAATTACGAATAAATTCGTTAGAGACAATGTTGACAACCTCCTTTTCACTAGAGCCGATAAGGGGAACCTTACGGTTTGCATGAATGTTTCTGATTATAGAGATAAGATGCTTAGTTTATTGTTGGATAATAAAACGTATGAATTGGTCAATAAAAATCCTCTCACGCGTCTTCAGAATAATGTATATAAGTTCTTAAAAGAGCTTAATAATAATAACTTGTTGGATAAAAAATATAAAGATTTTGAATTGACGCAAACTGATACCGTCTTGCCAAGAGCACATGGCCTTCCAAAAATTCATAAGCCTGATATACCTCTCAGACCTATTATATCCACTGTTAATAGTCCGATCCACGTACTTGCGAAAGTTCTTTATAATAATTTAAAAGATATCATAAAATTACCTCTTTCACATATTGATAATAGTTTTTCTCTTAAAAGTAAGATTAATAATGTTTTTATTCCTAATGACTTTGTTGTTTTATCATTGGACGTAACTTCTTTGTTTACTAATGTACCATTTGATCTTGTATTGAGAAGTTTGGAAAGACGTGTTGTCTCTTTACATGAGAAATCTAAAATTCCCTTTGATGATATTATTACTATTACTAAGTTTTTATTTGATAATACCTATTTTAAATTTGATAATAAAATTTTTAGAAAAACTTTTGGTACTCCTATGGGTTCTCCTATCTCTCCTTTTTTTGCGGATTTAGTCATGAATGATTTGGAGGTCGAATGCTGGAAAACATTAAAGGAAGCGCATAATGTTATCCCATTATTTTATTACAGATATGTCGATGATTCTGTCACTTGTATTCATAAGGATTGTGTTGATATTGTTTTGAGCGTTTTTAATGGTTACAACTTGAATCTCAAATTTACACATAAAATTGAAACTAATAATAGGTTAAATTTTTTGGATATAACATTGATTAACAATGACAATTCTATTATCACTGATTGGTTTCAAAAACCTACTAATTCTAACCGAATTCTAAGTTTTAATTCTTTTCACACGATTCAATTGAAACGTAACATCATTTATAATTTAGTTGATCGTGCTATTAATCTTGCGGATGTATCTTTTCATACAAAAAACTTAAACTATGTTAGGGATTTACTACATGTTAATAATTATCCATCTGACTTTGTTGATCGATGTATTAGTCAGCGAATTCGTAAAAACGGTAATATTGTTACTGATATAAACAAAAATGTAAATAGTGGTATATTGTGTTCAGTGTCGATTCCGTATGTTTCTCGTCTTTATAATATAGTTAATAAAACTTTAAGGAATTTTAATATTGTTACAAGACCTATACTTAACAAAAAATTAAACAATATAATAAAGCTTGGCAAAGATAAAATGTCAAAATATGATTCTGCTGGAATTGTTTACAAATTCGATTGTAAATCATGTTCTGCATGCTACGTTGGTGAGTCAAAAAGATGTTTAAAGACTCGCATTAAAGAACATATTAATTATAAAAATAAAAATACTGTCGTTGCTCAGCATATTGTAAATTTTGAACATACTTTTGATTGGGACAACGTTAAGATTCTTGATCGAGAATCAAATTATATGAAAAGAAGAATTTCAGAAATGATATTCATTAATAGCTATAAAGATTCTATCAATTTAAAATCTGATACGTTGGCTTTGTCAGGTATATACAGTCATATTATTGAATGTATAGGTAAACATAGTGGGCAATATAAATAGAGGCGGTTGCTTTAATGTGTACACTTGACGATGTGAGTTATACTCTCACTTATTGTAATTTTTTGATTTGTTTTGTGGTGCGTGCTCTGTATATTGGTTATATTTTTGTATTTAAAATTTATTTATAAAAAAAAATTTTGTTATTTATTCAAATAAATTCTTTATTTTAGCCTGAAGAGGTCAACGAAACCATGTTGACGAAACGTTGCAACTAAATTTAAAAAATTGTTTTTGTTTTAATTTTTTGGCCTTCTCTCTCTGTGTTTGATTATTTAAAATTTATTGGATTTTTGTGGAGAGTATTATTCTCATTATAAATTTCTTCTTGTTTTTCGACTTCGTTTTCGACACTTTTAATTTCCTCGTTGGTTATTTCTTTGATTACTTTTTTTGGTCTACCACGTTTATTTTTAATACGTGTACGTTCTTCGTTTAATTTTTGTATTTTTATTTCATTCGAAGGTATATTTGTTAATTTAATATTTACTTCATTTTCTTTTGCTTTTTGAGCTCTAGTTATCACATTGATTTCTACCGTATCTATAGGATTTCTAGATAACGCATCACTATTCACATTCATTTTTCCCTTCTTATATATTACATCAAAATCATATTCTGATAGTTTGAGTCGCCATCTTTGAACTCTGTTATTTTTATCTGCAGATCTAAAAGATAGTAATGGCTTGTGATCTGTTACTATTGTAAATTTATTTCCATATACGTAATTTCTAAATGTTTCTATTCCAAACAATATACCTAATGCTTCTTTTTCATAAGTGTGATATTTTAGTTCAGGACCTTTTAATACTCTAGAAGCGTATGCTATGGGTTTATCTTTCCCGATTTCACCTTGTGATAATATAGCGCCTAAAGCATATCCTGATGCATCTGTAGTGATTATAAATGGTTTATCTAACTGTGGAAATTGCAATAAAGGTGCAGAGCATAGTGTGTCTTTTAGTTTATCAAAAGCCTTTTGTTTCTCTGAATCCCAAGTAAATTTTACATCTTTTTGTAATAATAACGTTAAAGGTTTTGTTATATTAGCAAAGTCATTAATAAATTTTCTGTAATAACCTGCTAAACCCAAAAATTCTCTAATGTTTTTAACCGTTTTTGGTGTTGGAAATAATTTTACTGCATCAATTTTTTTTGGATCTGCTTTGATACCCTCTTTGCTTATAATATGACCTAAAAATGTCACTTCATTTTTCATAAAATCGCATTTTCTTGGTTCTAGTTTTAATCCGGCTTCCCTTAATTTTGTAGCTACTAGATTAAATTTAATATTATGTTCTTCTTCTGATTTTGCGGCTATAATTATGTCATCTATATAAACATGACATATTTTTTTATTTATTAGCTCACCAAGAGCCGTATTTGCTACCCTCATAAATGTTCGTGGTGAGTTAGTTAAGCCAAAAGGTAATACTGTAAATTCAAATCTTCCTAAAGGATGTACACTAAAAGCTGTTTTATATATGTCTGATTCTTTCATTGGTACCCAATGAAAAGCTGAAACCATGTCTACAGTAGTAAAATATTTATTTCCGCCTAAATCATCAAAAATTTCAGTTATAGATGGTATTAAATAAGGATCTGGTATAGTTTTCTCATTTAATTTTCTATAATCTATAACTAATCGCCATTTTTCTTTTCCATCAGGACCTGGTTTCTTCTTAACTACAAATGCTGGAGCGTTATATGCGCTTTTAGATGGCCTTACTAAATTATTATCAATTAATTTTTGAGTTTCTGTAATAGCGATTTCTCTTGATTTATGTGGCAATGGAAATTGTTTAACATATACTGGTCTGTTATCTGTTAAATTTATCTCGTGTTGTTCTAAGTTGCATTTTCCAATATTTTCTCCTTCTAACCAAAATATGCCATTATTTTCTAAAATTAAATTTTTTATATTTTTTTCTTTCTCTTCACTTAAATGATTTAAATTTATTTTACTTAATAATTCTTCTCTACGATCATTTTTTTCTTCACTAATATAATTTAAATTTTTATACATTAGATTTTCTCGTAATTTATGAAATTCTTCTTCATGATTATTTAATATATAATTTGTTAAAATATCTTTTTCCATAAAATATGTTAGAAATTGTTCGTCTTTATCATTAATGTTGAAATTTGTATTTTCTTCATGTTTTAATAGAAATTGTTCGTATTCTATATTCTTATTATTTTTACATTCATCTTTTTCTAAAACACAGTTGATTTCTTTCATAAAATTTTTAATATTTTCATTCTTATTCTGTAAAAATTGTGTAATCGAAAATATGTGATTATTGTCTTGCATTAGCATGATATAATGAAAAACGTTATTAACTGCTGTGTCATTAATTTCAATGTTTTCTGTACATAAATTTATCAATGAATTTTTATCGTTTTTATAATCTGTTTGAATAAAGAATTTTTTACCATTTATTTCTAAATATCCCTTGTCTAATCTCAGCTTATTTTTTCTCAATACATCTATTCCTAAAATACCATCGTAAGGTATTGAAAATTTTTCAGATGCTACGTGGAAATTTGTATACGAATTATTAATAGAAAAAGTGATTAAACCACATGTTTTAACCGGAATATCAGTAATTCCTGACAAATATATTTTAATATTATTATTAATAGAATTTTGTGGTACTAATTTTTCTTTTATGATGTTAAGTTGGGCACCTGTATCTATTAATAATTTGCATAAATCATTTGTATATGGATTTCGTATCTCGATAAATTGCAATGTCTCACCTAGTTTAAATATATAAATTGGTATATTATTATTATCATTAATATTTTCAGTTTTAAATTGTATAATTTTTTTCAATTCATTATTCGTTATATTTTTTTCATTATGTAGTTTTACTGTTGTTGAATCATTCTTTACTTCTGGTTTAAATTTCATTGCATTATGTAATGTTTCTTTTTGTTCGATAATATTAACGTACTCATTATTAGTTTCGTTTCCATTAAACTCATCACATACTTCGAAGTCATAATCAATTTCGTGTGTTCTTGCAAAAAATTGAATGTCAATATAATTCTTGAGCGACTTTTGTTGCGAAACTCGTCTTGTACGCTCTTTCCAAGTCGAGTTTATGCGTTTCCCTGTATATGAGCTGATGTGTTTAATTTAGCTTGACATTCTTCCTCTGTGTGATTAATGCTTTTGCAAAATGTGCAAAATTTACTTAACTTGCTTTCTATATTCTTTAATGTAAAGCATGAATCGATTGAATGTCCTAATTTTTTACAATATGGGCATTGTAAATTTTGATTTGCGTTTTGAGGTTTTTTGTATTGTATTCTCCTACATTCCTCTATGTTATGCCCTATATTTTTGCAATATTTACAAAATTTCATTTGAATTCGTTGTCCATATGAATTATTATTTCTGTTATTTTCGACGAACATTTTATTCTGATTAAAATTATTCTGACCGATGTTATTATTTCTGCATTCTTTACCTGAGTGACCCCATTTGTCACATAATTGACATCGTATTTGATTATCTGGTTTAGTCTGATTTAAAAATATCTTAAATTTTTCACAATCAATAGTATTGTGTTCACTGTTACACAGATTGCATATTTGCGTAGGTGTATTACTTTTTTCTGTAATTTGATTACACAAGTTGGTATTATGTCCGTTCTTATTGCATTTCAAGCATAATTCATATTTTTGTATGATTGGACAGTGGCCTATTTGATGATTATTTTCCTGGCAATATTGGCAATAATATTCATTGTCTTCTAAATATTTACACATGCTTCTTGAATGACCTACTTGATTACAAAACTTGCATATTAATATAATTTTATCTTTTGCATTTGTGCATTTAAATGATGGATGAGTTGGCTGTTTGCAATATATACAGCCTGCATTGTTGCAACATAATGCCTCATGATCTATGTCTTTACATATTTGACAGCATTGAATTTTTTTAGGTTTATCTTCAAAAATTTCACTATACATGATTTTCTGTCTAGACGAATTCGTCTTTATCCTAATATCCTTCTGTTTCTCCTGTTGTTTTTCAATTTCTATTGCTTTAATGGTTGCACTTGAATAATCTGCTACCTCTCCTAATTCAAATCTGATTTCATTTTTAATCCTTGTTTAAAATATTTTAATGTATCCTTAGCTAAATCATTTGTAAAACGTTGATAAGCATCATCTGCTATACCCGCTTCATTTTGTTTTTATCTTTAATTTTTAATGTTAACTTTGTTATTCTCTCTACATATTCAACCACTGATTCATTTTCTCCTTGTTGTATTTGTTCCAATTGTGCATATAATGAATGTAAATTATCAATTTCAGGATATAGTTTCTTTATTGTTTTGATAAAATCTGCAATACTTTCAATGTTACTACCTTTTATAGCAGTACGGATTGTTTCTGATACTTTAAATCTTATATAATTCATAAATTTCTTTTGTTCATCCGCAGTCAGCATATCTTTTGCAATTTCTAACGAATCTATGTACTTTTCCAAAGGTATATTTTTACCCGTAAACTCAGGTACTAACCTTGACACCTCTTTCAAAGAATATCCTGAAGTATTTGCCATGTTTGTATTATTAGGCATATTATTATTATTTATTATATTATTATTTCTATTATTATTATCAAAATTTATATTTTCCAGGTTTCCAATACCTTCTATTTCGTAATAACTCTCTTGTTTAATAGAAAATTCCTCTAAGTCGTTATTTGTTTCGTCAATCGTTATATTATTTTCTGATGAAATTGTCACGTTTTTGTCTGTTGTATTAGTATTATCAGCTAAAGTAATATTTTCTTCGTTTTCACTACTTTTTATTTCTTGATGTCCTGTCTGTTTAAATGAAAATTCCTGAGTATCGTTAAGTGATGTATTATTTTCTGATAAAATCGTCACGTTTGTCGCTAAAGTATATTTTTGTGTAAAACTGTCTTCTTTATTATGGCTCTGTTTCCACTTAGTAATTTGTGGAAATGTTTTTGGAATTGTGCCTGTATATTTATTTAATAGTGTATTTTGTTCACTTGAATTATCTGTATTAATATTTGCTTGAACGTCCGTAATTATATTTGAAAGATTATTTTCAGATGTTTCTTCTAAGGTTGTATTTGAAGTATTATTATCAACTGTTTCGTCTAAAGTTTTATTTGAATTATTACTTTCAATTGTTTGATCTAAACTTTTAGTCGGAGAGCGTGTAATTTTAGTGCTTTTGCGAAACGGATTAATATTTTCGTAGATATGTTCTCCTAAAACTGCTTGTCTAATATGATTTCTAATTCTTTCACGAATAACATTAATATGTTCGTCTTTTTTAGTAGGTATATTAAATTTTTGACAAATTTCAGATAATTGTAATTTAGAGTATGATATTACCCACTGTGTTTTTCCTTCTTTTATATATTTTGCTATCTGATCAAAATTTATTTTATTCATTTGAAATCTTCATTATTTACTTAACAATGAAGAATTTTATTTATTCAAAATATTAAATTTTGTACATAAAATTGTAAGTTTTTTTAAAAAATTATAAATACTGCTGTGTTTCTCTCTTTTTTTTAAATACCGTTTGTAAACATACGTTATTAACAATTCTTTGACACTGACCTACTATTCTTACATAAAAGTAAAGAATTTTGTCGATCTATGTTTTGAAATTTGATATTAACTCACTGCTGTTATACCTACACGAGAGCGTACGGTAAAAGAAAAAAATAAATTTTGCTGAGCTTGTATTTTCGAAGTTCAATACACCTGCAATGTTTTGAAGACCACTGTCTATGCTATCTGTTTACTTTATTTTGATATCTTTAAATTTACTTTATATTCTTTTCATAAAAATTTATATGTTTTTAGTATTATTTAATATAAATTTTTATTGTTTAGTCAACTTTTCTTTTTATTTCTTTTATTAATCGTGAACTTAAAACTTATTTCACTTTTAAAATTAAATTATTATGCAAAAATTATTGATATCTGTTGTAATTTCTCAATGCACTAAATGATATTATTTGAAATCAGTTTATAAAAGAATTTGTAATTTTTACTTGATTTCTTATTTATAATTATTCTTGCTAAAATATAGATTTATTTATCGATTTGATGATTTTACATTTATTTTTATTAACAAAATTTTTTTATGTAAATTGTATCATATGATTTTTAATCGCGCAATTTCGCGTATATAAAATTTATTTCAATTACGCACCATGCGTATAATATATTAATTTTATTTATTTTACACTATTCGTATTTAATGATACACTTCGTGTTTAATAATTTATTTTTAATAACACTATTCGTATTTGATAATACACTTCGCGTTTAATATTTTATTTTTAATGACACTATTCGTATTTGATAATACACTTCGCGTTTAATATTTTTATTTTCGATGACGCTATTCGTATTTGATAATACACTTCGCGTATAATATTTTTATTTTCAATGACGCTATTCGCTTTTAATAATGCACTTCGCGTTTAATTTTACGTATATTTATTTGATTTGTGCCTTTGATATATAATATTTTATTTGACGCACTTGGCGGTTAATTAACACACTTTTGAACACTGTATTATAAGCCCTTTGAATATATTTTTATGCACTTTATATATATATATATATATATATATATATATATATATAGGTAAAGAATTATAAATTTTCTTTAATTATCCTTCAATATTTTCAATACGATTTCTCAATTAAAACAATTTGTACCGGAACCAAAATGTTAAGTCCTGGCTTGCACCAGGACTAAATAAAAGTGTGAAAATAAATGTGTATATGTTATTTAATTATATTAATTAATTGTATTAAATATATATATAAATTATGTATGTTTAAAATATTGAATTTATTTATAAAATGTATAAAGATAGAGATGTATGAATCTAGTGGTGGAAAAACTCCACCAATATTTAATTGAACAAAATCGCTCTCACGATTGAATAGTATTAAAGGATAAACTTGATTCTTGAAAATAAAGAGTTTATTAAATAATTATATATTCTTACCTTGTAGTATTTCTCAGTAGATTGGTGCTAGGTATGGGCGGACAAATGAATAGGCACAATATGTAATAGATCCTCGAGGTTTATTGATATTTTTTAACACTTTTAATATAATTGATTTTTATGCGCGTATATATTTTAATAATTGATACATGTATATTTAATAATAGCAATTGCTTTGAAATATAAACTTGACGGGCAGTGTAAACGTATTACCAATAAGACACCCGGGGTAATATTCCGTTCTTTCGATGATCTCAATTTGGTTTTATACTTATCTTTGTTTATAAGATTTTATTGTCTTTTACATCAATTTTTATTTATAAATTTTCTTAAATTTTAATAATATGTTTCGTAATGTTTTTGAGATTTGTAAAATTCGTTTTGAAATTTCGAAACATACGTTTCGATTCTTTTCTGATGATCTACTTAATTTCGCTTAATAATGAAATAATGCGACTGTTCAATAACTGAGGAATTTGATTTACCAATGTTAATAAAAACGATACGTTTGTGACGTAACACCTCGGTGCTCAGGAGATTGCATATCAGAAGGATAGGCAATCGAAAATAAAAGTTAGGTCAATTATTGAACATTTACAATATTACGATTAAAATCTAAAAAATTAATCAGGAACTGTAGATGTGTTTATCATTATTTTTTTTTTTTATGAGTGGCCAACAGAAGGGTACGTTTTATGACGTAACACTAGTAATAAAAATAAATGTATTTATGACGAACGGAGAAAATGACCGATAAAAATTAAAAACAACGCCATATGTCGACCATTCGGGATTTTCCGTTAATCCTTAATCTCACTATAAAACTTTCTCTGTACAATAAAAACCTTTTTCTTGTCTTAACTAAAAATCCCATAGAAACTATTTAAGAAATATTTTGTAAAACATCAGAACTTTTGCGACCATCACAGCGAACACATCTCGCTTCGTTTGTCACTCCTCAACTGAATCTTATTATAGTATATTACGCAACGAGTGCGTAAAATATGTGATTATCGCACGAGTCGGTTTTGACAAATGAGACGAGTGCGATGATCACTTTACGCATTAGTTGCGTATATTATTTTTTCTAACAAGTGCGCAAAATTCTAAGAATGACAAACTTGCGTCTGTGATAGCATGTACAATCTTGTTCGAAGGCTATCAAGATTGTAAGAGGTAGTCGAGGTCGGGGCGTAGGACGGGGGGGGTTCGGGGGGGCAGCGCCCCCCCGCCTCCAAAAAAATAAATAATATTACTAATATAAAAATAAAATTAATAAAACCATCAACGGCAAGCCGGAGTAGAACCTGATATCGACCGAGTAACAATTGAGTTGTTTGTTATTTACTCAAGTATTAATCGGTGTATCTTCAAATTAAAAGTTGAGCGCAATAGATATTATTATTATGAACATCTATGCACAAGAAAAAAAAAATCTACCGCTTTGTTTTTGAGAAAAGTAAGTAACGCCAAAGTTTTTTCGCGTTACTTACTTTTCTCAAAAACAAAGCGATAGATTTTTTTCTTCTTGTGCATAAATATTTGTAATAATAATATCTATTGCGCTCAACTTTTAATTTGCAGATTCACCGATTAATACTTGAGTAAATAACAAAAATCTCAGACAAGGATAGCTCTCAAATTAAAATTTCATGAAAATATATTATTAAAATAATAATTGAGAATTCCTTCCCCCTCTTTAAAACAACAAATAAGAAATTATTTAAATGATTAACTCTAAGATTAATTAATAAGAGAGTTCACGTATCGCGAAAAAAATTGTACATAGCACTTTAAAAGAGCACCACAAGAGCTTTCAAATGAGATGTATAAATGTCTGTTATGATGTATAGTTCCTGAAATATAATATTTTAAAAATTAAAAAAATTTTTTTTAGATGAAATCATTTTACGCACGCTCAAATCATTTTACGCACGCTCAAATCATTTTACGCACGCTGTATTCATTTTACGCACGCTGAAATCATTTTACGCACGCTCAAATCATTTTGCGCACGCTAAAATCATTTTACGCACGCTGAAATCATTTTACGCACGCTCGATTCATTTTACGCACGCTAAACAAATGCGTCTCATAATATGATATTTTATGTATGCAAACGGGTACATGAAATCGAATTTTGCGCACGCCGTTAGAAAAAAAGTATTTTATATATTCATACATCAATCTTTTCATTTAACAGTTTACCTTTTCAAAACTTAACATTGCTTTAGTAAATTAATTTGGACTAAAGCGCACAATTTACATTTGTGCAATTCTTCAGTTATCAACTGCTATTTACTGTTATTAATGTCTCAATTGCGGTAGTTTATTATAGTTATTAAGTTATTCACATTTTTTCACATTTTTACGCAGTTATTAATAATAAAAATAAAACTATTTCAAAAGTAAAAATGCTGAAAGGCATTTAAAAATAATGTGAAGGCTTTCATGATAAGAGATATGTTTTTATTAATAATATTGTTTAAAAAACAAAATAATTAAATTTTTTAGAGAATAAGATACTATGTTTCATAAAATTATTAATATAAACGTTCCATTAATGTAAAATATGAAATAAATTATTTTTTTCATATATATTGTTTAAAATAAATTAATTTGTTTTGTTAAATAAAACAAAAATGACGGTACTTAATATTATCTGGCATAACGCCAGATCAAAAAAAGAAACGTTAAATTCGTTGAATATTCAAGGTCAGAAGCTCTTTTTTAATAATGTCAGGATTTTTATGATAAGAGCAATGTTTGTATTAATTATTAGCGTGTAAAAAAGATAATAATCTAATGTTTTTATAAAAGAAATGAAACTTATTTATTAGATTACAAAAATAAACATTACAAGTATATAAAAATGAAAAAAAATATGCATATATTTTGTGTTATTGTTTATAACAAATTAATTTATTTATATCATTAAACAAGTATATCGACTGTTAATATTATCTTGCGCTACCCCTGATTAAAAAAAGAAACATCAAAATCGGTTAATATTTCACTGAGATATAATAAATTTTTTCACATAAGACCAATTTGAAGTAATCGAAAAAAATTTTTCTGTACTTGTAAAAGATGACGCGTTCCTCCCCTCTTCAAAAAAAATTGAAACTATACATACTTAAAAACAATCTTTTAAGGTTTTAAAAAACTGATTTTAATATCAGAAATGATCTTATATCAAAGTTCAAGTATTAAAGGATCTGTCATTAAAATTTCATTCCTTAATCTTTGTAAATAAACAAATGGCGAATTAAAAAAAAAAATTATCTCAGCTCCTAATTATCATAGAATAACGTTTTTTTTTTTTTTAATGAGCGTTAAAACTTAAGAAACAAGAATAAAAAAGTTGCATCTAAATATTTTCATTTTTTCATATATAAATTTGAAAAACAATAAAGAAAAAAATTTTTTTTTTTCGATCGCCATTTAAACAGCGAAAATAATAAAAATGTCAATCAAACTTTTTATTTTCACTAAATATAAGTGTCAAAGAGCATAAATGACAATGGTCGTTTCTTTCTAAAATGACAATGGTCATTTCTTTCTAAAATGAGCGCAATAGGGTCCATTTGAGGCCTACATTTTACCTCTTTTTAGTGAACAAATTGAATATCCCATAAACTAATTAATATTTTTTGCTGAAAAAATTATGGGAACTTAAGGGTGATAGAAGGCCACTTTTTACAAAGTTACAAGCATGTAGCTCTTTTTTTATGAAATAAAATATTATTGAAAATTTAACGATTTTTGATTATATTTTTGCGATTATTTAAATAAATTATTAACGAAATTGAATGTTATAGGGCTTAAACTATTTGTCTTGAAGACCCTTATAAGTATTATGAATTTCATATACCCTATTAAAAAACGAAAAGAGCTAGATCCATCAAACATCGATTTTTCACAATTTTTTACATAAAAACGTTGTTTAAAAAAATATGCCAGCCCAAATTTTGAAGGTCTTTCTAAATTTTAATATCTTTTGACCTAATAAACCCATTTTTCACTTCAGTTGCCTGTTACTAATTAAGTCATGTAAAAAGTCTAATTCTACTGGACTACGAGTACTATCGATCGAAATCACACTTCCACTTTTCGATAAGTTCATAACCATGGGCTCGTATTTTTTCCGATATCCACGCGGTTCTCTCGAAACGTTCGTCCATATTTTCACCGTTTACGAGCCTCGAGTCTCGGTTTATTGTGTAACACCAGACACAACCATGCCAATAACACCCGTAAAATTGTAAAACAATTTTCATTCCATTTTCAAGTACGCAATATCCGTCCACTAGAGGGGCTTCGGGAAGCCTCTTTTCTCGTGCACGAACGGTATACTGAATTTGTCGATTCAGCACATTTTCCATCCAGCACAACCATCGCATCGCCTTCATAGACTGTTTATTTGCTTGTCTATAACCACCTTGAGGTATAATAGCTATTGTATCTTTATGTAAAAATTTTTTTCTATACACACGCATGCAAGAAGATGCGAAGGTGGCGCACTCTACAAATGGATCTGTATTACCACATTCGATGAAGGTCTTGCGAAAAGCCAGACATGCTAAACGTAAAATTTTTACATCTTTCTTACAGTATTTTATAATTTCATTTCTAAAATTAAATATATAATTTTCAGCTTTTTTTCGTTATACCACTGCATAAATTCGCGTCGCTCTTCGATCTTCATCGAATCTGGCGGAAAAGTGCATATTGGTGGTATTTCTCCCAAGTAATTTTGATTTTCCGGTGTATTAAAAAGATGAGGGAACGTACCTTTCTCGATATTAACAAGACCGTAAACTTTTGGTAGTGCAGCTAAACCCATATGTGGATAATTCAAAGATAATTCAAAGATAATTCAAACAATCTATGAATTTAACCGATAAAATTTCCATTATGATTATTTTTGACCCGTTTAAAATTATATTTGGCTTATTTCTGAGATCTTGACGTTCTGGTAAATGTTTAAGAATAAATTGTGCATCAAAACCCTACGCATTGTATGCTATACAAATGATTTGTTAGAAATTTTTTCTTAGTGCCAAGTCCAAATCGACTAGCTGTTTCACGAGGTCAATTTCAAACACATACTCGCGCATCCCACATACTTCGCAAGAATTTGATACATTTTCATCGTTCAAACAGTAACTACACACTTGCTGGACAACACATAAATTTGGTACATGCAGCCTTACTTTTTCAGCCTCACAGCCTAAGATGCTCTCTGATTGCTGAGTCTCAAAACCATAAAATAAATAAAGAATTGTTTTTTTATTCATCATGAATCCTTTCTTATCGACAATAGGTTGCATGTAACAAAAATGTTCTATTGGTCTTTTACCATTACATATTTTACAAAATATCGAATTACAATCATGTGGTTCTTTATCGTTGATACGCACTGTTTTGCTACATACACGACCAATTTTTATACTCTCGCATACCGACCGAGAACTATAGAAAGATTTTGAATTTTTATGATTTTCAAAACAAACGGTACCATAAAAATCTCTGCTACATTGAAAGCATTTTATTTTTTCCTAATTTATATCACAGGAGGCTTCTGTAAACATTTATAAGATTTTTGTTCACATTTATGATTTTTCGTATGACTAAATTTTTTATTGCAAGGTATACAGTAGCCTCGACTCCCAGCCGCTGCGAGTAAATTTAAAATTGGCTAGTAATGTCTGGAATTTTCATAATACATGATATTTAGAGTATGTCTAACGACATTACCAACGTTATGTACGAAACGTGTACCATCGTAAAGCGGTCTATATCTACGAGCAAAATTTTAAAATGAATAAACAACGATTGCGACTCCAAAGAATGCATAATATTCTTGAAATAATTTAATCTCCTCTATACCACAGTCCGTCTCAGGTATCGTAGCTCTCGCAGCTCTTACAAGTTTCAATGCTTGCACTTTCTGATATTGTGCTGTATGATGTCTTATTTTATTCCATCTGGCATGGGGAATTCCACTACGCGTTTGACCACGTATGGCGTATACATGAGCAGCGACTAGCGAGCGTGGAAGACAAAGACTTTCGCTATTTTCAATATTTAGAATGGATTTCTTAAAAACTGATTCGCTAGTCAGAGACACACGACCCCGGCCCCCTGGTTTAGTCACAGTACTGACTTTAACATTCAAAACATCGTCAATTTCGAAACCATCATTACTCTGCGCTATACTAGCTATCAGTTCTAGTAAATCTACCGATGAAAAATCACGAAGCAGTCTAAAAGAAATTTATAGAGGCCCGTGCACGAAACGTTCAGAGCTTATAGTCATGCTGATATAATCTGATGGTTGTGCATATTCACACACGTGACGATATAAATCGTTTATAGCAGCCTCCAACCAGCCATATACATTTGCATTAGCTGGTGGAGGTAATATCGACATTCTTAATTGAAGTCCCGGATGCAATAAGGGCATTTACGCTCGGAGCACGCAAAACTGAAGTCACTTGGTAGTGAAAAATTCATTTTCTTCAAATAAATTTCAAAAAATTTGACGTTGTAAAACTCATTATGCCACATCTTTTTTATATTAACAGTTTTTTTATAAAATTTTTATTTTTCAAGAAAAAAATTAAAAACAAGAAAATTTTTTACATTAAATTTCAATACTTTTTTAAACTTAAATCGTTGTAATTCGAGTAAATATTAACTGATTACGCTGAAATTTGAAATATATTTTCTAAATATCATAGTGAAACTTATGATAATTATAAAAAATGTTAATTCTCAAATTGTTAGTCGCAATTGTTTATTAATTAATACAAATTACAAATTGTGCGTTTATAATGTACTCGAGAAAAAAGTATCGAGGGAACTTTCAAGTACAAGAAACTTGTAGGGAGAAAGTTTTTGGTTTTTGTATAAAGAAGATTTGTGGAAAGTTTCAAATCGATTGATAAATAATTAAAAAAGATGTAACAACATTTACAAGTAGCGCGCGTGCGGTCGAGCGCTGCAGTTTTCTTATAAGTTAGATTCTCAGTGAATATTACGTCAACTGAATGACCCTTGGTAATATTATTTGGAGAAAGCAATAATACAAATATAACAATATGATATAAAAGTAAATAAACATATAAATAAACAAACAAATAAATAAATAGAAAAAATTCTGTAATGTAATTATTTAATAATTAAATAATTACATTACAGATTTTTGTTTAATACTTATTTTTTGATTGTTTCAAAGGATTTTTTTTTTATTTTGTCTCTTAAAATCTTTTTTTCTTTCGCATTAGTAATATGAGTTTTCTAAAAACATAAAGTGTAATATTTTTAAACAATATAATGTTGGGATTTATATTTATAAAAGTAAACATATAGGGATGTGAACGTTCACTCTTCTTCTATATAAACATTATTATGAATTTTGTTCGTATATATATATATATATATATATATATATATATATATATATACGATTTAGGCAAGTGCTATGGTCTTAACATATAGGAATATTTTGCTACCAGTCTTCTTTTGTTTAACGTTTAGACTTGTGAAATTGTACACCATGGGGAATAATGGAATCAAAAAACGGTCAAAAAAGAACAAGAAATGATACATCGTTCTTTTCCGACCGTTTTTTGATTCCATTATAAGTATAAAATAATTTTCATTCCTCGTGATGAACAATTTTACAAGTCTAATCGTTATACAAAAGAAGACTGGTAGCCAAATATTCCTAAAAGTGAACGTACATACGCATATATGTTTACTTTTATAAATATAAATCCCAACATTATATTGTTTAAAAATATGCCATTTTGTATTTTAGAAAACTCATATTACTAATGCGAAAGGAAAAAAGGTTTAACAGACAAAATAAAAAAGAAATCCTTTGAAACAATCAAAAAATCAGTATTAACAGGAGGTCGCGTATCTCTGTCCTTTTCTAATCAAAGAAATGATTTTTTTACAAAGACTGATATTTTTATCAAAAAATGAAGAGAAAGCCGCATCTTGTATCAAAAAAAGCAATATTTTCTTTGATAAGAAAAAATTAATTTTATTGCTTCGTTCTCAAGAAAACCTTGAAAAACCAAATTGTCCACCCTAACCTCTATGATTTAAGTTTTTCAAGGTTTTCTTGAAAACGAAGCAATAAAATTAATTTTTTCTTATCAAAGAAAATATTGCTTTTTTTGATACAAGATGCGGCTTTCTCTTCATTTTTTGATAAAGTTATTAGTTTTTGTAAAAAAATCATTTCTTTGATTAGAAAAGGACAGAGATACGTGACCTCCTCTTAAACATAAATCTGTAATGTAATTATTTAATTATTAAATAATTACATTACAGATTTTTGTTTATTTATTTATTTGTTTATTTATTTATATGTTTATTTACTTTTAATAAATATCATATTGTTATATTTATATTATTGCTTTTTCCAAATAATATTACCAAGAGTCATTCAGTTGACGTAATATTCACTGACAATCTAACTTATAAGAAAACTGCAGCGCTCGACTGCATGTGCGCTACTTGTAAATGTTGTTATATCTTTTTTAATTATTTATCAATCGATTTGAAACTTTTCACAAATCTTCTTTATACAAAAACCGAAAACTTTCTCGCTACAAGTTTCTTGTACTTGAAAGTTCCCTCGATACTTTTTTCTCGAGTACATTATAAACGCACAATTTGTAACTTTTATTAATTAATAAACAATTGCGACTAGCAATTTGAGAATTAACATTTTTTATAATTATCATAAGTTTCGCTATGATATTTAGAAAATATATTTCAAATTTCAGCGTAATCGGTTAATATTTACTCGAATTACAGCGATTTAAGTTTAAAAAAATATTGAAATTTAATGTAAAAAATTTTCTTGTTTTTAATTTTTTTCTTGAAAAATAAAAATTTTATAAAAAAACTGTTAATATAAAAAAGATGTGGCATAATGAGTTTTACAACGTCAAATTTTTTGAAATTTATTTGAAGAAAATGAAATTTTTACTACCAAGTGACTTCTGTTTTGCGTGCTCCAAGCGTAAATACCCTTATTGCATCCGGGCCTTCAATTGTCGCCCTTGAAGCTTAAACTATTTGTAATATCGTGAAGTTTCTTCATGAATGGTAATGTGTTCCTGAACAGAAGTACCATCTCCCTATTGAAGACATTCGTCTACAATAACGTGCAGTAATATATAAGAATTAATACAATTATAAAATTAGATACATCTCAATAGTCGAGATCTTCTGTACGTGGTGTCGATATTGCAGATAATGTAGTTTCAGGTGAAACTATTTTATTCGGCGTTTGTAGATCCTGGTCATTCCAGTAAGAGCAACCAGGCAACGGTTCATTAGGTCGTGGTGGCACTGCAGTATCAGCAATTACCCCCTCCAACATCGTGTTTGGAGTACTATGATCATAAATCACGTAATCATCTAACGAATTTATAACTTCTCGTACTTCTTCGGTGGGCGGCAGTAGTGCAGGATCTCTCGAAATAAGTAGCTGTTCTTCTGCTGACAGAAGATTCATCAGTAATTCATGCCCACCACTGTCCTCTATCATGTTTTGCAGGTCTGAAAATTTTTTAATATCATATCTATCAAAGTTACACTATTTTAAACAAAAAAGTTTTATCCCGCGAAATTCTCCGACCATAAATAAAAAATCTATAGATTATTGATCCGATATTGGAAATCGATATTTTTTGTAAAACATATTTTTGGATTTATCATTGTATTTACAACATAAAAGTATTAACTTGCAAAATTTTTTGACCGTAAATAAGTAGGTTATCGAGTATTGGTTCGATATTGGAAATCAATATTTTTTAGTAAAACATATTTTTGGATATATTCTTTTATTTAAAACATAAAAGTCTTATACCGCGAAATTCTCCGGTGGTAAATAAAAAAGATATAGATTATTGAACGATTATTGGAAATCGGTATTTTTTTGTAAAATATATTTTTGGATTTATTATTTTATTTACAACAAAAAAGTCTTATCCTGCGAAATTCCCCGACCATAAATAAAAAATCTATAGATTATTGATCCGATATTGGAAATCGGTATTTTTTTGTGAAACATATTTTTGGGTTTATCATTGTATTTACGACATAAAAGTATTAACTTGCAAAATTTTTTGACCGTAAATAAGTAAGTTATCGAGTATTGGCCCGATATTGGAAATCAATATTTTTTAGTAAAACATATTTTTGGATATATTCTTTTATTTAAAACATAAAAGTCTTATACCGCGAAATTCTCCGGTGGTAAATAAAAAAGATATAGATTATTGAACGATTATTGGAAATCGGTATTTTTTTGTAAAATATATTTTTGGATTTATTATTTTATTTACAACAAAAAAGTCTTATCCCGCGGAATTCCCCGACCATAAATAAAAAATCTATAGATTATTGATCCGATATTGGAAATCGGTATTTTTTTGTGAAACATATTTTTGGGTTTATCATTGTATTTACGACATAAAAGTATTAGTTTGCAAAATTTTTTGACCGTAAATAAGTAAGTTATCGAGTATTGGCCCGATATTGGAAATCAATTTTTTTGTAAAACATATTTTTGGATTTATTTTTTTATTTTCAACAAAAAAGTCTTATCCCGCGAAATTCTTCGACCATAAAAAAAAAATTTATAGATCAATGATCCGATATTGGTAATCGATATTTTTTTGTAAAATTGATTTTTGGATTTATCATTGTATTTACAACATAAAAGTATTAGCTTGCAAAATTTTTTGACCGTAAATAAGTAAGTTATCGAGTATTGGTTCGATATTGGAAATCAATATTTTTTACTAAAACATATTTTTGGATATATTCTTCTATTTACAACAAAAAAGTCTTATACCGCGAAATTCTCCGATGGTAAATAAAAAAAATATAGATTATTGAACGATTATTGGCTACGATTTTGTGATTTTAAAATACATTTCTAGATTTGTTATTGGATTCATGATAGAAAATATGCATAACTTACCTGTAGTGACACGATGATGTAACACGAGATGTCTGACTTGAGGTGCATCTTGCATTCCTCTGCTCTTAATACAACGACCAACTATATCAAGTATCTGATTATCGGTAAAAATATTTCGCTTAAACATATAGGCTAAATTACGTAGCCCACAAAGTTCTATGATGAATTTAATCTTTTTTAACAGCTCATTTATAGAGCAAGTTTTTAAATTTTTGCGCCATGCGTAATTACAAAATATTTTTATTTGTGGTTCACGAAGGAGAGCCACATTTAAAATAGCTATTAAGATATTATATGTCTTTTTTATTCATTGTCTTTTTTGTTATTCTTGTTTCAATGTTTAAACTCAGAATATTAAAACTGTAAATCGTTGTCTATTTATACCGAAAATAAATCATAAATTTTAGGATGAGCATGCGCGTAAAAATATAACATTTAACTTGTCGAAACCTGTAAAAATAATTTGATATTTAAACCTCCAACGTAGCAAGAAATATATCAGTTTTGTGGGAACCACTGAGTTGTGAGTACGAAATTCAATATTCTTAATAATCTTTAATAATTATTAACAATTTATTAAAAATTTCATATAAGATATTTAGTTAGCATGTACACTTAGCGGAAAGGATATTTTTCCGAATGTGTACCTTAAATGGCAGCGCTGCATATTTTACCACAGACATAAGAAAACTTCGAATTATGCATTGAGTTCTGCATCACGATTATTTTGTTTTTTTTATAGGTTATTCATGCAAAATTCAAATGATAACAACTTAAATTTTATTGCTTATATAATTTAAATTCACAATATTAGATTCTATATGATTATTGAAGAAAGAAATAAAAATTTTATTTAATAAAATTATAATTCGGATTATGAAAAAAGAAAGTAATATTGTTTGTTTACTAAAATTATGTCATTAAGTAATAAGTAACGATGATGCGAAATTTGCTCTATAATTTGAAATTGTCTTATGCCTGTGGTAAAATATGCGATGTTGCCATTTGAGGTACACATTCGGAAAAATATCCTTTCCGCCAAGTGTACATAATTAAAACTCGGGTTGCCATTATTTCGCTTATAAGAAGGTGGGACTTTTTTCTTTAAGAGCATGACGAAGCTGCCCACCTTCTAATAATATTTCCAATCTCAACTTATGAATAAACGATGCGTTTAATCAATTTTTTTTTCTACAAAGAAAAAATTTGTAAGATTAAACTCTAGTGCGGACAACTCAAGAAATTCACCAAAATATTATACAATCAAAGTTATAATAAAAACTTTCAATATATCGTATTTTAAGGTTAGGTTGGTCGAGTTTGATATCTAATTTCCAATCCAAGCTCATAAAAAATTAACACGTCCAAATGATTTTTTATTTTAACAAAAATTATTGTATTAATATAGCTTTAGTGCGGGCAAGTCATTATGTTTGTTAAATTTATTAATTAAAAAAAATATTGATAAAATAAAAAAAGCAAAACTCGATTGCTGCAGCTCCGACATCCCGTTAAGGCGTGTGTTATGCAATCTCATTCGTCTCTCGTGTCGCGTTATCAAACTTGGGGTGATTTTATTACAACGAATGACTTGAGTGCATCTCTTAAGAACACCCATTCCACATTATCGTAGTAATGGCTATTATACTTCTTAAATCTTTGTACTTTACATACTTTATACATACACTTAATTTGCATATGCACCTAATTTGCAGTACTTAACGGTAGGCCGGAGTAGAACCTGATACCGACCGAGTAACAATTGAGTTGTTTGTTATTTACTCAAGTTTTAATCGGTATATCTTCAAACTGAAGGTCGAGCGCAATAGATATTATTATTATGAACATCTATGCACAAGAAAAAAAATATCTACTGGTTTGTTTTTGAGAAAAGTAAGTAACGCGAAAATATAAACATAAACTTTTACTTTGGCGTTACTTACTTTTCTCAAAAACAAACCAGTAGATATTTTTTTTCTTGTGCATAGATGTTCATAATAATAATATCTATTGCGCTCGACCTCTAATTTGAAGATACACCGATTAAAACTTGAGTAAATAACAAAAATGCCAATTAGACAAGGACAGCGAATCCGGCCTGCTCTTAAGGGGAGACACAAGTAAAACACACAAAAAATGAGGTTTTTTAGTTTTAACTTTTGATCCATAGCACCTACAATGTTATCCGTGCGTAATGTTGTTCAAAATCATCTAAAGAATCTATAAAAAAATTTTTAGCTCGAAATATTAAAAACTGTGGGACTAGTTCCATTTTAACGCTTCCTCACTTATCACTGAATCAAGCAGTCGTTAAAATGGAACTAGTCCCACAGTTTTTAATATTTCGAGCTGAAAATTTTTTTATAGATTCTTTAGATGATTTTGAACAACATTACGCATGGATAACATTGTAGGTGCTACGGATCAAAAGTTAAAACTAAAAAACCTCATTTTTTGTGTGTTTTACTTGTGTCTCTCCTTCAACGATTAATAAATATCGATATTAGGTAATATCCTTAATACATAAATTGTGAATTATTTTATTACATACACATCTACTGTCAAAATAACGGATGGTATACCTCTTTCTTTTTTATAATAGCCTGATACTTTTTTCTTATTTTTATCATGAATTGCCGATATCTATTGTGTTATGATTGATAATTTATGAATAATAATTTTTAAATAATAAATATCTTTCAATATAACATTTTTGATTTTGATAAATATTTATACTTAAATATGATTTGCATATGTTCTTAGTTATATACGCAACTTGGGCGTATTTACAATGAATGTCAAAGCAACTAATCGCAAGAGGTAGAATAGTTATACTTCTTATGTTTTGGGCTCCTGATACTTTTTATCATTTTTGTATCACTAATTCTCTATATTTATTGATTCGATACCTTGGTAATGTAATGTAATGGAAATAAATATATATATATATATTATATTTAAAATATAATAACCAATTCTAATGCATGGCTTATTTGTCCATCATTTGCATATCATCTGCATACGATTTGTATATATATATATATATATATATACGAATGTATATATTTTATACAGATTTTTGTGTACACGTATTATATACGTATGTATGTATGTATAGACATACATATTAGAAAGATAGAAAGAGAAGAGAGAGAGAGAGACATAGATATAGACATAGACAAACTTTATTTGGTCTTGGGGTAAACACCCTGTCTGGCACAATAAGAAAATACAACGACGAATAACAATAATAATAATAATATTTGAAATTAATATTTCAAATCAATTAACAATGAAAGCAAAAAATAATAGTAAGAATCGTGTAGATTAACAAGTGAGTATAGTATGCTCGTAAAATTTTAAATTCAAGTGTTTACAAGTAACTAACATAAGTTTTAATTCAAGTTAAAATTAAAATTAAATAATTATAAACAGAAGTGTATTAGGACAAAAATGTGTATAGTTAGTAAATCACAAGATGCTATGCCATTAAAAGTGACCAGCTGATAAGATCAGCCAGCACCCATCTCATGCTGCCACGATTCATACTCACTCAATAGAAGTCTTTCATACAAATAACATTTGAAAGTGAGAAAATCTTCAGAAGTAAAAGACTCCAATGAAGAGAGTTGTTTGTTGAAGTAGTCAGCTGCAGAATAGACAAAAGAATGCTGCATAGCAGCAGTGCGAACGTCAGGACAAATAAATAGTCTCGGTGGTAACCTAGCAGAGGAACGCACAGGCGCATTAATGTGTTGCCTTACGAACTTAGTGGCTAAGTATGATGGGTTACCATGAGCAAGCACGTTGAATGCCAAGGAGATTTTCAAGTATAGGCGTCTATTTTAAACCGAAAGCCAACGATATTGAAGGCGGAAAGGCGTCACTCTGTTACGGCTGCCTATGTAGCCATGAACAAAACGAATGCAAGCATTAAAGGCTCTATGCAGACGCAAGTTCAGTGTTTGTGGAATATCATCATAAGTGAATGCTGCATAATCAAAATGCGGAAAAATAAGGGACTCGACGAGCTGTTTCCTAGTATCCTGAGACAAAGCATGTTTATAAAATTTTAGTGACCGTAAAGTAGCATGTACCTTACGAATCGTCGTAGAGAGTTGCTTATTCCAGTCAAGAGTGGAAGATATTCATATACCAAGATTTTTCACTACCGAAGAATAGGGAACAATGGTATCTCCAACCAGAATATCAGGAGCAGGATTATCCTTCAATCGAGAGATATACTGTTCACCACCAATGATTATGGCTTGTATTTTTCCCGCATTCAGCAACAGACCATTTTCATTTGCCCACTTTACCACAGAAGCAATCTCATGATTAATAAGATTTACCTCATCTACCAGATTTACCGGTGGAAAGGACTTACAAATTTGAAGGTCATCTGCAAAGAGTATATGTTTGGATGAAGACAACACATCAGAGATGTCATTTATATAAACCAAGAACAATAGTGGCCTCAGGACACTTATTCAAGTTATCCATCACAGAAAAAGATTTATCGGATAAATAGGAGGCAAACCATTTAATGACAGTATCAGAGCAGTTCATAGAACGTAGCTTGACAAGCAGATAAACATGAGAAACTCTATCAAACGCCTTAGAGAAGTCAAAGAGAAGTAGCAAAGTAACCATACGGCGATCGATAGCAATCCTACAATCATCCAACAAGTGTAATAGGGCTGTTTGAGTACTATGACCCTTTCTAAACCCAATTTGATAAGTATCAAGCAAAAGATTTGACTCAAGATGAGCTAAAAACTGGGTGTGTACCACCCTTTCCAAAACTTTAGAGATCTCACATAGTTTGGCAATAGGACGAGTTTGAGTTGGGCTGTCGATCTTAATCTGCTTAGACAATGGTAATACGAATGCTCTTTTCCAAGCTGTCGGGAAATACTCATGAACAAGAGAGTCATTTATAATAGAGGTTAAACCATCAGCTATGGAATTGTCCACAAGCTTAAGCATTTCAGCAGAAATAGAATCAGGACCAACAGCTTTAGAGCCAGCCGAACGCAGAATATTTACTATAGTATTTGAGCTAGTTGGAGTAAAATCAAAGACTGGAATATCTGATCTGAGAGGCGTGGAGAGAACACGGTCAATGTCAGCATTAGTCAGAGCAGGGCTAATAGATGAAACCAATGTGTAATGCTTTAAGAACGTCGATGAAGAAAAATATTTAAGAGAAGACGGCAGAGTATTTGAAGCAAGTCCTAACTTGCGAAGTTCAGACAAATTATTTTTGGCCGAAGGAGCAGATAAAAGCTTGTTAGCTATATAATCATCTTTTGATTTAGAGAGAGAGTTTGAGACTTCATTTCGTAACTGTTTAAAATAAGCACAGTCATCTGGACATAATGGACTCGCAGGAAAACATGAAGAAGAGAAAGAGAGAGAGAGAGAGAGAGAGAGAGAGAGAAAGGCTTATATAAACGCATATTTTTTATTTATTTTATAATAATAAAATAAGGTAAGGAGAGAAAGAAAGAGAGCAAGAGAGAGAAAAATTTTAAGTTTTACAAAATCAGCACCCGTACATACGTCTTGAAGAGAGAGATTTCTTACGTTGAAATTTTAAATTTTATAATGTCAGCACCCTAAAATTCGTCTTTTTCATCAAATTAATTGCAAAAAGAGTCAGATTAACAATCTCAGCGTGAGAATGGTATGAGATTTTTTATTAATTATAATTATTTTAACTTCATTTTAAAATATGCTTATCATATGCTTATCAAAATACACTTAATAATATTTTCTTGCAAAGAGTATCAAGTGTCTATTCGTAGTGTGAAAATGGTATGTAATATTTTTATTTTTCGGTGGGGGGAGTTAGGTTATTAAGGGTGAAGATTCGGCTTAACTGTCAGTCTTCATCGAAACTCCGCACAGATAGGTTGTTCTACAATGTGGATCTAGGTTGGGATATGTTTGCAACGATGATCAACTGGTAAGCAATCATTATGTGGCACTTTGGACCAAGGTTAAATGTTGTGGTATACAATGTGTGAATGGTTGTGTATGTCTCCAACAGTAGTTAGCTGGTAAGCCATTTTTATGTGGCACTTTGGACCACGACAGCGATGCCGAAAGTGGCAGAGTCAGAGAGGGAAATTCAAAAATGTATAAAAAAAAAGTATTAAAATAAATAGTTTTCAAAATTTGATAATTAATAAATAATTCCAAAAAACAAAGTTACTATAACAAAATAATTTTTTTTCTATTTTTTACATTTTTTTGAGTTGAACAAAATTTTGTTAAACTCAAAAAAATTTTTTAAATTGAAAAAAAATTATTTTGTTATAGTAACTTTGTTTTTTAGAATTATTTATTAATTATCAAATTTTAAAAACTATTTATTTTAATACTTTTTTTTTACACATTTTTGAATTTCCCTCTCTGACTCTGCCACTTTCGGCATCGCTGGACCACGGTTATATGTTGTAGTACACAATGTGTGAATGCCTATGTATGTATACAATGGGTGTGTGTTTATGTATGCGTATATTACTCTATCTACAGCTATGTATAATACTTTATTTTTATGGTCATCGACCTTGAATTAGTATTTTATGTTATATATATATATATATATATATGGGACGTTTCACGTCAACTCACCTAACAAAAAAATAGAATTCGTCGAAAATCTGTGAAAATGTTCTATTTGATACATAAAATATACAAAAAAAATTTTAGAGATCGAGGTCAAAGGGGTCAGGATTTAAACGTGATGGCATTTTTCGAATTTTCTAAATTTTTTGCTAAATAAATATTTTAACGGCAGGCCGGAGTAGAACCTGATACCGACCGAGTAACAATTGAGTTGTTTGTTATTTACTCAAGTATTAATCGGTGTATCTTCAAAATAAAGGTTGATCGCAATAGATATTATTATTATGAATATCTATGCTCAAGAAAAAAAAAATCTACCGATTTGTTTTTGAGAAAAGTAAGGAACGCCGAAGTAAAAGATTATGTTTACAATATTTTCGCGTTCCTTACTTTTCTCAAAAACAAAGCGATAGATTTTTTTTTTCTTGTGCATAAATATTTGTAATAATAATATCTATTGCGCTTAACCTTCAATTTGCAGATACACCGATTAATACTTGAGTAAATAACAAAAATGCCAATTAGACAAGGACAGCGAATCCGGCGCTGCTCTTAATGAATTTTTTCCTCAAAAACTATCAATTTTTCGTTAAAACTTAATAGAATACTTTTTCTTGGAAATTAGATGTAGAATTCACCTGAATTTTTGCAAATTATAATATACTGATTTTTATGCTTACTTGATCGATTTAAACATACTATTTAGCATATCTAAAAATCGAGCAGGTTAAATTGGCTTTTTAAAGTCTTATTTTTTTCGTTTTTTATGAGGAAAAAATATACGAAGCCTCTGGTTAGGCAGCCTTCTCAAAGTTACTTAATTGTGCAAAAATGTCTGAAAAAATCGTTATTTCGGATCAATGATGAGATTTGTGATTTTTTTTCTGAAAAAGTATTGATTTTTGGGACAAATGTATGAAAATGTTTTTATTGGAAATCATGTGTAGAATATGAACATATTTTTACAAATTGTAATTTAAGACATTATGAACCATATATACTAAAAATTTAACAAAAAATAAATATTAAAATTTCAAAATTTCATTTATAATTTGTGGTGTTTAGCAAATAATGGTTAACAAAAATTTACATACATTTTACATACAATTTCCAATAAAAAACATTTTCATACATTTGTCCCAAAAATCAATACTTTTTCAGAAAAAAAATCACGAATCTCATCATTGATCCAAAATAACGATTTATTCAGACTTTTTTGCACAATTAAGTAACTTCGAGAAGGCTGCCCAACTGGAGGCTTTGTATATTTTTTCCAAAAAAAACGAAAAAAATTAGACTTTAAAAAGCCAATTTAACCTGCTCGATTTTTAGATATACTAAATAGTATGTTTAAATCGAACAAGTAAGCATAAAAATCAGTATATTATAATTTGCAAAAATTCAGGTGAATTCTACATCTAATTTCCAAGAAAAAGTATTCTATTAAGTTTTAACGAAAAATTGATAGTTTTTGAAGAAAAAATTCATTAAAATATTTATTTAGCAAAAAATTTGGAAAATTCGAAAAATGCTATCACGTTTAAATCCTGACCCCTTTGACCTCGATCTCTAAAATTTTTTTTTGTATATTTTGGGTATCAAATAGAACATTTTCACAGATTTTCGACGAATTCTATTTTTTTGTTAGGTGAGTTGACGTGAAACGTCCCATATATATATATATATGAATATTAATATATATATATATATAAAATATGGTTTATTTATTTGAGTGTGCATGCGTGCGTGCGAGTGTGCGTGTGCATTTGTTTCTTGGGGCACCAATGTTCCGTCTCAACAACCCCTACTTAGCCTTCTCAGAGGTCATTGACCCTCAGGTCAGTAACCTTTGGGGTGGTAGAGTGGGGATTTGTTTTGACGGTCCATGGTGCCCCAATAACTACTTACGAACATGTAATAATAAAAAATGTAAAAAGATATATTTACCAGAACAAGTTAAGATATTATTAAAAATTCAGGATATAACAATTGAAGAAAACGTTGAATCTGAAGAAGATATATAGTCATTTTTGATTGAATGATATTTGTTTAATTTGTACTATTTTTTAATTATTTAAAGCTTTTAAATATTATGATATAAGTTTAATGGATTTTCATTACAATTACTATTTAACCTATTGTAAATTTTTTATTTTAAATAAAGATCAAATAATTAAAATGCAATATTTTTATTTGAAAAGAATCGATAAATAAATACCAAATGAAAAATGTCATCATTTATTGGTCAATTCCTTTTATTACTAAACTTCCTGATAAAGTAAAATATTTAAATATTTTATAAATAAACTAATCAATACATTTATAATTATAAATTAATGTTTAATTAGATATATTTATAAATATATTTAGATACAAAATTGTAAATATATCAATGCAAGTATGTAAATAGGAAAATTTACGAGATAACTGTAAAAATTGGCAAGAATTTGGTAAAAAAAAATAAAATTAAGACTGCCAATTTCAGATTTCTAGACTATAAATAACGAAATTATTATTTATTCTATATATATTTTTTCAAAATACATATTTTTACATAGTATGTAAAAATTTTTAAATTGATTGATGATCATATTTGATAAGAAAATAATGAAAAAATAGTGATATGCGCGTTATGACTTATTTTATCCCAATGTGCGTCGGTGACAATGGATTTTAAGCAGGCAAAAATAAGTAGTGCTAAATTAAAATTTCCAGCAGCTCAGATTTCAGGATGCTTGTTCCATTATAAGCAGGTATTTCGGTACACTGAAAAAAAAATCAGCCTTTGTTACTAGGCACTATGGCTATCACTACTGGAGTCGCTCTAGCAACGAGTATACAGCCTATATTACTGGCGAGACTAGCAGTGTTTACCATGTAACACAGAGAAATTGTCAACAACGATGCAGGCATGACTGTTAGTGAAATTATTTATCAACTTAATATATTAAAAATGTTCCAAATAGAAATAATTTTTGTAAATAATTTTTTTATTACAATTATAATGTTTATTTAACCAGAAAGATAATTTTAACATGAAAATAAATCACAATGTAAACTTAACCTAAAAATATTATTTTGATAATGATTAAAAGGATTAAGTGGTAGTTTAGGTTATTTATTCACACAATGGATCTCTTTTTATGTGTCTTTATTCATATGCCATATTTTTTATGTGTCTTTATTCATATGACATGTGTCTTTGTCATATGAATAAACACACATAAAAAGAGATCTATTGTGTCAATAAATAACCTGGACTACCACATCCTTTTAATCATAAATAACTACCAGGTTCTCAATTCAATGTATACTCTAGCAAAAAATACCTCGCTCCTAATGTCGCTCGGTTGAATTTTCATATAGTATATTATTATGTATAAATTAGCCAATTTTAAAATAAAAAAGAATCGACGCAACTTATGAATTGTGATATTGTAGTTTTGTACTAAATTAAATTTTTCTATTTTTATAAAAAAGATTAATTAAAGTTACAATGTGCATAAAAATTGTTTAAATACAAATTATATCATGATGAATTAAGAATTTGTTCTACTAAATTGCATTTGAATCAATGAAAAAATATAATAGGAATTTTTTCTTTTTAATCACATGTTTCAATCACGAACCATGAAATAATCGAAAACAGTATTTGACGTTTACTAGAACTAACAACTGCACGGAGAAAAAAAAGTATTGTTAAAATAGGTTCTAAATCAAGTATATCTAATTTATGTATTGGTACTTAAAAAAAGAGTGATGATATAATTTCAATTAGTACTATAGCTTGAATTTTAGGGACCAATGTTGGTACTATTATATTATGAAGTAAGAGCATAAATTTGCGATGCTTACTGCCTTTTTTTGGTATTAAGACTGATCTTTCACCTACTCGATTCAAGGTTAATATTTCGCAGAAAATGCAATTATTAACCTCTTTTCGTGCGGCTTTTCCTGTTACTAAAATTGAAAATTATTAAATATAGAATTATTTATATAATATATAACTCTTTAAAATTACTAATAATTAATATTTAAATTTGTGATATTCAAGGATTAAAACGATACATGTTTATCTTCCATATTCCGTTTTAAAATAGTTACTTTTGAGTTTTAAATTAATGATTAGAAATTTAAAATTGATATATATATATATATATATATATATATATATATATATATATATATATATATATATATATATATATATATATATATATATGATTTACATTATATTTATCAACTGTTGAAAATCGTTACACAATTTATTGGGTTTTACGTTAACAGGTATTAGTTATATTGAAGTTTTTCGCTCCTAACGTTGCTTAGTTGAATTTTCTTTTCTTATATTATTATGTATAAATGACTAATTTTAAGTAAATAAGAATTAATTAATTGAATTTTGAGTACTGAATAAAATTGAAAATAATTTGATGAAACATAATATAAAAATATATGTACACATGTGCTCAAAGTAAAAAAGCGTATAATTTATTTCAAATGACTATTTCTGACTCTACTTCCATTAGAAAAACGAAGATAGTACGATATTTGATGTAAATATACTGAGAACTGGGTACTGAGTTACAACTATAATTTCCAGACCTCAATATATGACCATGAATTTGAATTATGAAATTAATTTATAAGTGAAACATGCTTAAAAGAAATTTGTGTTGATTTCTAATAAAAATATCTTCACAAATGTATTTTATATATATGAAATACGAAATTTAAATAGAAAAAATCATAAGATTAAAATACAACATTTTAGTTAATTTTAAATTCGAATATCTAGGAATAAAAAAATAACTACAGTCGATGATCTGCTGACTTACATGTGCTTTACAGAAGAGGAATAAAGTCATATTTACCAGCTAGATTTATTATTTATTATTTATTAAATATAAAGAAAATTATTTTATTCGAGCACTCTCTTTACCAACCTGTTGAATATACAGCGCCACTAGCCGTAATAAACCGAATAGCGTTTTCGGTGGCTTCAATAAATATATCTCCGCCTTCATGGTTGGTATCCAGCTGAAATACATCTTTGAATTTTGTTACGAAATTTTGGAAAATCTTGTTTTTTCCTAAATAATAAGTGAAAAATTCATTATTCACAACGATTTTCTGCGCATAAAATTTTCAAAAAAATGTTATTTGACACTCTTTAACAATACACTCTTACATTCAGTCATACACTCTTTAAAATAAATAATAATAATTTGAATTATTATTATTCATAACTGCAGTTATGTGATTTATCATATTTATATGGCTGATTCCATTTCAAATCGAACAGTCAGTATACACTCAAGTCACCAATTACTGCGCTAATGGAGTATGTTATTCTACCCTAAAAATAAGGGTATACGTATTTTTTTATTTTGCTGAAATATCAAAATTGCATCAGATATGCACTTTTGAAAATTGCATACAAAAACTAAATGTTAAAACTGAAAATGTTGAGAATAACTTTAGAGAGCTATCGTTTTACCAATTTCCAATGAATTTTGATAAACCTTTTTTTATTTTATTTCGTTTTGAGCCCTCTTCAACTCCGTGCAAGAAATTTAAAAAAAAACTAAAAAATGACTGAGATATATGGGTAAATCTTTCATAATGTTAAAATTTCACCTGCAACAAATTAAAAAAAAAAAAAATACAGGCACACGTATAAAACTAATTTTCTCTGAATGTTGACGTATTATAATGAAAAAAAAAATCGTGTTACTCACTTTTAAGGGTAGTCTTTTTAACAAACATCAAAAGACAGATTTTCGAGTAAATTTTTCATAGTGTTAAAATTTACTTTCAATAAATTAAAAAAAATTGAAGACACATGTATCAAATTTATTTTTTTTAAATGTTGATATATTAAAATGATAATAAAAGAAAAAATCGCATTACTCACTTTTGAAGATAGCTTTTTTTAATATAAGACATTTAAATATATTCATTATTATCACACCCAGGTATAATATTTTACATATCTCAGATCAGTTTTTAAGTATTTTGGGCTATAATAGATCATTTTCCATTGAGCTTTTTCATTTTTACATGTTTAATATGTTACAGAAAATATTTAAATACGCAATTTACATTAATAATTACAAAATTTTTTGTAATAAATAAAATATGCCAGAAATGCCAATTTTTTTGGAAAATTCATTTTTGGCGATTCGGGTATTAAAATTGAGTGATATTAGTTATCCAATGGCTTTTGGGATTCCTGATTACAAATCATAAGTGAGTGGAATATCAATTTATTTTTGCTAAAATTGTCAATCTTAGGGTATGAAATTTGACATGGATTTGTGTAGTTTATGTTTTCGAATAAAAATACTTATATTCCTTTTAACCAAATATTTTAGTTTATTTAATAAACATTAAATCTAAAAATTTTAAATTTAAAATCTAGAAACTTCAGTGATGATTCAACTCAACGTTCTAGGTGTAAGCTATTAAATACATACTAAAACTGAGCTTTTTAAAGTTTAAACTCTTTAGAATTAAAACATTGATAGAAACTAGGTAATCGATGTAAATTTGGAAAATAATAGCTGGGAAAAATTCAATGATTTCCAGAATACTCGAAATAATACTTCAAAAGCAACTTAAAGATTACATTGAGTATTATAAAATAGTAAATTACAAAGTTCACAACAGAGAAAAGGTGAATCAAAGCTTAGGTTTTCATATTAGTGGATAAAAACCTATTTTCAAAAGTGAGTCACGTTTTTTAAGTATAATTTCAAACGAACAAAGAACTTTATCTACACTAGGCACACGTTCCTAATAAAAAAATTTCTCTTTGTGATTCTAAATATTACCTTTTGATGTAGTTTAAAATGTCACCGCTGAATAGTCTTTTTTACAGCATCGTATTTTCCAGAAAAAAGTAAAATATATAAATTTTTGGTAACATTTTAATAACCTTTCAGAAAGTACTTTTGTTAACAGGCACACACCCATGCTCTTGATTTTCCAAAAGTATGTGTATAGATAAAGCTTTGGTGTGAATTTCAAATCAAAAAAGCAGTAGTCATTTTTTTTATAGCGGTAATTTATCATTTTACATGGCCTGGTAACATTTAAATTTCAAAAAAAAAACCTCTTTTCCCCATCCGCCATAAAATGACACGTCTAATTATCATTAAAAATATAACAAAATTAGTTTCTAATAACTCAATAAATCAGTGAACATTTGCTAACAAGATGTGCTATCTCATATTTAGGAGAAATGACGCAGTAACATGATTTTTAAAAGTATGAAAGAATTACCCATATGCATTTTACCAAAAAATGCACTTTTTATGCACATGCATTTTTCTCGAGAAGGCTATTTTTTTTTTTGCTGAAATTTTTTTTGCTGATAGAGGACCAAAATACCTATCTAATAGTACTTGTTTGATCCCGGGTTTTTGGTTTGGAGCGAAAAAAATTCACAAATTTTGTTGGTGAAAAATGCTTGTATATACGTTCGGAAGTCTTAAGCAGTCGACATTTAAATATTATCCTTCGTTTAGCATTATCCAGGAACAACGACGTGGACGTAGAAGGATTCTGTTCCCTTCGGGGTGCTTTTTTAGAGTGAGTTCCCCTTGCCTCTCACTGTTGGGATGCGTGAAAAAAATAATTATAGATAATTATTTTTTTTTATTTTTGCGCTTATTATTTTTAGTTTTAAATGTAGTCTCACGACGCTTGGCTTTTTTTTTCTTGTTTTTCACTTCATTTAGTGCATGTATAGCTGTCCTGCCAATAAATATATGTGATTTTAATTCCCCAAGTTTTTTTAACCACATATGACTTTTTTGAATTCCATTATATTTAGAAACCCCACTCCATTCAATATTTTTCTTTTTTCTAAATGTTCCAATCTCATTTATTGGTAGTAAAATGATTTTTATTGCATTGGTGTAACTTTGAACCCAATTTATAAAATACTACTACTACAATTAAAATCATCATTTGAAAAATATTCCATAACGATATTTTTTGTGCTTTCATCAATAGGATGACCAGTATATAAATCTGGCTCCGAATAAACTCCTTTATTTTTCACGAGATTTCTTGATTTATTTATCATATACTCGCTTATATTCGGGAATAGTGAGCAAACTTCTATTTTGCTTAATTTTGAAGGTAGTAGAGTTAGAAGTTTTATTTTCTCCGAAATAGAAGAGCATTTTTCTAAAGCCAATTTAAAATTTTCTAAAAATTCATTCCAATAGTTTTCAGTGGAATTTTCGTCCGATTCTATTGATTCAACTGAAATGCCATACGCATCTTCTAATTTACTTCCAACAGTAGCAGAAAAAGCTGAAATTAAGGATTTTTTCTTTTTAGATACGTAATTTCCTCTAAAATTTTCAGGTATTGCAGTTTTTCTTTTTAGGGGTGAGATACATTCAGGTAAAACTGAATTAATACTCTCGTTTAATTCCTCTATTCATTCGGGTGTCTTCGGAATAAAATCATCATCTCTTTCGCTAAAAAGTTCAGTGATTTCATTTTCAGATGTAGACTCAAGATCACTTAAAATCATTTTTGATATGCGTTTATGGCAATTTTTACATACATTAGTAGATGGCAATATATTTGAATCTGGATGAAGCTGTGCCAAATTAATGGCTAAATCTTCCAACGGTCTAAAACGTGAATTACTGCTCATATAAACTACCTTTTTATGAATTTGAAAAAAATCGGGACATGAAATTCTTTTAGAAGAGTAAATTTCGGACATTGTTATTTCACAATTTTGTTGAATTTTTCACAAGCCCGAGAAGCACCTTTCAAAGCAGCCGTAAAAATAACTAGCTTCTATATGACAGTTCTAATATGCTGTTTTGGTTACGCGATGTATTTGTCCGCGAGTTAGCCTCCTATTGTTTGTACATCGAAACATACATAATATAGATATACACGAATAGAATTCTTTTTTTTCATGTTTAAATATTTATTTTTATATTCCGAATTTACACACACACACATATATATATATATATATATATATATATATATATATATATATATATATATATCACTATTGATGCTATATACATGCATACAAATATAAACAAATGATGAGCCAAGCATACGACAATGTTTGAATGCAGACTGCTTAAGACTTCCGAACGTATATACAAGCATTTTCCACCAACAAAATTTGTGAATTTTTTTCTCGCTCCAAACCAAAAAACCGGGATCAAACAAGTACTATTAGATAGGTATTTTGGTCCTCTATCAGCAAAAAAAAAATTTCAGCAAAAAAAAATAGCCTTTTTCGAGAAAAATGCATGTGCATAAAAAGTGCATTTTTGGTAAAATGCATATATCTCAGTCATTTTTTAGTTTTTTTTTAAATTTCTTGCACGGAGTTGAAGAGGGCTCAAAACGAAATAAAATAAAAAAAGGTTTATCAAAATTCATTGGAAATTGGTAAAACGATAGCTCTCTAAAGTTATTCTCAACATTTTCAGTTTTAACATTTAGTTTTTGTATGCAATTTTCAAAAGTGCATATCTGATGCAATTTTGATATTTCAGCAAAATAAAAAAATACGTATACCCTTATTTTTAGGGTAGAATAACATACTCCATTAGCGCAGTAATTGGTGACTTGAGTGTATACTGACTGTTCGATTTGAAATGGAATCAGGCATATATATGTGCATACATGTTTACATATATACACACATGCCATTTACATTTGTATTTTATTTTTTTTTATTAAACACTCTTTATGGCATAAACACATCTTATGTATTTCAAACTTTCGTAAACTTGGTGCATTAGGTGTACAAATTATAATTTATACAGTCGACGATCTGAGTCCCGCCGCCTTCTCCTCCATCGACTCGCTCGTGCGTTACCCCCACTCGCTGACTAAAAGAATTTGTTTCCAAACATTCTGAGTCTCGACGCTGCTCTATGCGACTTTTTCACTTGTAAAAATGAGTTTATTAATTTCATATTTTTGTTTAGAATACAACAAATGTTTATTGAAATAAAAAGTAGCAAAGAAATAATACAATATTGCATGATTCTCATTAATATCTACTGAAAAAATATAAAAATTAAACTAGATATATTTAATCAATCAATAAAATGTTATTTATTTGAAAATTTAAGTGATTGCTTTATAAATAAAAGATAAAATAAATCTTATTTCATTTCATTTTCATAATAACAATGAATATTTAGTTCATCAATAAATAATATATTTTTTAATTTTTAAATTTATGCTATACCTATAAATAAAAAAATTTAATTTTTATAGTAAATATAAATAAGAATTATGCAATATTACAATATTTTTTGTTACCTTTTATTTCAATAAACGTTTATTATATTTTAAACAAAAAAATTAAACTAATAAATCCATTTTTACAAGTTAAAAAGTCGCATAGAGCAGCGGCGGGACTCAGAATGTTTGGAAACAAATTCTTTTAGTCAGCGAGTGGGGGTAACGCATAAGCGAGTCGATGGAGGAGAAGGCGGCGGGACTCAGATCGTCGACTGTATTTGCAATTACTTAACAATCCTTTTTGCATCTAATATAAAAATTTAATAAGATACAAATATTACAAAGTGTATGTATCACAAGTAAGGTTTGCATATCATAAATATTATAATTTTTAGAAAATTCTTGATATTAATAGATTATTAATTTGAAAAATTAAATATTTTTTTATTGATGACAAGTAACTTTTTAAAAGTAGTTAAAATAATACTGTAAATGTCAATCAAATAACATTTTCATCAAAATAAATTTTAACGCTATAATTATTAAAATAAACATTTTTATTTAACTACAATCTATTGTAATAATTATTTTTTTAATGTATATATATTAAAAAAATAATAATTTTATTTGATGAACAGTTATATAAATATTATATATTTATAATTGTTAACTAAATTTATTAAATTAAAATTGTATTCAGTTATCATTCAGAGAATGAGGTATTTTAATTAGGTTTCATAAAAATATATTATTTAAAAAGTTACTTGTTAATAATTTTTTATAAATAACATACATTTAGCCTTAATTACATTTTCATTTGTACACGTGTTTATATTTAAATAAATTGTGATTTATATAAAAATTGTTAGCAATTTATTTCATTGAAGCAATAATATTTTTAATAAGAAAAATATTAATTTTAAAAAAATATCAAATCACCTCATTTGAAAAATTATAATTACATGATATAAAAATATTTTTTTTAATATCGTTTGAACATAAATTTTATGAAATACAATTTTAAAAAATTATTCATTAGATATTAAATTTTTATTAATAGGCAATTATAAAGATAGGACAATATATAAAATAAGAATAAATGTTTTTGATTATGTCTATAATTATGCATTCATATGTATGAACTGTCTAGATAGAAGTAGAATTCCCCCTAAAAAAGTTAACATTTCAAAAGAAAATTTACCTATTATTTGCGAAACATTTATTATGAATGCGGAAAAAAATAATATTCTGTAATATCACTCTATAATTTGTATTAAATATGTTACAAATCATTGAAAGTACAATTATTTCATTATGTTAAATTTGTAGTCAAAGTTTGATTATATTTTACTATAAGAAGATAAAAAAATTAACTGTCTTTTCATTCTATTGCTGTATTTCCATATAAGAATGTATTAACTTGTAGTATGTCTCGTGATGATTGTTTATTTGAATTTTTAAATTATTCCGATCATTAGTTTTCAAGATATTTAAATTTCTGGTTCCAAATGGAAAAATTTTAGTAAATAATATAGAAACCCAAACTTCTCAATAACTAATGAATAGATTTATGTAAGAATTTAACTGAATAATCTTCGTGATACATACTGTATGTTAATGCATCTATTTATTCAAAATTTTAAAATACAATGGAAATATAATCAATATTTATGGGTGGAAGTGTGCTGTCCATTTTACATCTCCTTAAATAATTTATATTTATAAAATTCACATAATATCATATAAAAACTTTTAAAATGAGAATCATTTATTCAATATAATAGTCAACTATGAATAAAAAGTGTAAAAAATTAAGTGATGACTTATAAATAGTTATATTATTTTATTGAATACATTTCCAACCTAAATAATTAACTTCATGTTAAAACTAAATTTAATTAGCATTCAATACCACAAGTTATTTAAAAAATTTATCATTATTCAAAATTATTAAAAAGTTATTTATAAAAAGTATTCCCATATCAAAATTTCAAAATTATACCAATTAATTTTTTTATTCTTTACATTAGAGAATTAGTTTTGATGTTGAAATTTTTATGTGACATGAAACATATGTATATATATATATTATATTATCTTATAGTAAAAGATTTCATCACCTTGTATGAAAATTATTTTGTAAAAGTAGAATAATGCTGCGAATAAACAAATGATTATAAGAAAATATTGAAAACTGTAAATAACAATAAAAAAGCGTTAGGCTAGAAATAAATAATGGTTCTTACATACCCTGTTGAAAAAATTCATCCGGATTTCCACGTGGATTACCCATGTGGAAATCCACGTGGATTTCACATGGATCCCATGTGGATTCGCATAGGAATCCACGCGGATTACCCACGTAGATTTCCACGTAAAAAAATCCATGTGGATTTTATGAAATCTATGTGGATTTTCAAGGAACCCACATAGATTTTATAAAATCTGTGATAATTTTATGTACTTCTCGTGGATTTTCAAGAAATCCATATAAATTTTGTGAAATCCATGTGGATTTTTAGGTAATATGCTTGGGTTTTTTACTTGGACATCCACGTGGATTTAAATAAAAATCTGTGTTAATTCTATGTACTCCTAGATTTTTAAAAAATCCATATGGATTTGGAAAATTCATGTGAATATTCAGAAATCCATGTAGATATTTAGAAATCCATGAAAACCATGTGGATATTTAGAAAAATCCATGTGGATATTTAAAAAAATCCATGTGGATATTTAGAAAAATCCATGTAGATATTTAGAAATGTATGTGGATATTCAGAAATCCATGTGGGTTTTTAGTAATCTACGTAGATTTTTTACTTGGATATATACGTGGATTCAAACGAAAATCTACGTGAAAATCCACATGGATATTTTCAATAGGAAATAACTCGATATTTATTTCGCATTCAAAGTAAAAACCAAAAACGAGGTAAACCTCGTAATTCTAGCTCTTTGAAGATCAGAGAGCTTCTATGATTCAACTGATAGTATTCTGGTCTTATATATCTGCGACTTAGAAATTCATATGATGGATCAGAAAACTTAGAGAAACGCCACCTTATGACTTACTGTCGAATTGATGATTGATTGCATTGATTCTATTTTGAATCTAGAGGTGGCGTTTTTCTAAGTTTTGTGATCCCTGATACTAATTTCAAAGACGCAGATATATAAGGCCAGAATACTCATAGTTAGTTCTTAGAAGCTCTTTGATCTTCAAAGTGTTGAAACTACGAGGTTTACCTCGTTTTTGGTTTTTACTTTGAATGCGAAATAAATATCGAGTTATTTCCTATTGAAAATATCCATGTGGATTTTCACGTAGATTTTCGTTTGAATCCACGTATATATCCAAGTAAAAAATCTACGTAGATTACTAAAAACCCACATGGATTTCTGAATATCCACATACATTTCTAAATATCTACATGGATTTTTCTAAATATCCACATGGATTTTTTTAAATATCCACATGGATTTTTCTAAATATCCACATGGTTTTCATGGATTTCTAAATATCTACATGGATTTCTGAATATTCACATGGATTTTCCAAATCCATATGGATTTTTTAAAAATCTAGGAGTACATAGAATTAACACAGATTTTTATTTAAATCCACGTAGATATCCAAGTAAAAAATCTACGCAGATTACCTAAAAATCCACGAGAAGTACTTAAAATTAACACAGATTTTATAAAATCCATGCGGGTTCCTTGAAAGTCCACATAGATTTTATGTAATCCATATGGATTCTTCAACAGTCCACGAGGGCTTTATAAAATCAACATGGCTTCCATAAAATCCACATGGATTTTTTACGTGGAAATCCACGTGGGTAATCCGCGTGGATTCCTATGCAAATCCATATGAAATCCATGTAAGATCCACGTGGATTTCCACATGGGTAATCCACGTGGAAATCCAGGTGGATTTTTTCAGTAGGGTAGCATTGAAGATTTCACTAAAATATTTCAAATTATTCCACTGGAATATTTCAATGGAACCTTTCATGCAGATTATTGAATGTCTTCACGGAATATTTCAGAACATTTCACTGGAATCTTCCATTGAAAGCTTCCAGGAATATCTCAGGAATATTTCAAAGAGATGTTCGAAAACTTTTTCGAAATATTCCATGTAATATTCACGAAAGATTTCTGGAATATTTCATAAAATATTCCATGTAATGTTTATGAATATTCCAGTAAAATATTTCATGGAAGATTCCAGAAAGATTCCATAAACATTTCGCTGGAAGATTCCGATAAACTTTAAAATCGTACAGCCGATAATTACATAAATCTTTCAGAACTAGTCAACTAAATATTCCACAGAAAGATTTAAGTAATCTTCCAGTGGAATATTTCATGGAAGATTTCAGAAAGATTCCATAAACATTTCACTGGGAGATTTCAAAAAACTATAAAATTGTATAGCGAAATATTAGATAAATCTTCTATAAATATTCGACGAAACATTTCACAGGGAGATTAAAGTAATCTTCCGATGAAATATTTCATGAAAGATTTCAGAAGGATTCCGATAAACATTAAAATCGTACAGCGGAATATTACATAAATCTTCCATAAATATTCCTCGAAATGTTTCACAGAAATATTTGAGTAACCTTCCAGTGGAATATTTTATGAAAGATTTCAGAAAGATTCCATAAACATTTCACTGGAAGATTCTAAAAAACTTTCAAATCGTACAGTGGAAGATAACATAAATCTTCCATAAATAGTCAACGAAATATTCCACAAAAAGATTTAAGTAATCTTCCAGTGGAATATTCCATTAAAGATTTTAGAAAGATTCCAGAAACATTTCACTAGAAGATTCCTAAAAACTTTTAAATCGTGCAGCGAAATATTACATAAATCTTCCGTAAATATTCCACGAAATATTTTACACAAAGATTACGGTAATCTTCAAGTGGAATATTGCTTAAAAGATTCTAGAATGATTCCATGAAGTTTTCGTTGGAAGATTGCGCGGAACGTTACGGGAGGTTTCCAGTGACGCCGATAAGGGGATGTTTGTTAAATGGGAGTTTTATCCCGAAGCAGTTGAAAGATACCTCACTTACTATAAAAGCAAAAGGGTATCAGCACTTTGATGTGCACAGTCGAAGCGAATATTTAAATGCGATTTTATAACTAAATGTTTATGTATGCGTATATGTATTGATGTATAAGTGTAATGTGTTATTATATAATATATATACCATTCCCTCACAGCATTTCACATTTTTCAAAAATCTTCCAGGAATATTTCATGAAAGATGAGAGATTACCCAAACCTTCCATTTTTATATTCTTGAAATCTCTCAAGAGTATACCATAGATTATTCCAATGTAGGAAGAATCAAAGACACACGAATATTACAGGAATATTTCACGGAAGATTCCTGAAATATTCTAAATCTTCCGTGCCAATATTCTGCGAATCTTCCATAAATATTCCTCGGAATATTTTACGATAGATTTCTAAAATCTTCCAGAAATATTTCATGGAATATTTCATGAAAAATTCTTTAAATCTTTCGTGCATATTCCATGAAAGATTCTTTAGATCTTTCGTTTATATTCCATGAAAGGTTCATAAAATGTTTCAAATCTACCGTTCCCATATTCCGTAAATTTTCAATAAATGTTCCAACGGAATATTTCATGAAATATTCCAGCAAGATTCCTGAAATATTTCAATAAAAGATCTGAGATGTCCTAGATCTTCCAATGAATTATTCTTGGAATTTTCCAGCAATATTCCATGGAATATTCCAATGTAGGAAGAATTAAGGACATACGAATATTACAGGAATATTCCATGGAAGATTCCTAAAATATTTCAAATCTTTGCTGCCAATGTTCCAGGAAGCTTTAATAAATATTTCATGCTGTGTGGGTTGTTTATTATCATTTATACATTATTTAAATGTAGATACTGCAAATAACCATGAATAACTGTAAATAAATTGAAGAATACAATTATTAAAAATAATTCAAAATAATTTTGATTTTAGTTCTTTTTACAACAAACTTTTTTTGATGAATAAATATATATATATATATATATATATATATATATATATATATATATATATATATACATATATATATGGAACGTTTCATGTCAACTCACCTAACAAAAAAATAGAATTCGTCGAAAATCTGTGAGAATGTTCTATTTGATACCCAAAATATACAAAAAAAATTTTAGAGATCGAGGTCAAAGGGGTCAGGATTTAAACGTGATGGAATTTTTCGAATTTTCCAAATTTTTTGCTAAATAAATATTTTAATGAATTTTTTCCTCAAAAACTATCAATTTTTCGTTAAAACTTAATAGAATACTTTTTCTTGGAAATTAGATGTAGAATTCACCTGAAGTTTTGCAAATTATAATATACTGATTTTTATGCTTACTTGATCGATTTAAACATACTATTTAGTATATCTAAAAATCGAGCAGGTTAAATTAGCTTTCTAAAGTCTTATTTTTTTCGTTTTTTTATGAAGAAAAAATATACGAAGCCTCCAGTTGGGCAGCCTTCTGAAAGTTACTTAATTGTGCAAAAAATTCTGAATAAATCGTTATTTTGTAAATGTATGAAAATGTTTTTTATTAGAAATTGTATGTAAAATGTATGTTAATTTTTGTAAACCATTATTTGCTAAACATCACAAATTATAAATGAAATTCTAAAATTTTAAAATTTATTTTTTGTTAAATTTTTAGTATATATGGTTTATAATGTCTTAAATTACAATTTGTAAAAATATGTTCATATTCTACACATGATTTCCAATAAAAAACATTATCATACATTTGTCCCAAAAATCAATACTTTGTCAGAAAAAAATCACGAATCTCATCATTGATCCAAAATAACGATTTTTCAGACATTTTTGCACAATTAAGTAACTTTGAGAAGGCTGCCCAACTGGAGGCTTCGTATATTTTTTTCCTTATAAAAAAAACAAAAAAATAAGACTTTAAAAGCCAATTTAACCTGCTCGATTTTTAGATATACTAAATAGTATGTTTAAATCGATCAAGTAAGCATAAAAATCAGTATATTATAATTTGCAAAAATTCAGGTGAATTCTACATCTAATTTCCAAGAAAAAGTATTCTATTAAGTTTTAACGAAAAATCGATAGTTTTTGAGGAAAAAATTCATTAAAATATTTATTTAGCAAAAAATTTGGAAAATTCGAAAAATTCCATCACGTTTAAATCCTGACCCCTTTGACCTGGACCTCTAAAATTTTTTTTGTATATTTTGGGTATCAAATAGAACATTTTCACAGATTTTCGACGAATTCTATTTTTTTGTTTGGTGAGTTGACGTGAAACGTCCCATATATATATATATATATATATATATATATATATATATATATATATATATATATATATATATATATATATTTATTCATTAAAAAAATGTTACTCAAAATGTGTAAAAAAATTTTCAAGGATTTAGATTGGGAGGATCAAGAGCCATAGATTCTTGAAATTTGGAAATTTTTCAAAATTTTTGGAAAAGTCCCAACTTGATCATTTTTTTCCTGTAAATCCTAATATTTTAGAGAGAAATTCATGAGAATACTTCTTGTTGTTAATGAAACGGTGATTTCTTGGAGAACAAAAATTTTCTTTTAGTCAATATTTAATTAATTTTTACGTAATTACGTCGTTTGACACTCCAACAGACCCCGATTTCGGATTCAGCGACACGTAAATCTTGAAGGTGTCCTAATGTTATCAAATAATAAAAGATATTCGCGATTGGACCTTCAAATGACTTTCATACAGATCTTGTAGGGTTCAGCGGACATCAGATTTAAATTCAGTAACTCGAGTTATCTATCAGTATCTTCATTTCCTCACTAATCAACATTGATTAATGAGTAATTTGAGAAATAACTATTATTTCCTGATATGACCTTCCGAAGACATTGTAAATTTTTTTTACCTCGAGTGCAATACTATATTCCTATGTAAAATTGAACGCTGAATTGATTTCTGATGTCAAAAATATGTAGGATCTGATTTGAATAAATTAAAATCAATTTTTGAAAATTTTTTATGATATCTCTAGGTTTAAGCCGCCATATTGGATTTTTTCAAATTGCCACATTGCAAAAGAAAGTAGAGTGTAAGACGGAAATTTTGAGCTTATATACGATTTTTTTGGTGATCTACAGTTTTGGACAGAGCCATTATCCGTTTGACGTGGATTGACCCATATATATATATATATATATATATATAAATAATTGCCGAAAATAATCATTTTTTATCATTATATTATTTTTACAAATTTCATTATTATATATTTATCATATAGCAATTAATTCATAGCATTTTTTATAATTTCTTTAATTTTTCAGCTTTTAAAGTAAAAAGGCAGTAAATGAAATCAGTTAATATAAAAGCAATTTTTTTGTGAATATCTTTGGAAAAAGTTCATTAAAAATGAATGAAAATTCTTAAGAGAATTTTCATTTTCAATAATGGTTTTGACTGAGAAAGATAAATTGATTGTTAAAAGACAGGGATTGTATGGTGGAATTGCTTTCATGTTAACTGATATTCATATATTAGAATTTAATAACATTTCAAACCAGTGCACCTTATTCGACATGCAATTAACTTCAATAATTCAGAGAGCACAATATGTTAATTCAGTACTGATTGATGGAGAATTTATACAGTTATTATTTACCGGAAATTTAGAAAAGAGTCACCGGATTCGTGTGTGTTATAATAATAAGGTAATTCATATATATGACAGTTTGAATCTTATATATTTACAAGATGAGTATAAGATTTATATAAACAGATTATTTCCAAACAAATCAGAATTAAGCACAGTATTCGAAACAGTACAATCACAAACGAATAATTATGATTGTAGCGTTTTTGCAATGGTTTTTGCTGTTGCAGTACTTTATAATTTAGGTCCCCTACTAAAAAATCTCAGGTGAGAAATCACCTGATTTCTCAGGTGATTAATCATGCCAAAATCTCATGTGACGATTTTTTAGTTTTCACACGTTTCAAACCATGCTTAGTCAATTGCAAACTATTTTTGAAAATTTTTCAAAAATTGAACTTAGAAAATTTTTTGTAAAATGAGTCAAAATTTTTTCTAAGACCAAATTTTAAAAAAATTTTCTACGTTCAAATTTTTCAAAATTTTTTAAAAATAGTTCGCAATTGACTAAGTATGTTTTAAAACGTGTAAAAACCAAAAAAATCGTCACATGAGATTTTGGCATGATTAATCACCTGAGAAATCAGGTGATTTCTCACCTGAGATTTTTTAGTAGGGTCCATGTTGTTTGAGATATAATGTTTCTCAAATTCGATTACGTTTATAAAGAATTTTTAAAACGCAAAAAGAAAAATGTTTCCAGTTTTACAAAATTATAATAATGCAAAAATTAATTACGATAATCCACCGGATATGATAAAAAGGAGTTTTTGTCATGAGCAAGGTCTTAATCAAATACCATTTTAGATTTCACCGAGCTTGAAATATTATAAAAAAAACTCACAAATGCATTTATTGCCAGAACAAAAAAAGATCATGGAAATGTATCGTAATCAAAAGAATTTGAATCACGAAACAATTTTGATGGAAATTGACAATGACATTTCAGATAGAAATTTTTAAAAACCAGATAATGATATAATGGGAATCGATGACATCCACTTGAATTATAACGATAATAAAATTGGGACAGATGAGATTAAATCAAATGGAGAAAAGAAAGAATCAAAAGAAATAAATGAAAAAGAAACTTTATTTGTAACAGAACTTAAGAGCAGGTCGACTTTTTCTGTCCTTTTCAAATCGACGAACTGATTTTTTCATGAAAACTAATAATTTTAGCGAAAAATAAAGATAAAGCCCCATTGCGTATTAAAAAAAGCTATATTTTTTTAATAAGAAAGAATTGATTTTCTCGCTTCGTTTTCAAGAAAATCTTGAAAAACTTAAAACATAGAGGTTAGGTTGGACAATTTGGTTTTTCAAAGTTTTCTTGAGAACGAAGCAATAAAATTAATTTTTTTTCATTAAAGAAAATATAGCGTTTTTTTAATATGCGATGGGGCTTTCTCTTCATTTTTCGATAAAGTTATTAGTTTTTGCAAAAACTTAATTCTTCGATTAGAAAAGGATGGAGATACGTGACCTCCTCTTAAGAGCTTGACGAAGCTGCCTGCCTTCTAATAATATTTCTAATCCTAACTTATGAATAAACGATGCGTTTAATCAAGTTTTTTTGCTAAAAAGTAAAAATTTGTAAGATTATACTCCAGTGCGGACAACTCACGAAATCCACCAAAATATTAGACATATAAAGTTATAATAAAAACTTTTAATGTATCGTATTTTAAAGTTAGGTCCATCAAGTTTGATATCTAATTTCCAATCCAAGCTTATAAAAAAATAACAAGTCTAAATGATTTTCTATTTTGACAAAAATTATTGTATTAATATAGCTTTAGTACGGACAAGTCATTATATTTGTTTAATTTATTAATTTAAAAAGATACTGATATAATAAAAAAAGCAAAACTCAAGTGATGCAGCTCTGACATCCCGTTAATAGGAAAATGGTAACAGAAGAATCACATAAATATAAAAAAGATTCAGAAAAAGACATTATTATGGAAATGCGAGAAACAAAAAAGTAATGATAAATTAGAACTAAGACGTGTTCAAGAAACTTTACGTAAGAAAAAAGCTTATATGAAAATGAAAAAAAGAACAACCAAATAAATATAAACAGAAATTAGAAAATACTAAGATAACAAAATGGCAATTCAAGGAAACAATGAGTACTGATAAATTGGAACAAATACGTGCGAATGAGGCTTTACGTAAGAAAGAAGCTTATATAAAAATTAAAGAAAAACAACCAAAAAAATATGAAGAAAAATTAGAAAATATTAGGTGTAAACGATTAAAAATTGAAGATAATAATTATAATGAAAATTGGATTAATAATAATCATAATATTGTATTAAACGAAGTTATTGATAAAACAATAAAGGGCAAAGTAGGAAAAAAATTAAAAAAATTAAATGAAAAAATATTAACTGAAAAAATTAATTTGAAACTGATTGGTTGTATGGCAAATCTATATTTCGATGAAAATCTCATATCTGAAAATTACATTGGTTCCATGTCGAATACATCTGTTTATTGTGATGCGCAACATTTTGCTTTTTAATATACTGGAAGTAACGATTTCTCCAATTGTTGTCATAAAGGTAAAGTAGAATTGTTAGAAAATCCACCTTACTCAGAACGATTAATGTTTTGAGCAACTGAAATTACAGAAGAAAGTATTGATTTTCGACTAAATGTTAGGTTGTACAACAATGCTTCAGCATTCGCAAGTTTTGATGCCAATTTTGATACATTGCCGGGTAAAGGACCACAAGTTATTAGAATATGTGGACAAATTTACCATAATGTATATGCGTTACAGCTGTTACGTTCAGCATATAAGTCAAACAATTTTTGTAATGGATGACTGTATTTCAGCCATCCATCGACTTCCGTTTGACTAACGCGCGAGCGCTACGTCTCCGGGGTTGGAAGTCTAAAAAAAAAATGCAGCAAGGATAGGTAGAACAATAAAAAAAAAACCATGTCATTGCCAAAATTTTATCAATTTATTTCTTTTTCCCTCTTGAATTTACCTAAGAAGCCTGGCTTCGTACATAGTTAATTAAATTTTTCTTATTAATATATTTGTTTTACTTCGTAGCAAACCGTGTTACCCCATACCAAGTTTTCTTTTTCTTTTCTTTGCATTTCCTTTCTGAACTTTTCTTTTTCTAATTTAAATTTTAATTTTCAACAATTCGTGACGCTCAACATTTACTCAGCGAATTAGCAATAGAATCAACGCGTTCCCGAGACATGTTTTTCTCTCTATCTTTTTTTTTGAAATTTACAATTAACCAATATTCAAAGACTCTCTACCTTGTTTAATTTTGTCGTTCCTGGTGTAAATCTCTGCTTCCTCCCGCGTTCTCCCTGCTCTCTAATAGATATAGTTCCTGGTTACTTGAAATTTAAATAAACTTCTTCTTTCCTTAAATGCAACTGGGTCTCCTTGGTTGAGATGACGCAGAAATGGGCGGTGGCTGGCTGCTGCAGGCTCTTGATGACGTATCGGCTTCTGGGCGAAATTGACGTGGTCAGCAAGAAGTTGGTCGGAAGAAAGAGGGCCCACGCCTGCAAGCTTAGAGCTTTATACTCTAAGTCAAGCTTCTAGAAGTTTCGTTGTTGCTAACGGCGATCTGTGTTTCTGCCCATTCGTATGATGTTCAGCTATTCTGATTGGTTGCCAGTCAGCCCTCCCTGTATGGTTTTTTTCTGGAAACCATAACTTCAGTTGACTAGAAAGAGGTCAACTCGAAGTTTATTGGCAATTACTTTTTGCCGTTATCTTTTCGGTTTCCTGTTTTTTTGATATTCCGCCAAAGCTTTTCTATTAAGTTTTGCAGTACTTGTATAATTACACCCATAAATTGGTTTTAATGTCCCTCCACTCTGTACTTTTCTTCAGGGACGGCCTTATCTGTTTTCATACTGCACTTTATTCCCCTACCGCTTTGCTGAAATCTTTTCATACTCCTCTCAGTTAACTTCGTGTTTTTCTGTGAAGCCGTTCATCGTTGTCAGGCTTATCGCTTTTTCTAAGCTTGCCGCCTGCCTGTATCTTTTTTTAGCATGCTATTCAGCTTATACTTCTCCTTCCTTTGCTGTTTCATGCGGCCGCCAAGCCTTGATTTCATTGAGGTCAACTGAATTTGTTGCTATTTATCCCTCGTATTTGTTTATTTATTATTATTTTATGGCGATTATTTTCGCTTTTATTTATTATTAATATTGTTGTTCCTATTTATATTTTGTTTTTAAAAAATTATAATGAACCCTGTGACTTCAGCTTATGTTTCTTTTTGGTTTCCTTCAGCCACTGCTTGATCTCAATTTCTTACGTCGTGCTATTTATTTCTTGTGTTCGTTTATTTAATACTTGATCCATCTTATGTTTTCTTTTATTATTTTTATCATTTAAAATAAAATTTTTGTTTTAACATTGATTGGTAATGAACTCGGTTCATTACACCTCCCCACCCATTAAAGAACGCGCGAGTTAAATGAGAGCGTTCGGAAACAAAAATCTCTTTTACTGATTTACTAATTATGCTCTTTCTCTGTATTTTTCTAAACTAGGAAGGTGGTAGCCCAGTTGGCCGCTTCTTGGTACACTGTATATTTATTATTATATATTTTTTTTTTAATTTCTTTACGCTCAATATTTGATTCTTTTGTATCATAATTTTTTTATGCTCTTTTTTTTTTTTTTTTACTACTTTAAGGCCCATAATATATCTTGACCTTTTTTTAAATTTCTTTTAACATACTAGTTTACATGCAATTTCTACTTGTTTACTATTTTTATTCTATGCACTCAATATTATAATTTGATTATGTTTTTTTTTGTATAATAATAATTTTTTTATATATTTTTCTTTTTTTTTTCTAAGGTCCATAATACAATTTGACCTTCTATCAAATTTCTTTTGAAATACTAGTTTACATGCGATTATTACTCTTTATTTTCTTTCCTTCTTTTTTTTGTTCTATTCGTTCGTCCGGTGTTTACATATTTTTCATTCCGCTCGTAAAATGTTAACACTTAAAGTCTTTGTTTACTATATGTGTTAGAAATGTTTTACAATTAAGTCAAAAACACAAGGTATGAGTGCATTGATTGCTTGCCTAAAAAAAAAATTTCCTTTGTCTTTCTTAACTACATTGTCTAACAATAATGACGCTTGCGAGTGGATAAAAAAAAAATTTTATGTAGAAATGTGTTTCAACTTTTCTCTTATTAAACTTCTCTTAAAAGCGTCATTATTCTTCAACGTCTACATTTCGGTTACATTTTTCGTATACTTCTACGCTTTTAGTCAAGTTCACGGAGTTTTTTTTTTTTTCTTTTTCTTTTTTTTTATCAATATGCCATGCTGGTGTCATTTTCATATTTTTATACAGTTACCAGTATTTTTAAATTTTACAACCATATTAGTGTTACTATGTTTCTTAAATCTAATTTCCTCCTTTTTAACTTATCTGTTTTTATGGTAGAATAATAATAATGTTAGATTATGTAAATTAAATTAATAATATTTGTTCATTACCTGCATATATACTCAATCGTGGTTTTTCTTATAGCACATCACAGTCTATAAGAAAAACAAACAAACAAACGAAAAAAAATTCTTTTTTATTATTATTATTCCATTTCTATCTTATTTTTATTTTAAAGTTACAGCAGTTTATAATATGAGGAGATGCACCCAGCTTCCATACTGTAAATAAAAATTCCCCTTAATTTTCTCCTTTACCTTTTATACAATGGTATCATTCTCAATGACATTTTCTTTTAACGTTATAATGACATCACTCTTTTTAATGAACAGTTTGGAAGCCAGTTTCCTATTTTACATAAATTTTTAATCTTATTTGTTTACCATGCAATTGGTGCGTGACATCTCGAAAATATACTTTTTTTATTTATCATTATTTTTAGTCGCAAAACCTTTTTGCACTTCTGTTTCCCTTACATACGTTTTTGTAGGGCACGTTGTCTGTTTTGGTTTTAATCGTTTTCATGCTGTAACAACGATGTTTAATTATATATTCTTAAAATCTAATAAGTAAATATTATTTTAAATCTATACAAAAAGAAATTGTTTCTGTAGTTGATTAAGCAACGAGCTGTATCTTTATTTCTCTTGACCAGCTTGTTGTTAATTTTACAAGTCCTCTTTAATCCATTTTAATCTTTTAATTATTTCTGGTTGCTACCCCTTTCTCTTTTTTTTTTAAATTTCCTCTTTTCTCTTATTATGGTTCCCTCCCTGGGAACATTTTATTTATTGACCCTCTCCTTTCCTGTATGTCATAAAGTAAGAATATTAATATAAAATTATACTAAAATATAATATTATTATCTCTCTGCGTATCTATGTTATGGTTAAATAATAATAATAATTGATTTTAAAGCTTAAAACGAGAATACTCTTTTTCTATTTTAATATCTTTCTGTTTTTCTTATCAACAGCAAAATGTACTCCTTTATTATTATTATTTCCCTTCTCTCTTTTTTTTTACGTTTGTCGTTAATCTACAAATCATTTTAAATTTCTATTTATTCTGAATTGTATTTTTTTTTTCATACTCCTCTTACTTATTTTAATTATGTAGGTTTCTTTGATTTTACTTCCCATATCTTTTACATGCCTCTCTGTTTTCGTTTTGTTGTTACCGCGCTACTATGCGGTTCTTTGACTTATCTTTTTAATGTTTATGTTTGTATACATATATAGATCTGTCTTCATTCATACTTAGTAAGTCATCATCGTTGACTTTTTGCTACCGTATACGTTTTCTTTTTATACTTCAACCTGAATAAAATTAAACAATTTTATTCCCTTCCCCCCCTTGAAAAAAAGTACAATTTTTTTGAAATTTGCTAATTACTTAAATTTTGTATAGAGAGTCTTCTTTCCATCTCAAAAAAAAAAAAAATGAGGAAGTATATGTGCCGGTTTACTTTTATCTTGAAAGACTTGACTATTTTGGGTTATCATTTGTAATAAATTTCTTCATTTATACGTCCCTAACTTCGTTTACTCCTCCCTACTATCTTTTTTACTTCTACCTTTGGATTCTATCCTTTAGTATTTAAGTCGCGTGTGCTCTCGTTTTTTTCTATAGTTACATTTTTGCTACCGATCTATCCCGATTGAACCTCGATTACCGTCGTCATGGTTCGACCTAGGGTAAGTATTTTGTTTCTGTATTTTCTTCCTTTCTTTATTTCTTTCTCGATTTTTTATTTATTCATCCGTATTTTGAAGGAAAAAAAAATTTTTGTAGGAACAATTATTTTCTTTTTTTCTCGGTCGTGCCACCGGAGTGCCGTCCCGTGTTCAAGACGTGGGAGCGAGCGTAAGTTTTACTTTGTTTCTATGTGTTTATTCTTCTTAGATCTTTTTCATGTTCTTTTCTTCTTATTTGTTTATTCTGTTTCTTTTTCTCTAGACTGCTGACCTCCCCGTTATAAGCCTGGAGTCGCTTGTGATCTCACTTCACCATCGGCTTGATGATATAATGCTGATGATAGAGACAGCCTTTCTTGACTTACAGGCCGAATTGGATGTTGTTTTTCGTCTCTTTCGAACACATCCTGTTTTAGCCACGCTGTTGGTTACGGATCCTGTTCCTGAGCCTCGTACTAGCAGGAATATTCCTCCAACGGAGCCCTCATTTGTTGACCTGACGGAAGATGGCGATGATGACAACATCACTTTGGATTGACGGGTTTCAGTGTATGTGTATCAGTGTGATTCCGTGTTTGTGTTGTTATTACGATGTGTTATTTTTATACTTCATTGTGTTGTTTGTTTTTTTTTTGTGCGCGTGAATTGTAAATGTGAAAGGCGAGAAAGAGGAAAAAAAAATAATTGTATCTAATAAATAAAAGGTATTTGTGTTGTGCATATATTATTTTATTTATTTATTATTTTTGCTTTTACCTATCCCTGTGTTTCCTCTCATTGGTAATTTTGTTTCTTCTATTTATTTATCTATTTTGCATTTATTTGTTTATATTCCTTAAAGAAAAGACTTTAACTTGAATCTATTAATATAACTATAAGTTATTTAAGTGCACTCTTACAATTTAATTTATTTTCTGTAACCATTTTAATTTGAATATGTTTTATTTTCTTTTTATTTATTTACAATGTGTTACTTTAATTTCTTTTCTTTTTATAATATGTGATTCAAAAAGGGATTTGTTTTCTTTTATCTCCAGTGCTTTTATCTGCATTATTAAACTACAATATTTTAATTGAATTGTTTTCTTAAATAAATTAAATGAACATCGGAATAAAGTTTTCATAAAAAATTTTATTTTTTTCTCTTTTTTTTTTTTAAACAGTACATGACCTAGTTTTCTTGTTTCCTCTTGCTTACTTTTTTATCAGATTTATTATTTATTTTCTTTATAAAAAATTTTTTTCCTTCTTGTATATTCTTTTGACGTACTTAGGCTATTTACTTTCTTATTTGGTCTTCTTTCGCTTGTAACGTCTCCTCTTTCTTTCTTTCTTATCCTTCTTGCTTTACTATTTCGATTATCAACTCTTCTCCCTCTACTTCTTGTTTTCTCTCTGTGTTTCTCAGTTCGTCCTCCAAGGTTTGTAGTATTCCTAAAATCTCGTCATCTGTCCACAGATAACGATTTCTCTTCATATTTTCTATCTCATTTATTTTTCGTTCTTCGGCTTGCATTTGTCTATAGCACTCACACTCGTTCTCTATGTCTCGAAATATGTGCTCTACTGCTTCTTCTTGTGTTACGTTATTCTTGAACCCTATAATTTGCATCTCGTTTTCTTTAATTGTTCTCTGTTGGTTTGGCAATGACTCGACATATTCCTCTCTTGCTTCCCGCTCCTTTTCTATTTCCTCTAAGTCTTGTAGAACTTGAGCATATAAATCTTCTTCTGCTTCATATTGTTGTTCTTGATTTTTACTTGTTCCCTTTACTCCTTCATATTGGCTTTCTTGTTTTCCTACAATTTCCGATTTTTCTCCTTTTTCTTGTATCCCCATTGTTTTGTTTATAAGCGCTTTCCTTAATGGTATTTCTCGAGTTCTAAATATACTGCTTGTCTTTTCTTTTTTTCTCTTTACGTCCTTATTTGTTATTATTTTTGCAATTTGTATGGATACAAGCTCCTCTTTACCAACATACATTTGTTTCCACCTCCGATTTGCGGTTTTCTGCTCTCTCCTTGATAATTTCGTAACGAGACTATTTTTTTTATATTCTGGACACTTTTTTTTCCAATTTTCTTTACCGGTTAGATTCATATATGCAATTCCTTGAACGTAGTCTTCTCCAGGTTTAGTTACTATGCATTTTCGACATCCAAGTTGCCCACTTTCTCTATTTTGATAAATGATTTGTTTGTGTTTGAAGGTCATCTTGTTTGTTTCAATAGTTTCTTCGTTTGATCTTTCTTCCTTCTTTCCTTTCTTTTTTTACTTTTTCCTCCCTTTTTGTTAAACGCTTTTTTTGTTCTTTTGAAAATCCTGGAACTTGATAGAGAGAAAAGAAAATTTTGTCAGTTTTCTGCTTGTTTCTTCTATTATTTATTTATTTATTTTTATTTCTTTTACCCTTTTATATATTATTTCTATTTTTATTACCTTTTTAATTTTTACTTTCTTCTTTTATTCTTTTCCTTTCTATATTTGTTTTATAGCTTTTACCTTTATTATTATTCTTGTGTTTGTTTCTGTTTACATTTATTATATTATTATTATTATGTTTTTATTATTAAAAAAAAGAAAAAAAAATTTTGCCCGTAACTATTGATAGGCTCCCGGTTTTCCGTCGTATATATGGTCTAAAAAAAAAGATTTTTTTCCTTTTATACCGAGTCCCTTTTTCTGCTTATATTTGTTTTTATGTGTGTTGATTCTCCTTTCCCCGCTACACTATCATATATACGTTCCTCCTCATTTTTTTCTCTTCCCTTTTCTTTGTTTTCGGTTTCTTTCTTTTCCCTGTTTTGCCCTAGATGTAATAACAATTGTGTAACTGAGTTCCATACTGCTCCCAACAAGTGTATTGAAAACCCATATAAGCTATATATCGCATATCCGTGTATTACCGTATCAATCAATAATTTTATTAGGCGTCCTAACATAAATATTCCAATTATCCCTGCACTTGCCGTCCCAAAGGTTAAAAAGTTTCCCCAAATTCGTTCCCATGTAGATCTTGCTAACATTTCTAAGGTTTCCTTATCGAAGAAATTACTTAGTGTTATTCCCTGCTTATCTATCTTCCTACCGCTCATTCCTAAAACCACGTTATTCAATACCGTTGGTTTTTCTATTGGAAATAGTATCATGTCTCTTAGCCGATTTATATCTTTTTCCCCATATATTCCTCCCATCGCTAAATTTTCCGGACTTAAATATGTCCATGTTGGTTTTGATTGTGGTTATAAGATTTCAGGAGTCTCGTCGCGCCAAATCGACGGTAAGAATCTATACCATGTCTCACCTAGTTTATACATTACCGGCATTCGCGTATCGCAGGGGACTTCTTGCCCTTTTCTTACTAATATCCGTGAACGAGGAGATAAAAATAATTCTTCCTGACCTCTAAACACTGGTAGTTGCTCATAGCATCTTGTTGTATTTCTATGTTGAACTTCTACCGCTAGACACTTTAATAAGTGTACTACCTCTCCTGCCACGACCGCCATGTACCCTTGTGCTTCCATTAATTGAAGGCCGAATTCTTCCGGCGCTATTGTGGCTATTGACAACGCGTTCCTGAGGACCTTTCTTTCTAATTCGCATTTTTGAAAAATTATGTTATAATACATTTCTTGAATTTGCCCGCGTATATATTTTTCTACATATAAAAATTTCGAATTAATATAAGCAAACACGTCTAAATTCTCGGTGGCGGTGGGACCACGCTTTATGAAACTACTGTTTCGCGCTTCTTCCAAAATAAATAACTTAGGATGTTCTGTCCGTGCGATGGTATATCCACATATGTGCACTTCTCCTGTTCTCAATAGTGCAAAAATAATCTCTTCTGCTTCTACTGTGTACATCGCCCGCGTCTGTCTTTCTTCGTACACTTTATTTATTGTACCTTCGTATAATACGGAATATTTTTGCTCAACGCATGGTCCTTCTGGTATCAAATTCCAGAATGCTTGTCCTGCATCAAAATCTGTACAGGTCATATCAGTTAGTATGCATCTTGCACCTGATCTTAATGTTACTTTATTTCCTTCTAAATTCACTGTTGCCCAGTAATCTTGTATTGATATTTCCACCCAACTGGCTACGTATACATCTTCCCAACTTCCGTACTCATCGCTATATGATCCCCCTTTGCATGTTGAGTCTCTTGTGCTGCTCCCTGCAAACACCATATCTCTATGCGTTGTTTTATTTCGGGCTATTCCTAATAATTGCGTGGTGGCGATTTTAATGGCTCCTGTCAACTGCAATATCGAACATTCTTCCCTACCTATTTCTTTATAATAACTGATTTCTCCCCCTAATACCCTGGACGCGTGCGAATGCATGCCACAATGGGTAATAACGCGCGTTATTTTAATTTTACATTTATATACCTGTGTCTTTCCAAACTCGTTTAACTGTAATAATTGTGCATACGTTTTTGTTATATTTACTGGTGGGTGTTGCCGTTCACATTCTCCTATATCTAATAAGAACACAGTCGTTAGATTGGATATATGGTCGCTACAATCGTACCCAAATAGTCCGTACGATAGTCTTGTTTGTCCCAAGATGACGATTATTAAGAGCTGAATTACCTCCTTTTTCATTTTCTGTAACAAGAAAAGACATTTTCTTTAGTCTCTCTTTTTGTTTAATTTATTCTCCTCCCCTTGTTTTTTTTGCTGTTCCCTCTTTTGCTTAATTATTTCTTTCTTTTATCGGTTCCCTCTTTGTTTATTTTTTTTTCTCTTTTTTTTTTTTTCTTTCTTTACTTAATCTCTTTTTTATACTTAAAAATTTCCCTGTATACAATTTACTATTTTCATGTATATGCATTTAGTTGAGGTAGGTTAATTAAATGATTCGTACAACCTGGTATTAATATATATGTATTTCTTTTTGTTTATTTAATTCATAATTTTGGTACAGTTTAGTTTAAATGATTATATCTCATTGGGTGCTTCTTTTGTTCTTCCATCCCATAGTCGTGTCTCCTCTCATACTACCGTTATTCTATACACATTCTTGTTTGGTTCTTCGGGAAAGGTGATCTCAAAGTCATTCGGTACCGCATCAAATACTATCTTTACATATCCTAGAAATGCCATCAGTCCACCCAATAGTAAGAGTAAGCATGCGACTAATGTCAAAGTTATGGCCTTGATCAATAGTAGTTGTTCTTGGTACTGTAGGTCCTCTATCACTGCTTTAGTTTTTCCTTCATACTCCCAAAAAGAAATTTCCTGTCCTTCACGTGTAACTTGTAAGAAGTATTGTGCGTAGTCCTTATTATGAAATATATCGGTTAAATTAGTAATGTCTAATTTTTGATTGGGTATAATAGTGGTAGTGTTGTTTATTCTTGCGTCTTCTGGCACAGTTAAGGTGATTCCTTTTGTTTGTAAAAGACAGGAGGAATTCATGTTTAATATTCCTATTCCTTGTAGTGCGTATCTTCGTTGATCTTGGCGTGCACATTTTGCTGTTATGGTCGTTGGCTCATCCACCGAAAAAATCCAGTTGTTTGATCTTGTCTTAATGTACTTGGGGTGAAAATTATCTCTATATAGAATATTGCAACTTCGCCATGGATACTCCTTTGCACCCTTTACTATCGCATATTCGCAGCTTGAATCGTTTTTAAAAGGATACCACGGTTGAGGGCATGTGAAATATTTTTGTCCTTCCTTGCAAGCATCCAAATCTTCCTCCTTCATGTTATGGTACGAGTTATTTCGTAACATTATATATGGTGTAATAGGTTTAATCCAGGCAGCTCCCACCGTCTTATTCTGATATTTCTGTGGAACTGGCAGCTTCAGTACGTAATAGAATTGAGCTCGGTCGGGTTCCACTAAAGGTAGCCGTATTTCTATGAAATACATGCCTTCCTGCGTCCCTTGTTTAATCGTTGTTAGACCTTCTAATGCATTTAATTTCCCCGCGTTTAATCGTTTTCTTCCTATAGGTATCTCGTATGGCATGTTGGTTGCCTCAATCTCCTTTACTGCCTCCTCGAAAACTCCAGGATGTATTAGATTTTCATCAATTTTTCCTTGTTCGCATGCCTTATTCATCTCTCTTGCGTGATCGATTTCTCCTTGTGTGTTTACTAATGCCTCTCGCATATAATTTAATAAGAGTTCATAATATGACTCATTAATATACCTTTCAATTGAGTCGCTCATATTATGTGCATTGTTTGCAAAGTATCCCAAAAAGCGTTCTATTTTACTTACAGTTTCTTGTGTCTGATTAGTCCCTCTGTTTAATTGACTCTCCACTACGGTGTGTCGCCCTTGGATGCCGGTTACCATGTGCCTTGCGTTTGTTCGGACAAGCTCTTTCTCTAATCTATAATGTGTTTTCATATCTTCCGATAGGCTACCATTGGTTTTGTTTAAAGTATGTACCAAGCTTTCATATTTTTCCGCCGTGTGAAAAAATTCTTTTTGTAGCAGTTGGAACTGTCCTTCATACTTTTTGCATTTCTTAGTGGTTAACTTGCACTCCACTTGTAACTTTCTGCTGGCTGCTTCATACTTTAGTATGTAATCGATATTTGGTTGCATGTTTATTATGACGGTTAATGTCCAATCAGTTTTAATAAATCTTACATCCTGTAATCTATCGAAAATTATTCCTACGTTATTTTGTGCGTGTACGCTAAGGTACGCATCCTTTTTCTCTTCTTCATGGCTCAACCCTAGGACACATAGCACTATCACGAGGAATGAGTACATCATTTCTGAAAAAGAGAAAATTAAGATTGCTAGCTTAATCGCTGGAGGCGAATTATATTTATTTCTATGTAGATGTTCCCCTTGTTTTTCTATAACTTGAGAAGAGTTTTGGGGAAATTAAATTTAAAAAAATGTACTACGCCATTAATCTTATTATATTCTTTTTTTTTTTATTTATTTTTTTTTGTTTTACATGTTTACTCTAGACTTCTTTATTGCTAGTCTTTCCCCCCTCCTTTTTCTTTCTTTTGTCTTCTTTCAGTTGTCTTGTCACCCCACATAAACGCGCAATTTTAGTCCTATTATTGCTCGGCAGATATTGCATGACACAAGCCTCATAGCGCAGTCGTAGCAAGTGGATGTATGTCCACATGGGAAAAAGGCGATCTGTACTTCCTGTGCATAACATATTGTACACTCAACCCTAGATGGCGGCGGTGGGAGGTGTCTAGAAACTTGCAAGGTCCTCCCCATTTCTTATGTATTTGATAAGGGTCGTCTGTTACCTCCCATCTACTATTCCATGTGGCATTCATAGCATCGAACTTTATCAATTATCCCGGTGTAATAGAATCCTACTGCTGCTAGATACTCAGGTTTAAGATGGGGATGGGGCCAATTTATGAAGCTGTTCCTTCTCATTTCTTCTGATTCATACATCTTTCTCTTCTCTTTGGTTTTATAATTATATTGTATTGTATTATTCTTTCACCTTTTCCCTTCTTTTGGTTTTACGTCCTAAGTTATTTTCTGCCAGTGGTCTTTTCTTTTTGCCTGGTTTCTGCCGTTGTCCTCTCTCGAGAAACGATTATATTACTGTACAAAGAAGAAAACAAGATATATTTTTCTTTCTTACTTTTGTTTTGTTTTTTTTTTTCATTTATTTATTATATTTTCTTTTATATATATATTCTCTTCCCCTCCTCCTACTTATTTTCTTTGGTTTACCACTACGGTTTTTGTTTGTTTTCGTTTAATCGGTCGTATGCTCCCTTTTTTTCTTTGTGATTACAACTATACGCTTAAGTAATCTTGCAGAAAAATTTTTTTTTTTTTAGAACACCTCTATATTCAAGGGAGGGGGTCCTCCGCAACGCCAACACAGAGTTTGATACTGTAAATCGTGTTGATGATGTGGGCATTCACATTCCATTGCATTTGAGAAAACTTCTTGGCCCAGATTGTCAAAAAGGAAATATGCGCATGAAATACATCGACGCCACACTGGTAATGGGTCCTTGCATATCCGGCACTGTCCATACCAGAGATCATCGCTAAATCCATACTTTCCGTACTCCAAGTGCAAGTATTGCATATGTGTGACTCCGTAATCATGCCTCATCAGTAATACCAATTCCAGAAGTTCCTTAGATTCACCATCGTCTTCCTCGTCGTAATAGTCGGCAGCGCTTTCATGCACCATCATTTGTTGTCGAGCCCTGGTTTGTGCACGTAAATCCTCGTTGTTCTTTGGGTTGATTTCCGACAATCTATTTTGCAGTTCCCACAAGGCCAGCCTGAAGTCGACACTGTGATAATATAAGATGGATGTAATCATCTCCGTTGATGTTCGGGGTGGTTCATGATACCCCGGCGAGGGGCGTCCTCGCAATATTTGTCCCCGAAATCTCATTCCATCCAACATAATTTGCCGGACTAGATCCTCCTGTAGATACTCCTCTCGTTCTTTCCTTTTTATGTATTTCTTCTGCTTGCTCGTGAAGGGTGAAACTGGCAACTTCGGATAATATTTCTCGAAAGCTTGCTGAATTTGCCATGCTACCTTCTCGGTTGAACTTGTCTGCCGCTGGTCCTCCCTAAGTTGCTTCTGTTTTTCCCTCTTATTCTCGGCAGCTATACCTTCCTCTCTATAGAACACTTGTATGGCCCCTAGTATTTGTACTAGCACATTCATTTCGTCTGGAAGTCTGTTGATTAAAAATTTGGTTTTATTCGTTGTTTGTTTAATTAAATAAAAAGTTTTTCCCTCCCCTTTTATTTTGTTCCCAAAAATTTGGTTCCTCTCTTTGCTTTTTTTTGTTTTATGCTTTTTATTTAGTTATTTATTTCTTTCTCATTCTTTACCCCCTCCCTCTTTTTTTTATTTTTATTATTATTTTTTTCTTATATATATCTTTGCTCATCCTTATATTAACTTGTAGCGTTCTATATTGCTATCCCCTTTTCATCCTTATGTGTATATTATAAAAAATTTTTGCGGTGTATGTATATATTTACTTCTACGACTGTCACACTTAAATGTTAGAGACTCCTTCCTACCTTATTCTGATTCAATTTATATGTTTAACATATTATTTTACTCCTTATCTCCTCTCTCTTCCCTTTACCTCTCTTTTTCTTTTTTTTTTTACTTTGGTTCCAAGTAAGATTTTCTTACCCGATTTGCATGAACTACCTTAGTTTTATGATTATTTATTCTTATTTTAAGATTACATTTATCATTAAAGACATCGGTGACCAGATATGGTCCTTCGTATTGATCAGCTAGTTTATATTGTTTGCCCCCTTTTAATAGCCACACGCTATCCCCTATTCGAAATTCTTGCGCGTTAATTTTTCTGTCATAATAATCCTTGGATCTGTATTTAGCCTCTATTAATTTTTCTCGCGCAATTTTCTGTATCTCGTTTAAATGAGTACTAAGATCAATTACGAAATCATTATAGGTAGGTAATTGATCCTCGGGTTCTAAAGGCTCATTTGAAGGTAAACGCGCCATTTTCCCAAAAACTAACTCGAAAGGAGTAAATTGATGGGCCTCGTGTGGGACGGTATTGTAGCAAAAGGTGGCTAATTCAAGGTATTCGACCCAACCCATTGTTTGGTCAATCATTACCTTTATATACTCACTTAGAGAATGATGACTGCGCTCTAAACTTCCGTTACTCGCGGGGTGATACGCTGTCGTCTTTACTTGTTTAATTTTAACGTTTTTTGCGATTCGTTTCATTAACCCGCTCATAAAATTTGCGCCTTGATCCGTAAGAATTATTAACGGCGCGCCAAAAATGCAGATAAATCTTTTTATAAGAGCGTCGGCTACTGATTCGGCGGTTGCATCCTTGAGAGGAATGGCCATGCAAAACTTGCATTGTAAGGTTTACACATTATTATGGCCGTTTCTTGAGGCGGGGAAGGGTCCTAAAATATCTAAGCTAATTTTTGCCATAGCTGTATGGGGGGTGTCCGTAATAGTCATTGGTTGCTTAGTTTTTACCCGTACAGGCTTCTTGAGTTGACAAGTTAAGCACTTACGTATAAAATTTTGTACATCCTCTTTAATATTCTCCCAATAATACCTTTGTCTTATTCTTTTCATTGTTTTGGTGACTCCTTTGTGCCCTCCTACCGCAGAGGCATGAAGTTCTTCTAGTATTTTATATCGATGTTGTTCTTCAACGTATTTGATACTTCCTAAGCATATAATAATTTTCACCTGTGTTCCCCTCAACACTTTTCTTAGATTTTTCACTATTGCTTCCCATGGAACATTTTCGATTCGTTCACTCCTTGCCATGCTTATAGAGCGTATCTTTTTTTTACTTATAATTTCCTTTAATACACGAAAACAAGCTAATAAATTTGCTATTATTTCCATAGTACTTACTGAGGTGTTTCCTCGCAGTACCATTGCCAATTGTAATATTTTCCCTTCTGCGATAATTTTGACCTCCCCTGGGCTTAAGCCGCTAAAACGAGGCAACTCCTTTCTTTCATCGAGGTGCTGCGCTCCCACGTCACAAGGTATTCCCGTGGTAGTGATAAAATATATTAGATTATCTTTACGCATAAAAATTTTTTCCTTACATTCAATAAGGGTTTTACTGTGTGTCTTTCTTTTTTCGACTGAGTCATTTTCTTGACTCTCATGATTTAATGTCTCGTCCATTTGGTTTCCTGTCTCTCTCTCTATTTTTTTCTCTTGTATCGTACTCTCTAATGGATTGGGGTCCTCGTACATATTTCCATCCTCACTCTTTTTTTCCTTTGTTTCCCTGCTTTGCTCTTTCTTGGTCTCTTCTTCTATTAGTAGCCGCTGTCTATTTGGCCTTTTGAATCGCTTCTCGCGATAGTTGGGACGATTAACCTTCCCTGTACAGGCGCGTGTTACAATCAGCACCGGCTCCTCTACCGGATTTCTTGATAAGGCATCGGCATTTACATTCGTCTTTCCGCATTTATAGACAATATCGTAATCATAAGCGTTTAATTTAATACGCCAACGGGTAATTCTTGAGGTAAGGTCCGTCGCATTTTTAAACCATATAAACGGTTTATGGTCCGTGATTATCGTAAATTTTCTTCCTAGTAAATAGGGTCTGAATTGCGAAACGCTATACATTATTGCTAACGCTTCTCGTGAATATGTATCATATTTTCTCTCTGTATCTGAGAGAACCCTGGAAACATATGCAATTGGTCTATCTTTTCCAATCTCTCCTTGTGAGAGGATGCCTCCCACAGCTATTCCACTCGCGTCACACGTAACTAAAAATGCTTCTGAAAAATCTGCAATTTTCAATACAGGTTGACTGCACAGTTTTTCTTTTAAAATGTCAAATGCCTGTTGCTGCTCTTTCTCCCATATAAACGCAGCATCCTTCTTTAATAAATTACTTAAGGGTTTGGCTAACCCTGAAAAATCTTTAATAAAGCGTCTGTAATATCCTGCCAGTCCTAAAAATTGGCGAATATTTTTCGGCGTATTTGGTATGGGAAAATACCTTACAGCATCATGTTTTCGAGGGTCCGGCCTTACTCCTTCTTTACTAAGTAAGTGACCTAGATATATCACTTCTTTCTTTAAAAATTCGCATTTGTCCGGTTGGAGTTTAAGATTTGCTTCTCGCAATTTTTGAAAGAATTCCTCCATTGCATAGTTATGCTCTTCTTGTAATTTACCATATACGACTGCATCATCAAGAAATAAAAACATATTTCTTGTATTAGTTACGCTCTTGAAATTTTTCGTCCTATTCATTCTAAATACGCTATCGACTAAGCGTTGAAAAGTCATGGGTGAATTAGATAAGCCCATAGCCATTCTCTTAAATTGATATAAGCCAAAGCATGACGAAAATGCACTTTTGTGTCTATCTTCTTTGGCGAGGGGTATCTGAAAATATCCTTGTGCTAAATCAAAAACAGAAAAATATTCGGCTCCTCCTACCTGATCAATGATGTCAAGAATATTCGGCAACGGATATTTGTCTTTAATCGTCTTTTCATTCAACTGTCTATAATCTACCACTACACGATATCGTTTATTGCCCTTGCTATCCGGTGACTTCTTTACTAAAAAGGCGGGTGACGCGTAATTTGAACTTGACGGCTCTATAATATCGGAGTCCAACATTTCTTGAATTTGTCTTTCAAGTTCCTCTTTGAGGGCATGCGGGAAGCGATAAGGTTTGATGCATATCGGTATATCATTTATCGTAGGTATAGTATGTTCGACTAGTGTCGTTGTACCCAATGTTTCTCCTTTTAGATAAAAACAGTCTGCGTATGTTTCGATTAATTTTTCTATAGGCTCTTTTTCTTTTACGGTTAGGTGTTGTAGTCGTAACTGTGATTTTAATTTGTCTAATCTTACCGCTTGTGTCGGTGTACTCCTTACATCCAATTTGCCCTCTTGGTACAGATCATAGCATAATATGTCAAAACAGGGCTTATTTGTGAGTCTTAAATAATCATATTTTAAATCATCAAAGTCGCATTTGTAGTACTCATTTTCGTCGTATTCATTTCCCTCTCTATCATGCTTGCTAGAATAATCGTCGGGTTCAAAGTCTTTACGTAAAAATTCTTCAATCTCTCCGTTTATCATTTTCAAGTTCAATCCTTCTCGCTGGCTCTCTTCTAAAATATCATCGTTGGGGCTTATCTCGTATGTCTCGTATACAACAGTATCTTTCTCTGTGTGTAACTTTACTTCTTTCTCTATCTCATGTGAATTATTTCTTTTTATGTGTAACACTAGATTTTTTTCTTTTGTTAAAATTTTATTCTCGTCCTCCTCATAAACAAGATTTCTCTCGTTATTATATAATTTTACTTTTAATCCCTTCTCCTGGCTGCAATCGTGATTAATTTTTGGAACTTTTTCGTAATTATTAAATAATTTATTCTCTTTCTGTTTCTGATTTTCTGTTCTTATCCGAGAAAACGTATTATTCGGGTCTTCGTCCCACGTTTCCTCCTTCTTCTTGTAAATAATATTCTTTCGTTCGAATTCTCCTAGCATATATTCCTTTTCTAAGGCTACTTGATCTTGTACGTTATCTCCTTCGTCTTTCTGAGTCATCATAACTTCCACTTTTGTGTTCAATGACGCGTTCTCTTCATACTCTCCCTGTTGCTTTGTATCAATATCGAGCTCTTTTAATGGCATATTTTTCTTTTTAATATGAATATTTCTTCTATGTTTATCGTTATACGTTTCAACTATTTTCATTGCTTCATTAACATTATTTTCACACTCCTCTCTTAAGGTACTTTCATAAATAATGTTTTCTTCGTCGTAATACTCCTTTTTATCCCCAACTTTAAGATTTCTCAAATAGGAAGCATCATTCTTTCTATTATTTTTAATACCATTAAATACTTCTTTTTTATTCAATACATAATATTTATTTTCATCGTGGTGAGAGATTCATCTTTTCTCTTCACCTTCAACAATATATATTTCTTCAAAGTCACGCCTCCCCTTCTTTGGGTTTACAACATTATTTTTACCTATAAAAATTTCTCCTTGTTTCCGTAAATCTTTATTTTCTCCTTGACACATATCTTTATTCTCATAATCATTGGAAAATTCATTTTTCATTTTATACTCATAACTGACATCATAATTTACATAGTCCACGTCATTATATAGTTCACCTTGATTCTCAGAGATAACTTTATTAATATCTTTCTCAGTTTCTTCAATAACTACTTCATTTGTTCTAAATTTTTCATTCTCTTTAAATAACTTATTTTCTTGTTTTAACGTACCTTTATTAACATGAGCTTCGCAGTCTTTACCATTATTTTCATTAACCTTTATTCTATTTTTTTCTGTATTCGTCTCATTAAATACTTCATTTATTTTCATATAATTTACATAATTTTCATTCTTCAATACTTTATTTGCATTATTAACAATAGCTTGATGGACATGCTCCTCATTAGCCTCGTCCGTCCTTATGTATATCATATCTCCTTTATTCTGTTCCATAGTTTCATCATCTTCATTAAAAACTCTGTTTTTCTTTAATAACTCATTTTCATTTTTCAACAAAACATCATCGGCGTGTCCATCTTTGGCTCCGCCTTTCTTTATACCCATATTATCTTTTTCTATATTTTCAGTACTTTCATATAATTTATCATTTATCTTCCTATAATTCACATGCTTAACTTTTTTTGATACGTTTTTTTCATCCTTTAAAATAACATCATTGGCATACCCCTCATTGGCTCTGCCCTTCTTTATATCGACCATATTTTCCTCATTTTCATAAAATATATCATTTATTTTTATATAATTCGCATATTTACCTCCTTTTAATAATTCATTTTCATCATTTAAAATAACATCATTTGCATGCCCATCCTTGGTTTTGCCATTTACACATTTATTAAGTTCTTTCTTTTTATCACAATAAAATTTTTGCATATCTATCGCATTTCTCTTTCTATTTTCATTATGCCTTATTTTAATAACCTTCCTCATTAATCTCTTGTTTATTTCTTTATTTGTCTTCGGTTTCTTTATCATAATTATCTCATCATTAAACGTCACTGCTCTTCTCTTTCCTCCTTTTCTGGGTTCGTTTCTGATACTTGACTTCTCTGGTATCTTATCGTTTTTCTCACGTACTTCGTTTTGACCTTCATTTATTTTTTTCCCCATCGCTTCTATGAATGAATTTATTCTATTTAACTCTTCAGTTAATCTTATGTTACTCTCCTTGTTTTGACTTAAACTTAGTTGATTTAGTTTTCGGTTTATCTGCTCAATGTCATGGATAATACCCATTGGGTCTCGCGATTTTTCGATGCTTGAATCGGATGCTTCTTGCGGTGAATGTCTTATTCCTGGTTCTCCGTCCTCGACCTTATCGAAATCTTTGTCATATAACTGCTTATATCTTTCTTTAAATTCTTCTTGTATACTATCACCGCTTTCTGAAACGCTTTCTTGTTTCTCTAAATTAAATTCGTTATAACTGGCGTTTATATTTTCACCTGTAGTTCCTATATCTCCAATAGTTAATAAAAGTCTGTCATATTCTTCTTCTTCCTCCGTCGTAAAATCTACTGCTTGGTCTTCTTTGCTTTTGTCAGTTTTTGTTTTTATGACTCTTATTCTTCGCAAACGTAAAATATTCCTCTGGCGGTGAATGATTTCCTTTATTTTCATTGTTTATTATTTTTATCTCATCTGAGGAACTCTCCCGTGCTCCTTCAAAAGGTATCACATTACCTTCATATTCTAAGTTATTCGTAAAAAAATTAATTTTTGCCTTTGTTCGTCTAAAGAAATCCGTGCCCAAAATTCCTGCTTCCTTTATAGGAAACTCATCGTCCACTAAATAAAATTCAATTTCTCTATTTTCTGAATTTACTAAGATTTTTCCTACTGTTTCTAAATAATAAGGCGTAATGCCTTTTAACCTTATCGTTTCTTGCATATCGATATGAATATAGGGAGATACTTCAGATTTCTTTACTAGACTCACAGGGGCTCCAGTGTCTAACATGAACTCAAGTGGCCTTTTAAATTCTCCTACATCTATTCTTATAATTGGTGCTGTACTTGCCTGATTTAAGTTCACTGTTTCGACGCGCGTGGGCCGTCGCTCGCTGCCGGTGACGTAGTCGGGCGCGTGCCAGCCGTTATCTCTCTCTCCGCGCCCACTTGAGGGAGATTCAAACTGTTTCCCTGCGACTCTTGTTCTAAACGCGTGTCTCGCTGTAATTTAAAACACTCATTGCGAGTGTGGCCTGGTTTACCACAGTAATAACAGGTTAAATTCGAAAAATTATTTGCATTCCGATTTGGCGCATTATACGAGCCTCGTCTCTCAAAATTATTACTCTGATTGTTGCTGCTATTATTTCCAAAATTTGCAGCATAACTATTTTGCCCTCTATTTTGATTTTCACAGTTATTTTCTCTGGCGTTCATTCCTAACTGTCGTCCAGGAGCGTTGGTTACGTTTTCTCTACCTCTTGGTAAAAATTCTGTCCTTCGATTCACCTCCGCGTTCCAGCCCCCAAAAGCAACATTTGGCCTTCGATTATTAAAAAAATTTTGTCCCCTCTGCCATTGGTTTGGCTGAAAATTATTATTTGGCGGCGAAAATGAGTTAACACTTCCCATCTGACGGGCCAATAATAAACAATTCATTGCCGGATGTCTCCTTTTATTGCAAAAGGAACAAGTTATTATATTGGTCTCTGTTTCGACAATATTCACGCGTCGTGCGTCCTTTAAAAAATTGCCTCTTTTATTTTCCTCTCTACGCACCTCTCCTTCCTCTTGCATACTACTTGCAAATTGCCGCTCGATCTCTATAGCATTCTCCCTAGCTTCTTCTAAATTTGCAGGAGTACCTATGCGAGCCCGTATTTCCCAATGCAACCCTCTTAGGAAATACTTCACACAATCTTTTTCTAATTCTTGTTGAAAATCGTCAATATCATTTATTCGCTTTTCTTTTCTTGCCGTGAATAATATTTCTTTCTCAATTTCACGTAAGCGATTTAAAAAGACAATCACGTTTTCACCTGTCTTTTGCTTGATTTTTGCTAACTCTCCTGTCCACTCGTGATACGTTTTTGCTGATCCGAAAATATTTTCTAAATATTCCACCACTTCCATTAAATTTTTGAAGCTGCGTCCTCTTACGCAATTTAAGGCATCCCCATATAGCTTAATTTTAATTAATTTAGCTAGTTCTCCTTCTACATGGCTAGGTAATATCGCTTGTGCCTCCATGCACCCATCTAAAAATTCCGAAATAGGAATATTTTTGCCATTAAAACGCGGAATGACATCAAGGGCATCCTTCAGGGATAAGCCACGAATTTGTAATTGTGCCATTTTTATTGAGTTATCTAGCGAATTCTGCAATTTATTATTTTCCGTCTTTTTATTTTCGTGATTATAAAAATAATCTTTGTAATCAAAAGAATTTGTTGTTTTCTCTAAAATTGCAGGTCCCTTTTCTCCGTCGGCTTTTTATTAGAGTAGGCGCAATCACTAAGTTACCAGAACTATTCTCTTCTTGCTTTAACTCGTTATTCTTATTTTCCACCAAGGAATGTTGTTCGTTTTTAACGAACTTCTGTATTTTCTCCTTTACTAAATTTATGATTTTGAAAAATCCAAATCCGTTATTTATGCTTTTGTTTAATTCTTCGATATCTTCAGGGCTTTTAAAATAATTATTAATTACTTCGTCCTCAAAACTTACGTTCAAGTGTTCTACCGCGACCTCCGGGGTAAATCTAATAAATCTCCTTTTCAAATATTGTTGGTAATCGAAAACTAGGTTTAGTACTTAAAGGTGTGCTACAGCCTGGTGCTAAGGGCGAAGGTTTTATGTGTTTTATTTGAAAGTTTCAATTGCGCGGGTCTAAGACTTATTTTTTTATAATTAATGGGCAACTTTTCTTTAGTTCTATTTTTACTACCTGACTCCCTTTCGTCCTCACTACTATCTGACTCACAAATTTTATCCCTATATTCCCTAAATTCTAAACCTAACGCTTTATATGCATCCTGCCTTGATTTAAACCCTTCTAATTCCCCTACTTCTAAATTATTTCTCTGTAAGAAAATGGTCAAGTCTTTTTTTATCGTAAGGTATTCTTCAATCTTTTTATCTACTTCGCGCGGGTGCTTTGACTCTTTCACTGCTTCAGTGATTTCTATATTTTTACTTTTTAATTGTTCAATTAAAGTTTTTGCAAATATACCTTCCTCATACATGTCCCCAGAAGCGCCGCTCCTATTGCTCATTTCGTATTGTTTTCAATTCTTCGCGATTAACAAAGTAATTTATCAATGATTCCGCAAATTCACTTAATTTGATTCGCATCCATAGTTGATATTTAATGAAAATTCTCAAAACTATTTCTGCCATCAATATAAGATTGTCATGCAGGCATATATAGAGGTACCATGCGAATCATTCTACTATTGTTTCACCATTTACAAATTTACCTCCTTCCAACCTTAAATGTTTTACATAACTAATTTTTTTTGCAATTTCAAAACGACGATTCATTCTTAGAGCAGTTTCATAGGGATGATGTATTTAATAACAAAAAAAAACTCTTTTTGGACACTCAAAATATTTAAAAAGAGTTCTCTTATCTATTTTATATTCAACCAAGATTCGTAATGCTGAAGCTTATTAAAGACTCTATTGATAGAGATTTGACGGAGTTTATTTCATGCTACCGAAATTTAAATTATCATTAAAGATAGAAGTTTTGTAACACACTAATTGACTACAATTAATTTAAATATTCATTTTCAATAAAAATTGCCATATTCAATGCTTTAAAATTTGTCTTTGATAAAAAATCAGTAAAAGACAATATTCTTCTTCGTGTTTACAACACCTCAAACATAAGAAAAATGATAAAAAAATTAAAAAAAAAAATTTTGGCAACATATTCTTTTTGTCTTATCCTTTTATATTTAATAAAAATTCTTTTTCTTTTTTTTTTTGTTTCACTTAAGATGTTTCTGAAAATTTTGCATTGTACGATCTAACCATACGGTGTTTTTACAATAAGAATTTCACTCATCTTCTTTTTATAGTTTAAGATTGTTCTTTTAATATTTCACACAATGATATATGTTAAAAAAAAATATTTTTTCTTAAATATTAACATTATGAATCTATTAACTTTTAAATGTCCGTCAAATCACCATAGTTCCCTTTATTAATTTCCAGCATCAATTTTTCATACACATTCTCTGTCATAATATAATATTTCCATAGTTATTTCTATATAATTCACGCAATAACCACTGTAAAAACTCTGTAAATATTCTAATCCCACAATGTCATACTTTTACCAAGTTATAATTTATTATTTAAATTACTGCAGAACCATCTTGATATGATATTAAAATTGATTTAATTTATTTATTCAACAAAAATTGTACTTCACACGCTAAAAAAAAAAATTTTATAATATTTTTAATTGAATTTTTACTTTATCTCTCTCTTTTCTTTCTTCACCAAGTGCCGAGTCACCAGTATTTGAATATGACACTAGAATTTATCTAACGTATTTCTCAAAAATAAAATCTTCATCTTTAGCATTATTACAAAAATTGTTCTTACTAACCCAAAAGTTTATTTAACTTATGCCCTTATATTCATTTTTACAATTTTCTTTTTCTTTAAAAAAAATTTTTTTTTTCCCTATTCATATTATTAAATACATTTCATTTTTATGTACACAAAAGGAAAGGCAAAGAAATTCTTAATTTATTTTTCATCTCTGCTCTCTCCTTTTTTGTTTCATGAGCTGATACATCAGTTCTTACTTTATTGTTCATCCTTGCATTCTCTTTTCTTTTGTTTTCCCGGCTGATGCACCAGTTTTTAACTTATTATTAACTAAACATATGTTACGTTCAGCATATAAGTCAAACAATTTTTGTAATAGATGACTGTATTTCAGCCATCCATCGACTTCCATTTGACTAACGCGCGAGCGCTACGTCTCCGGGGTTGGAAGTCTAAAAAAAAAGATGCAGCAAGGATAGGTAGAACCATAAAAAAAAAACCATGTCATTGCCAAAATTTTATCAATTTATTTCTTTTTCCCTCTTCAATTTACCTAAGAAGCCTGGCTTCGTACATAGTTAATTAAATTTTTCTTATTAATATATTTGTTTTACTTCGTAGCAAACCGTGTTACCCCATACCAAGTTTTCTTTTTCTTTTCTTTGCATTTCCTTTCTGAACTTTTCTTTTTCTAATTTAAATTTTAATTTTCAACAATTCGTGACGCTCAACATTTACTCAGCGAATTAGCAATAGAATCAACGCGTTCCCGAGACATGTTTTTCTCTCTATCTTTTTTTTTAAATTTACAATTAACCAATATTGAAAGACTCTCTACCTTGTTTAATTTTGTCGTTCCTGGTGTAAATCTCTGCTTCCTCCCGCGTTCTCCCTGCTCTCCAATAGATATAGTTCCTGGTTACTTGAAATTTAAATAAACTTTTTCTTTCCTTAAATGCAACTGGGTCTCCTTGGTTGAGATGACGCAGAGATGGGCGGTGGCTGGCTGCTGCAGGCTCTTGATGACGTATCGGCTTCTGGGCGAAATTGACGTGGTCAGCAAGAAGTTGGTCGGAAGAAAGAGGGCCCACGCCTGCAAGCTTAGAGCTTTATACTCTAAGTCAAGCTTCTAGAAGTTTCGTTGTTGCTAACGGCGATCTGTGTTTCTGCCCATTCGTATGATGTTCAGCTATTCTGATTGGTTGCCAGTCAGCCCTCCCTGTATGGTTTTTTTCTGGAAACCATAACTTCAGTTGACTAGAAAGAGGTCAACTCGAAGTTTATTGGCAATTACTTTTTGCCGTTATCTTTTCGGTTTCCTGTTTTTTTGATATTCCGCCAAAGCTTTTCTATTAAGTTTTGCAGTACTTGTATAATTACACCCATAAATTGGTTTTAATGTCCCTCCACTCTGTACTTTTCTTCAGGGACGGCCTTATCTGTTTTCATACTGCGCTTTATTCCCCTACCGCTTTGCTGAAATCTTTTCATACTCCTCTCAGTTAACTTCGTGTTTTTCTGTGAAGCCGTTCATCGTTGTCAGGCTTATCGCTTTTTCTAAGCTTGCCGCCTGCCCGTATCTTTTTTTAGCATGCTATTCAGCTTATACTTCTCCTTCCTTTGCTGTTTCATGCGGCCGCCGAGCCTTGATTTCATTGAGGTCAACTGGATTTGTTGCTATTTATCCCTCGTATTTGTTTATTTATTATTATTTTATGGCAATTATTTTCGCTTTTATTTATTATTAATATTGTTGTTCTTATTTATATTTTGTTTTTAAAAAATTATAATGAACCCTGTGACTTCAGCTTATGTTTCTTTTTGGTTGCCTTCAGCCACTGCTTGATCTCAATTTCTTACGTCGTGCTATTTATTTCTTGTGTTCGTTTATTTAGTACTTGATCCATCTTATTTTTTTCTTTTATTATTTTTATCATTTAAAATAAAATTTTTGTTTTAACATTGATTGGTAATGAACTCGGTTCATTACACATCTTAATAAAGATGAAGCACGTAAATATGGACAATTATATATTTTAGATAATGAAATGGCAACGATTGAACGACATAAGTTTAATACAAACTTAACATTACTAAAACATTTGGATAACTTAATAAGAGATGTTAACCCTCATACTAAAGCCTATAAAAGATGCATGAAGCAGGAGAAGAAGAACTACAACGATGTGAAAAAATCAATTGTCTTCTGAAAACTGTTACTATACCTATTGTCCGCAAGAATAATTTCGATAATAATAGATATAATCTACCTACCTGTAATAAAGTAGCAATAGTATACGTTGGAGAAGACGATATGCCTCCTATTGAACAAGATATTGTCATTCACCTAAGTCTAATAAACCAATTAGTATACTAACAATTAGCAAACACACAGATCCTATGACATATTCGCTTATTCATCCTAATGGTGGTTTCGGATGGATGTCAAATATGAAAAATAAATTTGGAAAATCTAATATTAAAAATTTGCAATTTTATAATTATAGATTTAGTGTTAGAAATGAATTTAATCCATTTCTTAATTTAGGAAAATTATCTCAACAGTTCATTGTTGATGCGTTTGTAAAAGTTGAAACCTCCAGATTATATTTCATACGAAAAAACCAAAATGTATTAAGGTGATTGTTGCAAAGGTGTTATGGACTATTTACATAACAAATAAGGATTAGATAATTCAAAAATTGGAAAAATGGTAATGTTACCATCAAACTTTACAGGAAGTCCACGATTTTTTAAACAAAATTACATTGATTCAATAACACTTGTAAATTATTATGGTAAACCTGACCTTTTTGTAACTATGACCCGTAACCCACATTGGGAAGAAATAACTGAAAACTTGGAAATTTATGAAAATTTAATAGAAAGACCAGATATTATAACAAAAGTATTTTATCTAAAAGTAGAAGAATTCAAAAATTTAGTAATAAAAAAGGGAATATTAGGAAAATGTATTGCATATAGTTATGTAATTGAATTTCAAAAACGAGGATTACCACATATGCATATGTTTTTATTCTTAGATAAAATGATAAATTTGACATTCCCGAAAAAGTCAATAAAATAATAAGTGCAGAAATCCCAAATAGAGATATTTATCCAAAATTATATAGTATTTTTAAACAATTTATGATACACGGTCCCTGTGGTATGTATATAAATTGTCCGTGTATGGATAAAAATAAGAAACAATGTACGAAAAATTTTCCGAAAAAATTTAATAATACAACAACATTTAAATCAAATGGGTATCCACTATACAAAAGCAAAAATGATGGCGTCAGAAATTATTTTTTAGGAATAAATTTACAGAAAGAATTGCAGATAATGGATTCGTTGATCCTTATAATCCTTACTTATTATTGAAATTTAATGCACACATAAACGTAGAAGTTTGTTCCACTGTACAATGCATTAAATATTCATTCAAATACTGTTATGAAGGTCATGATTGTGCATACATTAAAATACATCAAGTAAATGTTGATTTTAGATCAGAAAATAAAGATACTTTTGAGAATGACAATAGTGAAAATGTTGAATATGAATATGACGAAATCAAACAATACATTAATACACGATATTTATGTCCACCTGAAGCAATACACAGATTATTAGAATATCCTTTACATGTTATTCCATATACTATAAAACGTCTAAGCGTTCATGAAGAGAATCAACAAAACGTATTTTTTAAAGAAGGAAAAGAAGAAATGATCATGCAAAAGAATGTTGGAACAACATTAACAGCATATTTTGAATTGAATAGAAAGATTTCGAAGCACGAAATTAGTTATATTTAGAAATACCAAATTTTTATACATTCGATGAAAAACTGAAAAAGTGGAATAAAAGAAAAATAAAAGAAAACCAATACTCAGTAGAATGTACTTAGTAAGTCCATAAGATAGAGAACATTATTTTATTAGGTTATTACTATTACATGTTAAAGGAATCACGTCTTTTGAAGCTTTGCGTACTGTTGATGATGTGATGTACAATTCGTTTTATGAGGCGGCTAAGGCAAAACAATTAATTAATGAAGATAAAGAATGGAATAGATGCTTGGAAGAAGCATCTTTAACAGAATTCCCTTATGCTTTTTGTGAATTATTTGCTTTTATTTGCGTTTTTCATAATCGTATAAGTGCACGAGATTTATATGAAAAATATGAAGATAAATTTTACCACCCTAAATACGAAAAAAATGTAGGTGAAAATCTTGCATTGAATGTTATTAAAAATAATTTACAAGTCAATGGATTTTCATTAAACGATTTTAATTTACCTAACATAAGCACATTTATAGAAGAAGATAATAATGAAACAATTTTAAATCATGATAATTATATTCTTAATGAATTGGAAATGAAAATAAATTCTTTAAATAATAAACTAAGGCAAATATTCGACTCAACACTAAAAAGTTTAAACAAACAAAGTAAAGAAAAATATATTTTTATAGATGGACCGGGTGGAAGTGGAAAAAGTTATTCACTTAACGTTTTAATAGCTTATTTTAAATATCATACCATACATTATTTATGTGCAGCTTTGACAGGTATAGCAGCGAATTCATTAGTCGATGGAAAATCCGTGCATACAACATTTAAACTACCGTTAAATATAACAGACTGTACAACTTGTAATGTTAAGCCTAATTCTGCAGAAGGCAAACAATTAAAGGAAACACAAATAATTATTTGGGATAAAATATCCATGACTTCAAAATTTGCTTTTGAAGCGGTTGATCGTCTTTTTCAAGATTTATGCAATGTAAACCAACCCTTCGGCGGTAAAACTGTAATTATATCAGGAGATTTCAGGCAAACATTACCAATTGTACGACATGGTAGCCGTATGAACATTATTGAAAATTCAATTAAATTTAGTTTATTATGGCAAAATTTTAAGCAAATGAAGTTAAATGAAAATCCGCGAGTTTCGGATAATGATAATAATTTTAAACAATGGTTATTAGACATCGGAGATGGTAAATGCCGCGATGTTTTTGAAGATGATAATGAAGTGAGTGCTATACCAGATAATTTTATCATTAAGGGGATGTAAAATGGACACTACACCTGTACTCATAAATATTCACTATCTTTACATTTTATTGCAAAATTTTCAATAAAAAAATGCATTAAGTTGTAGTATGTACCATGAAGATTATTCAGTTAAATTTTTAAATGAATTCATTCATTAGTTATTGAGAATTTTGGGTTCCAAAATTATTTATTAAAATTTTTCAATTTTGTACAGGAATCCAAATATCTCAAAAGCTTATGAATGAGTTCATTTGAAAACTTATCAAAATAATCATCATAGTACATACTACAAGCTAATGCATTTCTTTTCTGAAAATTCAGCAATAAAATAGAAAGGAAGCTAATATCTATAAGTACAGGTGTAGTGTCCGTTTTACATCTCCTAAAGAAAATCTTGTCGAAGAAATATTCGGAAAAACAATAAAAATAGACAATACGAATATAACGGAAAAGTTATTTTGGCTCCTAAAAATAATGATGTTACTGAAATCAATAATAATGTTTCGAATTTAATGGAAGGAAACCATGTTGAATATTTGAGTATTGATACTGCTGAAGATGATAACAAAGAAAATTTAGATATTATGTTACCTACAGAATTTTAAAATAAGTTAACTCTAATGGACTTCCACCACATAAATTACATTTAGAAGTAGGGGCTATTATTATTCTTTTAAGAAATTTGAATGTCAATAAGGGACTTTGTAATGGAACAAGGTTGATAGTAAAAAAAATGCTAAAATATTCCATTCAAGTGGAATTAGCAACTGGTGAAAACAAAGGTAAATTAGTTTTTATTCCAAGAATAAATTTATCTCCATCCTCGGAAAAAATTCCATTCAATATGCAACGAAAACAGTTTCCTATTAGATTAGGATTTGCAATGACTATTAATAAATCACAAGGACAATCTTATAAAAAAGTTGGTGTTTATTTGCCGTCACCAGTTTTCAGTCATGGGCAATTATATGTTGTTCTTTCAAGGACGAAATTTGAAAACAATTTAAAATTATTTTTAGGTGACTACGCTATTGTCAACGGAGAAAATAAAAATGATCAGAACACAATATATACAAAAAACATTGTTTATAAAGAGATATTATAAAGAATATGTCAATATGTATTTTATATTTATGTTTTAGATTGTGTTAATAGTTGAACTCGAAATATAATAAAATATATGATATTTAATAAAAATAAATATTAATTGACGCTTTCAAAATAGTTTAATATAATGTTGAATCAGCTGTATAAAGGACGCGCTGTTAAATCGGCTGCATAAGGAAAAGTGCTGTTGAATCGGCTACATACGAGGATACGCTATTAAATCGACTACATTAGGGAATGGCCCAAAAAAGTATCAGGCTCAATAAAATATAAGGCCCAAAAAATGTAGAGACCGAAAAAATATTAGACCCCAACAAATGAGTCCAAAAATTTATAAGGTTCAAAAAAATATAAGGCCCTAAAAGTATAAGGCTCAATAAAATATGAGACCCAAAAAAATATAAGGCCCAAAAAATATAAGGTCCAAGAAAATATAAGTCTCAATAAAATATAAGGCCCAAAAAAAATAAGGCCCAAAAAATATAGAGACCGAAAAAAAATTGGGCCCAAAAAAATATTAAGTCCAAAAAAGTATAAGGCCCAAGAAAATATAAGGCTTAATAAAATATAAGGCCCAGAAAAATAAGGCCAAAAAAATATAGAGACCGAAAAAATATTGGGCCCAAAAAAATATTGAGTCCAAAAAAATATTAGGCCAAAAAAAATATTGAGTCCAGAAAATTATAAGGCCCAAAAAATATAAGGCCCAAGAAAGTATAACCTTGGTGAAAAAAATCAGGTGACAAATCACCTGATTTATCAGGTGATTTATCATGCCAAAACATCATGTAACGATTTTTTGGTTTTACACGTTTTAAACCATACTTATTCAATTCAGAACAGTTTTTAAAAATTTTTTGAAAATTTTGAACTTAGAAAATTTTTTTAGATAATTTGGTCTTCGAAAAAATTTTGACTAATTTTACAAAAAAATTTCTAAGTTCAAAAATGTCAAAAATTTTTAAAAATGTTTTGAATTGACTAAGCATTGTTTGAAACGTGTAAAAACCAAAAAAATCGTTACATGTCGTTTTGGCATGATAAATCACCTGATTTATCAGGTGATTTATCACCTGATTTTTTTCAACAGGGTAAGGCTCAATAAAATATAAGGCTCAAAAAATATAGAGACCGAAAAAATATTAGGCCCAAAAATATTAAGCCCAAAAAAAATAAGGCCCAAAAAGTATAAGGCCCAAGAAAATATAAAGCTCAATAAAATATAAGGCCCAATAAAAATAAGGCCCAAAAAATATAGAGACCGAAAAAATATTGGGCCCAAAAAAATATTGAGTCCAAAAAAATATTAGGCCCCAAAAAATATTAAGTCCAGAAAATTATAAGGCCCAAAAAAATAGAAGGCCCAAAAAAGTATAAGGCTCAATAAAATATAAGGCCCAAAAAATATAGAGACCGAAAAAATATTGGGCCCAAAAAATTACAAGGCCCAAGAAAATTATAATGCCCAAGAAAATATAAGGCCCAAGAAAATAAAAGGCCCAAGAAAATATAAGGCCCAAGAAAGACACATTTAAAAAATGCGGAGAACCGGAGAAACGGAGAAAAAAGTGGTTTCACTTTAATATAATATAAGAAGATTATTTTGATAAGTAGCGATTTTTTTAATAATTGAAATAACATTTTTAATAAATATAAAAATCGTAAAATTATGATTTTAAATATAAATTATTTGAATTATTTTATAAAAATGACAAAGATAATAGTAAATGCTTTGTGGAAAATATAAATTTTTAAATGGAAATCGATTTTAAAAATTTTAATAATATAATTTAATGATGTAAAACTTTTATATTTAAAATCATAATTTACAATTTTTTTATATTTGCTAAAAACATTATTTCTGCTATTAAGAAAACAATCACAACTTTTCAAAATAATTCTCAAGTTAAGTTTACATTAAATTTTTTTCACGTTAAAATTATTTTCTGGTTAAATTAACATTATAATTGTTACATATAAATTATTTACAAAAATGATTTTCGTTGGGAACATTATTAATATATTGAATTGCTAAATAATTGCACTAACAGTTATGCCTACATCGTTGTTGACAGTTTCTCTGTGTTACATGGTAAGCACTGCTAGTCTCACCAGTAATATAGGCTATACACTCGTTGTCAGAGCGACTCCGGTAGTGACAGCCAGAGTGCCTAGTAACGAAGGCTGATTTTTTTTTAGTGTAGAATGTTTTAAATATTTCTCTTTATTTCTCTTAACTCTGTCCTGCTATTTTTTCTCTCCTCTCTCTCTCTCCCTCCCCCTCTCTCTATCTCTCCGATCATCAGCCTCTCTCTATTATTTTTATTTTTTCTGTAATGAATTCATTTTTTATGCTATTATTTATTAATTAAAATGCATTACCTTTTATTTTATTGTTATATGTCATTTCATTATTGCTGTTAGTGCCAGACGGGGTTTAACCCTAAAGCCGAAAATTAAAAATTAAAAATACATTTTAGGGAACTTCGGATTTTTGGTTAGGTTTTATTTTTAAGTTTACAAATTACTCTTTCAATATGTAAAATTTTTCAGATTTTTTAATTTTCCACCATTCTACAGATTATAATAAATGGTGGAAAATTAAAAAATCAAAAAAAATTTAGAAACTGAAAGAAGTAATTTGTAAACTAAAATGAATTGAATTTCCGTAGTCGCCTTAAGAGGCGGTCGGGTCTATTTCGTCGCTACATATAGGGTGGCGCTGCGGTCAGGTGAGAGAAATCTATTAAATATTTTTTATACAGCTATTAACAATTTTCTGGGACGACAATATACTTTTAATGTTGTCATTTCCTCTAGCGATATATATGTAGAATAATTATTAATACTTATCTTGTTTCGAAAGTCTGTTATAAAATATTGCTATGAGCGAAAAATGCGATGCAACGTAGGACCAACGAATATAGACGCTTATAAAGCGTACTCTTAAATGGAAATTTCTGCCAAAAATGAGTTACCCAGCTATTGAGAGCGCCACTAGATCCCATGTACCTTTTTATATCTATATATATCAAATTTTTCATATGTATAGATATACAAACAATGTTAAAGTGTTACCCAGCGTATCGGACGAAAAATTTAACGGAAGTACGCTTCTATAAGCGTCTATCTTCGTTGGTAGGACCGATGTAAACATGCGTGCACTTTCCTTTAGTGCAACAAAGAAAAGCAATACTAAAAGAATGATGTGTACTAATGTTTACGTCAGCTTTACACTCGCGCCGCATTTTTCGCTTTATAACAATATTTTAGACTTTTCAAACAAGATTAATATTAGTAATTATTCTACATATATACTCTCTAAATATAATTCGGTAGGAATTTCACTATTTGATTCAGCGGAGATTATTTCACTGAAAAATCAGTAAAAATTAACAGAACTTTCAGTGCCTCTTTTATTGCACTGAAATATCGTTGGAAAATTCAACTGAAGTTATAGTGACTCGTTTATTCCACTATAATTCAGTGAAAATTTGACTGATTAAAAAGGTGAGGGTTAAAATGGCAGGAAAGAACTTGAGGTGACGCGCTCAAATTCATTCCACCACAATCTTAATGCTAAGAGCATCTATTTCTGATTTTCAGTAGAATCCTTTAAGATTTGAAGTAAATAAGGTAAGAGTAATATAATATAATTAATTCTAATTTATGAATTATTATTAGTAAGAAAAATCATTGAATCCTTTTAAGTAAAAAGGTAAGTTCAAGAGAGAGAGAGAGAGAGAGAGAGAAGAGCAGAGACAGAGACAGAGAGAGAGAGAGAGAGAGAGATTAATTTGAAAAAATCATTTTGAATTTTTAACTGAAAAGGTAAGTGTAATACAATAAAATTTATTCTAATTATTAATTAATATTAAGAAAAATTATTTTAACTTTTCAAGTAGAAAGGTAAGTTCAATATAATAGAGAGAGAGAGTTAAGACACCATCGCGTGCAAAGAAGAGGAAAATTAAGGGAAAATTATTTAAAATTTTTAAGTGAAAAGATGATTGTAATAGATCAATAATAATATGTATCTATATTAGAAAAAATTAGTTTTTAAGTATAATACAAGATTTAAATAATATTTACTTGAAGTAATAATTATTATAATAATTTGAGATCCATACTTAAGTTTTAAAAAAATTGTTTGAGATTTTTTTATTTGAGTAATGAATTAATGTTAACAATTTAAATGTTAAATTGCTGATATAATTTGTACTATGTTAATGAATCTTAAGATTATTGTAAAAATTAATACTTTAAGTATTCTTAAAATATTGTATTTTTACTTAAAAAATAATATTTTCCTTTGTCTATCATTCTTTTATCCTGTAACTTTATTTCACAGAAATTGCAGCGATATTTTCACTGGAATCCAAATAGTGAATATTTCACTACTCCATTCAGCAGAGAATTTTACTTTGAGACTCCTGGTGAAGCGATTTTCACTCACCCATTCAGTGAAAATTTCACTGGACTTAATTAGAATTCCACTGGATTATATTTTAGAGAGTATGGCTAGAGGAAATAACAACATTAAAAAGTATGTTTGTCGTCTCAGAAGATTGTAAATGGCTGTATAAAATAATGTTTAATAGATTTCTCTCACCTGACCATAGCGCCACCTATATGTAGCAGCGAAATAGACCCGACCACCTCTTAAAATTATGGCACTTATAATGGAAAATACTCTAAAAGTATTAAATAAATGAATTTACTTCCTTGAAATTACTTTTTTACAGTTCATTTTGCAATAATTAAGAGAAAAATTTTTGTTGTAAAATTGCTTTTATACAGTTCATTGCAATAATTAAGAGGAAATTTTGTTTTAACATTTTCTCTTAATTATTGCAAATGAACTATATATAATTTCAAGAATAAATTAATTAATTTTAATACTTTTTAGTGTATTTTCTCCATGATAAAGCATGTTTTGAAATGTTTTTTATTTTTTTTTATTTTCTACTTTTTAATTAAAATTGAATTTTCTATGAATAATTTTTTTAAAAGCTTGTATTTAATT